>JBAIZL010000002.1:126901032-127026032 GCA_036971475.1 Prosapia bicincta | reverse complement strand
GCTACCTGTAGAACTAAAGAGGCGAACAAGAAACCTTCTTGGAATCGATGAACCTCGGCCTGAACATCAGTCTATTGACAACAAAGTTGGGCGCTGCTACAGGTGCGGTAGAGGGAGGGATAGATCAACCTGGAAGTGCTACAACTAATGTGGAGATATGCCCTGACCACACCCTGCGAATCAATAATCTTTTCGATAGCATCGTCCGAAAATTCCAAGCACAGTGATAATGTAATGTCTCACATCAGCCAGTGCACTAACTGCTGTCGGCAGAGGCTTGTCTCCTTCATTATCATCATCATCTTCACTCACCTCATCTGTAGTGGACACTAATGAAGAAATGTCTTTCACAATTTTTTGTCCTGTTTGTACCTCAGAAGTTGGAACATTATCATCGACAGATATGTAGTCGGGAAAGTAATCAAATATGACTTCATCAAATTTGTTGTCAATACATTCAAATGGCAGTTCACACTCAGACCATTTGACAACCGCTTTTATTAATCAGTTTTAATGAGCTCAAGATGGACTTTATTCTATACCGAAGCAATATAATTAATAGCATTCAAATGTTTACAGGATGTTGCTGATTACCTTGTTACATGACACATACATATCTTTGCATGAGTTATTTTTGGTAATCCGGCTTACAACTTTAACTATCTCCTGTGTCCATGGGTTGAAGTTGGTTCGTGCCGTTCGGAGGGTTGAAAAACTATTATTATCTTACCACAGTTACCAATAAGTAGAAAAACCTTTCGGTTCTTTCCTTGAAAAATCATATTGAGCTGTTTTACTCATAAAACAAATTGTTCCTCTGTCATCCATCTGAATTATCTCTATTTGGACACACTAGTACTGAAATTCTCTCTTTACTCAATTTTCTATTGTTGTTCTTGTCCATATAAAGAAGCGACTTATCTGGCCAAAGTTTGAAAGTTCAAACCTGTCAGCATTAAAAACATCACACGAGGAAAAATCCTTCAGCAATTGTGGTAACACGAATTCTTTCCATGAATAAACTTGGAATATCCATGAAATATCTTCCTCATTTACTGACTCTGCTTCTCCATCGATCTGATGATATACGAGGCCATATCTTGCTTTGAATAGGTCAATTCATCCACTAGACCCAGTAAAATTATTAATTTGAAGCGCTTTCTGGCCACAAAAAAAATATACCATTAACAAAAAACATACAAAAAACCGATACCACACGATGGAGAAAGCCATCTCGAATATGTAAAAATATTCAAAACCTTCGCTTAAACCGCAAAAATTATAAATTTTGAAGTAGAAGCATATATTATAACATGTTCAAGGTACACTTAAAACCTACAAATTCAAAGTTTCACTTGTAATTGTTTGAGATACAGTGGAGTCCTGATAGTCTGGATAGATTGGTACTGGACCCATTTTGGTTAAGCAAAATCATTACTAAAATGAATAACTATTAAATAAAACGCACTAAACAATACTTAAAAGCTACTGCAAAATGCTATACTTAAAATGCTAAAATTATGGTACAGTACAGTATAACTATAATAATTAACAACGAGTCACAACCATACTCATATTCATACTCTATATTTTTGGTGGTTGTAACACGACTCACCGCCAGCTAGAATGAGCACCATGCTCCAACTGTTTGTTGGCAACCCCAATGATTTGAAAGGGGAATCACTTGACATAACAACAACTCTATTTTTGGTAGTTATCTAATTAAATCCGTATTGTTTATTCTAGTGTTTCTAAGTGTAAGTTTAGTGAAATGGCTTGAAACAGAAACACTCTTCGGTTACATTACAGGACAAACTTGAAGTGTTAAAATGCCTAGAAAATGTTGAAGTGGCTGTTGAGTTTGCAGTGTGGAATCCTACGATCAACAACAACAAAAATCAGTCAAAAATAAAACACTTTTTTATTTCTTCAACAAGTAAGTGTTCTGAATTCCGCCAAAAACCAATGAAAAACACACCACTGGAGAAGCTTGAGAGTGCTCTATTTGTTTGGATTTCACAAGAGAGAGATAAAGGTATCCCGATTAATAAGCTATTGATAAAAGAAAAAGTTCTACAATTAAATCAATTAGTACAAACTGGCCAAGTGTCATTTTAAGAAGCATCATGGCATATGTCAGTCAGCTGTTACTGGGGAGCGGCTATTTACTTAATTTTAACGAAACACTTTTAAATGTTTGGAACTTGCCTATAGTAGCACTTACTTATGTTTATTGAGGACGGCCGTTTCGGGATATGTGTCCCTTGTCAAATCAGACCACAACTCATTAATTGTTAAATACATTTGCTGACCTGATTAAAGCAGAAAACTATTCACTGCAGCAAATACATAATGTGGATGAGGTTGACCTTAACTTGAAGGCATTGCCAAATAAAGTCTGGCTGCTAAAGGAGAAAAAATGCACTTGGTTTGAAAATATACAAGGAAAGTCATTTTTAGATGCATCATGGCATATGTCAGTTAGCTGTTACTGAGGAGCGGCTATCAACTGAATTTTAAAATACATTTGCTGACCTGTTCAAAGCAGAAAACTATTCACTGCAGCAAATACATAATGTGGGTGAGGTTGACCTTAACTTGAAGGCATTGCGAAATAAAGTCTGGCTGCTAAAGGAGAAACAATGTACTTGGTTTGAAAATAAACAAGGAAAGATTAATGGTTTTAGCCTGTATTAATGCTGCAGGATAGAAACACTCTCATATGAATATTAGTAATGCAGCAAAACCAAGGGCATTCAAGAACCTAAATGTAAATGGCTTACCTGTCACCTAGAAAATCTCCAAAAATGCTTGGATGACCTCACTAATATGTAAAGGATGGTTTGATACTCATTTGTTCCTGAAGCCACTTGATTTTGTAAAGAAAATGGCTTGCCAATTCGTGCCTTACTTTTTCTAGAAAATGCTACTTCACAAACCTCACATGACGAGTTAGTTTGTGGAAATATAAAGGCCTTTTCCTACCACCAACCCTTTCATCCAGCTCATGGATCAACATGTACTGCCGCATCTAAATGGTCTTATACTGGAGAAAGGTATTGAGAAATATACGGGAAAATAAATACAAAACACTCTCATCGATTCAAAAGCTCAAGATGATAAATATGTAAGATGTAATTTATTGGGCAGCAGAATCATGGGAATCTACAAGTGAACACCTGTTAAAAAAGTCCTAGAATAAACTTTGGCCAAGCCTAACTGTTGAAGAAAACTCAGCTAGGCTACATAGAGCAACAGACTAACCTCGATCCCAGCAGATACATTGTTTCTGAGGTGTTGGCATAATTTTGTCTTCTTTTCAATAAACAAAACTGTAACAGACTAATTTCTGTTTCGGATTATCGGGACTCTACTCTTGTAACTTGTAACATGCCTCAAAAACTGATTAAACTTGTATAAAAAATTCCAACAAATTCACTGCCACAAAAGCTCTCTTTATATCATGTTTCACTTTACACACAAAGCTTATAAAATTTGCAAACAAATCTTTATTTTTTTAAATATAAAGTTGCAAAAGGACAAAACAAAAAATACAGCTTTGGAGATTTACACACCCTTTTATTTTTTACTTGAGCCTAAAAATGATGTAACTGACCCCGAATTTGCAGGTGGACAGGTAACTAACAGCCTGTACCAATGAAGAAATAGTTTTAAACTGTTTTATGACAGGCATGTGCAATGTTATAAATACATCACAATCAGAATAGATGAAAAATTTCTAATTTTCAAGTAAGGGGCATGAAAGGAATACTAGCGGTATATCAAATATAAATATGAAAATCTCACTTTACTATATCGAAAATAAAAGTAATATATCGATAAATCATAACCCAAAATTTATTACAATTGATAAGGGATTAATAAATTAACTTCCATTTCCTTTGCAAGAACTCAGTGATTAGCTTTTCAATTTTTTTAGGTAGTTGTGTAATACTAATTGCAGATAGAAGGTAGTAGGTGTAAGTGATAATATAATATTAATTGCAGATGAGCAATATTAAATAGACAACTACTTGAGAAAGCATTAATTTCCATTTCAGAAGATTATAAAGTTAAATTGTGATGTACAACCAGTGCTTCTGTGAATTAGATACAAGATTGTCATTCACAAAGTAATAATATACTTTTCCACAGGTTGGCAGCATGCTTTTAAATTCCTCAGTTTCATCCTGGTAAGTTATATTTTTTTTAGGCTCAAGTTAGGAGTTAAAGGATATGTAAATGTTCAATGCAATAATTACTGTTTTGTGTGTTGTGACCGTTTAGTACTCCCTATAAGTGTTTGTTGTGTCCTTTTGTGACTTCTATAGTGCTTATTAAGATCAGCTAAAGAAACAGCAGAATAATCACACTGTGCACATTTATAAGGTTTTTCTTTGATGTGTATTCTCTGAACATGTACTTTAATATCAAATTTAGTAGCAGTAGAATAATCGCACTGCGCACATTTAAAAGGTCTTTCTTTGTTGTGTATTCTGCTAACATGTCTATTAAGACTAAATACAACAGAAGCAGAATAATCACACTGTGCACATTTATAAGGTTTTTTTTTGTTGTGTATTCTGTTAACATGTCTATTAAAATTGGATTTAAAAGAAGCAGAATAATCACATTTTGTGCATTTATAAGGTTTTTCTCTTTGGTGTACTTTTCTTACATGCATATTAAGAACGTATTTAATAGCAGCAGAATAATCACATTGTGCACATTTATAAGGTTTTTCTTTGTTATGAATTCCCCTAACATGGATATTAATAAGGGACAAAGTATATGCAGAATAATCACATTGTGCACATTTAAAAGGTCTTTCTTTGATGTGTATTCTCTGAACATGCATATCAAGACTGGATTTAATAGCAGTAGAATAATCACACTGTGTACATTTATAAGGATTTTCTCTTACGTACTCTTCTAACACCTCTTGTGTACTCTTCTTTTGTGTCTCTTTCTTATGTATTAGCATAACATGTTTATTAAGATCAGATATATCAGCACTAGAATAACCACATTGTCCACATTTATATGGTTTTTGTTTGTCATGTACAGTCATAACACTTCTTTTAAGATGGTATTTAGTATTACCATAATAATCACAGTGTACACATTTATATTTGTTTTTTGTGCTGTATTTTTGATTATGGCTTCTAAGATTCTTTTGAGTAGAAAATTTACACTCTACATATTTATGCGATGTTTTGCTCAGGTTCCCTTTTATGTTTTCTCGTAAAATACCTAGAACAGACAATATATAATAAAGGATTATACTGTTACTAGCAGAAGGAATTATGGATTGTGTTAGTTCAGCTATTGATTTCAATAATTTACAATTTTGTAATATATTTGTCATCACATTTTGTTTCCTAATTGTTAAGGGAAGAACTATTTATTATTTGTCAATAAATAAACCTCAGACATGTATTCACAATATATACTAGTTATTTTGATGTCATAACATATGGCAAAAAATCTATATCAGTAGTATTTCCTGGATGTTTTGTAATCGAAACGTCCACATCCTTTATACCGGGTTAAATAAATATTCTAGTTTTAAACAATTACAAAAACAAATTTTTTTCAAATTTTCAATGAAAATTAATTAATAAATACAATCTTTAATTTTAGAACGGAATTATATATTTGTTTGGTAATGCTCGAAAAAATATGCCTGTTTCGTCTGCCCTATAAATGGTTTTAGATTCATAATCTGCAATCAAATCTTGCTATTTGTTTTCCACTCATTCACAAGGTTTTTATACATATCTTTTGATTCACCACAGGTTTTATTCCAGACATTGTTGTCTTTTTTTGAAACTGTCCAGGCATCCTGAAGACGCTTTAAACTAGTTGTTGAATAGAGATTAATCACTACAAGAGCTTCATTTTAGAGCAGAGGTTCCCAAACGTTTTGGGTCCCTGTCCCCTCCTCTTGAGATGAAATCCTCCCAACCCTTTCACTTTACACCATAAATAAATGGTATGGGCATATGAAAAAAATGAAATATTATAAATATTGAAAACTATTTATTTATACATACTTCCACAAGAAACATGATATAACATTTCAAGTTATAATTTGCAAGGTAAATTTTAACTGACAAAAAAAATCTTTTAGTGAGGATCTTGAGCTTGCATTTTTCTAAACTATCATGCCTGTTTAAAGTTGTATATATTTAGTAAGAACACAATCCAAATTATTAGCAACTTCAAGTTTGTTCCTATAGTAAATATATTAAATTCATCTTATTATTTTAAAACTGGTCTCGCACCCCCTGACTTGCTTTCACTCCCCCCCAGTTTGGGAGCCCATGCTTTAGAGCACAGGACTCGAAATTTTATACATTTTTCGATCTTGCACAGGTAAACTACTTCCAAACTATTGTATTAATTTTATTTTACCAGTTAAACTTCAGTTGACTTTTATTTGTCTGTTTCTCTGCAATCTTATACTCTGTTTCATTATTTTATCCTTATACCTTACGGGTCATAAATTTGAGTTTTACTACACTTGAACAGCATCATTATTCACATACCAACAATTTATCCTTTTCATCCGCTTCAATTACTCTCACTTTTTCATTTAACAACGGCGATATGTTTAATATAGGCATTTTATGAGTATAGTTGTGAACACAAAGTGTACAGCAGGTAAACAAACTGATTGTGGTTTCCTAGCAAAGGTAGAAAACTGTATAAATATCCAGATCTTGTTTCTAGGAATGAAATACAATTCTACTATTCACTTCATCATGCACCCACTCAAATTCTGATGGACTTTATTCCATACCGAAGCAATATAATTAATAGCATTCAAATGTTTACATGATGTTGCTGATTACATTGTTATATGACACATACGTATCTTTGCACGAGTCGCTTATGGTAAACCCGCTTTACAACTTTTACTATCTCCTGTGTCCATGGGTTGAAGTTGGTTTATACCGTTCGGAGGGTTGAAAAGCTATTTTTATCTTACCACAGTTATCAATCAGTAGAAAAACCTTTCGGTTATTTCTTTGAAAAATCATATTGAGCTGTTTTACTCATACAACAAATTGTTCCTCTGTCATCCATCTGAATTATCTCTATTTGAGCACACTAGTACTGAAATTCTCTCTTTACTCAGTTTTCTATTGTTGTTCTTGTCCATATAAAGAAGAAGCGACTTATCTGGCCAAAGTTTGAAAGTCCAAATCTGTCAACATTAAAAACAACACACGGGGAGAAATCCTTCAGCAACTATGGTAACACGATTTCTTTCCACAAAGAAACTTGGAATATCCATGAAATATCTTCCTCATTAACTGACTCTGCTTCTCCTCCGATCTGATGATATACAAGGCCACATCTTGCTTTGAATAGGCCAATTTATCCACTAGACCCAGTAAAATTACTAATTTGAAGCGCCTTCTGGCCACAAAAAAAGTATACCATTAAAAAAATCGATACCACACGATGGAGAAAGCCATCACGAATATGTAAAAATATTTAAAACTTTTGATCAAACCCCGAAAATTACAAATTTTGAAGTAGAAGCATATATTACAAGTCCAAGCTACACATAAAACCTAAAAATTGAAAGTTTCACTTCTAATTGTTTGAGATACAGTGGAGTCCTGATAGTCTGAATAGATTGGTACTGGATCCATTTTGGATTATTCAAAATCATTACTAAAATGAAAAGTTATTAAATAAAACGTACTAAACAATACTAAAAAGCTACCGTATATCGTAAAATGCTAATATTATGGTACAGTACAGTATAACTCTAATAATTAACAATGTGTCACAACCATACTCATATTCATACTCTATATTATTGGTGGTTGTCTTAGTAACACGACTCACTGCCAGCTAGAATGAGCAACATGGTCCAAATGTTTGTTGGCAACCCCAATGATTTAATAGGGGAATCACTCTACATAACAACAACTCTATTTTTGCTAGTTCGCTAATTCCTGCTTTAGCATCTAAATCTGTATTGTTTATTCTAGTGTTTCTTTAAAGTGTAAATTTAGTGAAATAGCTTTGAAACGGAAACAAACTTCGGTTACATTACAAGACAAACTTGTAGTATTAAAATGCCTAGAAAATGGTGAAGTGGCTGTTGAGTTTGCAGTGTGAAATCCTACGATCAACGACGAAAAAAAATCAGTCAAAAATAGAACAGTTTTTCATTTCTTCAACAAGTAAGTGTACTGAATTCTGACAACACAGAACAGGGAAAACCATACCACTGGAGAAGCTTGACAGTGCTCTGTTTGTTTGGATCTCACAAGAGAGAGAATCCCGATTAATGGGCTTTTGATAAAAGAAAAAGCTCTACAATTAAATCAATTAGTACAAACTGGCCAAGTCGTTTCCATAAGAAGCATCATAGCATATGTCAGTTAGCTGTTACTATGAACTGAATTTTTAAATACATTTGCTGACCTGATTAAAGCAGAAAACTATTCACTGCAGCAAATACATAATGTGGATGAGGTTGACCTTAACTTGAAGGCATTGCCAAATTAAGTCTGGCTGCTAAAGGAGAAAAAATGCACTTGGTTTAAAAATAAAAAAGGAAAGATTAATGGTTTTAGCCTGTGTTAATGCTGCAGGATATAAACACTCTCATATGAATATTAGTAATGCAGCAAAACCAAGGGCATTCAAGAACCTAAATGTAAATGGCTTAAATGTCTCCTAGAAAATCTCCAAAAATGCTTGGATGACCTCACAAATATGTAAAGGATGGTTTGATACTCGTTTTGTTCCTGAAGCCACTTGATTCTTTAAAGAAAATGGCTTGCCAATTCGTGCCTTACTTTTTCTAGAAAATGCTACTTCACAAACCTCACATGACGAGTTAGTTTGTGGAAATATAAAGGCCTTTTCCTACCACCAACCCTTTCATCCAGCCCATGGATCAACATGTACTGCCGCATCTAAATGGTCTTAAACTGGAAAAAGGTATTGAGAATATACTGGAAAATAAATACGAAACACTCTCATTGATTCAAAAGCTCAAGATGATAAATATTAAAGATATAATTAATTTCGTAGCAGAATCATGGGAATCTACAAGTGAACACCTGTTAAAAGATGTCCTGGAATAAACTTTGGCCAAGCCTAACTGTTGAAGAAAACTCAGCTAGGTTACGTAGAGCAACAGTCCACCTCGATCCCAGCGAATACATTGTTTCTGAGGTGTTGGCATAATTTTGTCTTCTTTTCAATAAACAAAAGTGTAACAGACTAATTTCTGTAGCAATGTAACAGCCTGTACCAATGAAGAAATGGTTTTAAACTGTTTTATGACAGGCATGTGCAATGTTATAAACACATCACAATCAGAATAGATAAAAAGATTTCTAATTTTCAAGTAAGACATGGAACAAATATCTGCGATATATCAAATATAAATATGAAAATCTCACTTTTCTATGTCGAAAATAAAGTAATATATCGATAAATCATAACCCAAATTTTATTACAATTGATAAGGGATTATTAAATGAACTTCCACTTCCTTTGCAAGAACTCAGTGATTACCTTTTCAATTTTTTTAGATAATTGTGTAATACTAATTGCAGATAGAAGGTAGTAGGTGTAAGTGATAATATAATATTAATTGCAGATGAGCAATATTAAATAGACAACTACTTGAGAAAGCATTAATTTCATTTTCAGAAGATTATAAAGTTAAATTGTAATTACAACCAGTGCTTCTGTGAATTAGATACAAGAATATCATTCACAAAGTAATAATTTACTTTTCCACAGGTTGGCAGCATGATTAATTCCTCAGTTTCATGCTGGTAAGTTATATTGGTTTTAGGTCCAAGGTAGGAAGTTAAAGGTTATGTAAATGTTCAATGCAAAATATTTACTGTTTTGTGTGTTGTGACCTTATAGTACTCCCTATAAGTGTTTGTCGATTTCTTTTGTTACTTACTGTGGCAAAAAATAAAGATGTGTGTGTGTGTGTGAGAGAGAGAGAGAGATAGAAAAAGAGAGATAGTTTTATATTTGTATATAGCTTTGTTAGCATTGTGAATTGCAGTGTAGAAGTTACTTTGCTAATTTTTCAAAATTTGTAATTTTTTAGGCCATCACCAGCAGGTTTAATTACTTTTAGAGTAATTTCCAAGTTATTGCCCCAAGAAAATAAAGGTAAAACCAAGAATTTATAAGGTTTTTCATATGCCATGAACTTGTGGTGATATATGCTTTTTTAAAAAATTTCTAATTTGTAGGGTGAGAGCAGAAGTTATTGTTATTTTTCTTTTGTGTAAGTGATAAATTTCTGCATCACTTTTTTTGATGAGTTTGGTATGTGGTTGTCTTGCATTTTGTGAATACCACACAACTCCACCATTGCCTCTTTCGACATATAAAACCTATACACTAATATGCCAATAGAACAAACACTCCACATAGTACAAAATATGCTCACAGCAAACAACACTGAACATAAACACATGAAATCATCACACTCGCCAAACTCATCACACCACAAAACTACTTTACATACTAACACAAATTCTACACGCAAAAAGACAGCTTCCCTATGGGTTCCCCTATCTCAGGCATCCTAGCAAAAAATATTCCTACATCATATCGAACAACAATACATTCTACAGAACAATAATCACACATATAAAATAATTTATTACTATAGATATGTAGATGACATTTTAATATTATACAACGGCAAATCAAACAACTACATAATTATATTAATAGCATACGCCATAACCACACATTTACCCTCGAATTAGAAGAAAACAATAAAATAAACTTTCTAGATTTTACCATCACCAAACACAACACCAGACATAATTTCAAAATATACAGAAAACCAACAACTACCGATATTGTCATACATAATACATCTAACCACCCTACACAACATAAAGACGCTGCATTTAATCATATGTTACACCGACTAATCAATGTACCAATGTTACAGAAATACTACGAAGAAGAACTTAATACCATAAAATACATCTCTCAACAAAACGGCTACCAACACACACTCATAGACAACATACTCAGGAAAGTTAAACATAAACACCATTAAACGACCACGCAGACAAACCATACAAAAATCAACAAATACATATCCCTCAGCTACCACAAAAACACACACACAAAATAGCCTCCACATTAAAAAAAACTCCATTGCCAAATATCCTATAAAACAACAAACACTTTAAGACAGCACATACAACCTTTTCAAAAAGAAACTGACAAATACAAACAAACTCAGGTATTTACAAATAACTTGTAACGATTATCCCAGCTATTACATCGGCCAAACCGGCAGGTCATTCTACACATGCTTCAAAGAGCACATTACCCCCCCCCCCCATTAAAAAAACAAACCCTAAATCCAGCTATGCAAAACACCTAAAAACATGCAACACACACACACACTAATTTAAATGTTCTACACACATTAGAACAAAGTAAAAAAACTAACACCATTAGAAAATATGAAATATACAAACACTACGCAACAGATAAAGAAAACATATTAAAAGATCACACACATTTTGTAGCCAACAGCCTTTTCTATTATATGACACACAACCAAAACAAACCACCCCATTCCACAGTCATAAATCCATTCGTGTTAGAGCCTTTATATTTATCCGATGCTGCTAGTAGAGGGTTAGCTTTGTAGAAGGAACGAATGTTTTGAAACGCGTCAGCAAAGTAAGCAATTACGTATTCACTTAGTTAAGTATTTTAAAATTAGTTTAATCAATGAATTCAAGATGATTACATCAAGCAACTGTAAGTGTAGTATTTTTAGTTTATAGGAGACAAGGGTGTGTTGCAGAGAAAAACCAATTACAAGATGACGCAGTCCTACTTCTGTATTTGCTAACAAACAATACAGGAATCTTTGTTGTTTTTTCTTTTGGGTCGTAGAATTGGTTTTATTGTAAAGTTGATGTGGTAAGGGTACAAAGGTGAAAAGGTTGTTAGAAGAAATGTTTTTTTCCTGGCGAAAAACCAAGTGTGGTTATCATCGCCAAACAACAGCAAAAGTTATATTTAAATAGGTAAATAAATCAGAATATAATTAAATAAAATAAATAAAACAAAACAAAATTTTCAAAACAAAACAGTAATAACATAAAAATAAATATGCGATAATAAATATGTAAGAATAAAAAAAACATAACAATAGACAACAAAAAATAAATAACAAAACAACGTAACAATAAATATATAACTATATAAATAATAGATGATGTAGGAAATAAATAAGTTAACAATAATAAAACTCTAAACACAAACTGACATGAACACAATAATAAATATATATCAAATTTTAAATAGAATATTTAGGTGGCAAAGGAATGAGATGACACGGTCGACGGCCGCAGCATCGTCCTTTAATACCATCTTTAAACTCCGTTGTAAATAAAAGCTGACACGAACATGCTTCAAACCATCACAATCTACCAGTATATGACAGATTGTGACGGTATTCCCACAGAGCTGACATAAAGGCGGGTCCTCACAACGCATCAGATAACCATGAGTTAGATAAGAGTGGCCGATACGTAGGTGGGTAGTCACTACTTCCTCCCTACGTTTCGAACTAATAGAAGACCTCCATGGATGAAGGTATCCTTAATCTTCCTCAGCTTATTGTGAGTTACACATTGCCATTCATCATTCCAAGCAGCAGTCAATGAGCGTTTAACATAACAAATATAATCAGATGCCATAACACGTTGTGTAGATGGCACCATACTTGAAGCACTCTTCATCCGCTTTTGTGTTTCCGGTAATTTCACAGTGACCGGGAACCAAACAGAATGGTACACCAACACCCCCTCCCCAATTGAAGATTGTGTACTGCACACAAAATATCCCCAACTAAAGGGTTCATGGAAAACACATCCTGAAGGGCCTGAAGTGCACTTTTCGAATCGGAACACAAAAGGTAATGGGAAAAAGTAGATTGGATGACAGTTAGAGGTTAAAAAAAAAGTTCCGCAGTAAAAACACTACATACTGAGGGTAATCCATATGTGAAGGTACGTCCCAACGCATAAAACGCACACCCAACGCCATTGTCCAGTTCAGAACCACCAGTAAAAATAATTTCACTGTTTTTGTAGGATCTGGAAATTGACAAAAACTCCTGGTGGTAAACCACATGAGTAGTGTGTTTGATATAACTGGACAATGAGAAATCAAAAAACGTGGCGTTTTTATTATCCATGGAAGTAGATAGTATATTGTTCATTCAAACGTAACAGGAAGTGTCAACTTAAAGTTATCCATTATGCGTAACGTTCTTATGCCGAATGGCGCAGTTGAACTTTGACGTACTTCATAATTAGATGCATATAGGTTATGAAATACCATTTTGAATGCCGGATGATTAGATTTGCTTCGAAGAGACCAGAAATGTATGATATTTGTAATATTTGACGTCGTTTTGACAAGGAAGGTTCCCCTGCCTCGACAAGAAGACTAAGGATTGGGCTAGTTCTAAACACACCAGTAGCAAGTCTAAGTACAGAGTGGTGGATGGTATCAAGAGTTTTCAGAACTGTAGGTCGTGCTGATGAATAGGCATGGCAGCCATAATCAATGCGCGATCTAACAACTGCACGATAAAATCGAAGCATACTAGTTCTGTCAGCTCCCCAATTCGTACCACTAAGGACTCTGAACATATCTAACTCTTGCTGCATCTCACCCTCAAATCACGGAAGTAATGGGATCCATGAAAGTCTTTTATCAAATAAAAGACCTAAAAATCGGACAACATCCCTGGTCTGAAGCTGAATCCCATCAAGATAAAGGATAGGCTGCTGGTGTTCCCTACGACGACTAAATGATACACATTGGGTCTTCGAAGTCAAGAATTTAAACCCCGTAGTTCTTGACCATTCCTCTAATCTGTGTATAACTAACTGCAAGGATCTTTCCGCGGTTGCCATGTTACGAGCAGGTACATATATACAGAAGTAATCTACAAAGAGGGAACAGTGTATCGGAGATCGTATATTACATGTTATACTATTAATAACAACAGCAAACAGCGTTACGCTTAGTACGCTGCCCTGCGGTACACCATTCTCCTGTTTACAAATAATTGAATATGTGCCTCCAAGACGAACGCGGAAGGACTTATTTGACAGAAAGTTTGCAATGAATGCTAGGATGTTTCCCAATATACCCCATGACTTTAACTTATTTAAAATTCCTCTTTTCCACGCCATATCATATGCTTTCTCAAGGTCAAAGAACACAGCAATGAGTGTTTGACGCAAGAGAAAAGCATTTTGAATAGCAGATTCTAAAAAAACCAATTGGTCAACGGATGATCGTCCTTGTCTGAAACCACACTTTTCGTTGCTAAGAAGATCGTTAGTTTCTAGGTACCAGACAAGACGGCAGTTGACCATCTTCTCCAGTAGTTTCACAAGACGCTCGTAAGAGATATAGGTTTGTAACTACTGGGATCGATTTTGTTTTTACCCGGCTTTAAAAGAGGAATTATTGTCATTTCTAACCATGAATCAGGGGAAAACGCTCCTCGAATAAACGATTGTATATTCGAAGGAGGACAAGTTTTGCCGATGGTGGTAGATGTTTCAGCATGGAGTATACAATCGAATCAGGACCTGGTGCAGAATCCCTCGTTGACGCGAGAGCTGACTCCAATTCCCCTATAGATAAAGAAGTGTTCAAAGGAGAGCCCCCAGACAAAGCAACAATAAACGGTATTGCCTTTCCCTTCAGTTTATACATCTGGAATAATCTATTATAGGCTGTAGTAGCAGAAAAGTTAGAAAATGATGTTCCTAGTACATTAGCAATGTCACTACTATGATTAATCTTCAATCCGGTTGCTTGAGCGCTATTGCTGGCAACAGAGTGGAAGTACCACAAACTGATCTTAGTTTCCTCCACACTGTGGAGGACGGAGTTGTTTGTCTGTTAGTGCTAATGTACTGTTCCCAAGAGTTCTTCCTACTCAGCCTAAATATCCTCTGTGCTTTCGCATGAAATATTTTATATTCCTGAAGGTATCCATTTGTTGGGTGTCGCTTAAATCTCCTAAGAGCTCTTATTCGTAAACGGAGGATTTCTGTGCATTCATCGTTCCACCACGGAACAGGTGGACGGCGTGCATACATAGATGATTTAAGAATGGTCTTTTCAGCGGCATTCAAAATAGTCTTTGTAAAATTGTAAACAATTGTATCAATGGGTGTCAGATAATCCGTGTCAAGTGATACAAGGTAATTCGAGTAGGGGTCCCAGTTGGCTTTTTGTAAAATCCAACGGGAATGTGGAGCATAACAGGGTGAGGAATCACATAAATTAATCTTAATTGGCACACGGTCGCTTCCATACATGTCATTAAGCACCGACCATGTGCATCTAGTAGCTAAATGAGAGCTGCAGATCGATAGGTCAACAGCTGTCCATCCACCAGTAGATGCTGCCAAATGAGTAGGCGAACCGTCATTTAGCAGACATAAATCCAGTTCTGTTCTTATACTCTCCACAAGTTGTCCACGAGAATTACAACTCGGGGATCCCCAAGACAAATGGTGGGCATTAAAATCCCCTACTAATAAGAATGGAGTTGGTAACTGGTTTATTAAATCTACTAAGTCTCTGTGTCGAATCGTGTCATTTGGTGGCAAGTAGACACAACACATAGTGAACTTATACGAGACAGCTGTTTGAATAGCTACTGCTTGTAAAGGAAGTTATCAAGTTAATAGACACCGCATCAATAGTATGGCTACGCCCTCTTGCTGGATCTTCTGTAACAAAGTCGGTTTGAAAAACTGAATACTCCCGTACATGAATGTTTTGCGATTCATGGAGATGTGTCTCTTGTATACAGACGAACATTGGGTACACATCTCGCACAAGTACCTTTATATCTTCTATGTGACTCCTCACGCCGTTTACGTTCCGTTGTATCACTGACTTCCTAACCAAAACCATTTATTAGCTTAGCAAAGGATTTATTTAACACCCATTGGTGCTCTCTCCTTTCTTGTTTGGGACGTCCCAGACTTACATTTTTCAGATTCCATATTCACCCGTTCAGGGATGGAATCTGAGGAAGATTTGGGTTTAGGAGGAGTGGTTTTCACATTCCCTCCTTTGTTAGCATTTTTTTAAATACCCGGTAACGACGGTGGCGATGTGGTCTGACGTAACACTGGTCTACGTGGTTTGTTTTTTCCCAACATCTTCTGAACAGAAGGTTTATTACACGTTGACAATGTCTTTTGCACAGAAACACAAGGCTCACTTATAGATTTATTTCGTGCTCCAACCCCCCTAGTGGAAGGGATTGGTACAAGAGGTAAATCACTATTCGTTGCTGCAGGTTGTACCATATTCAAAGTCCATTTTCATTATAGGGACAACGTCCGTAACTGACTGAGAAGACAGTTTGGACTTAATTTCCAAACGAAAGGAGAAACTTTGGAAAGATCTTTTCCTTCTTCGGCACTAGAAATAACTAAATACTTTGCTGATGGCAATGTCTGTGATGTTGCCACCATCAACCTTTTACTCAAATCGTTATTTTTATGATCGTCAGGAGAATCCTGGCGTGTCCTCTTCAGCCTAGTCATATTTGATGGGGTTTTTGAATCCATAATGTTTTAACCCAGCCATCGTGTCAAGCATTACGGGCGAGACTATAGGAACGGGTACACCCTTGGATCACATTAAGATCATTTCCAACCCTCAGTACTCTGAGGCCTATAGCTTTTCTCCTTAGCTAGACTGGATAGGCATCAGTCGAGAACTCGTAATACTGGGCGCAGGCTCCGACACCCATGCATCGCGAACACTCCCTGACCAAGGACCAAAGAGGCTGGTAGATCAGAAACAGCGTCTCAGACCAGAGTTTGTCAAGTTCTGGACTTTTCTGCACTCCCAACGCGCAACAGTTCTGACCAGTCAAAAATCCCCAAGAGAAGATGTAAGTGTTCAAATTTGTAGATTGTGTTGATGTGCGTGTTTTTTTTCCAGGCAAAAAACCTATCAAGGTTATCATCGCCTAACTAAAAATTTTTTAAATAATTATTTCAAAATAAAACTAACCAACTAAACAAAATAAAATAAAATAAATGTTTAATACTAATTGTAACTAAACGAAAGAAACTAAAATTATACATAATTTAAATATTATTAAATAGATTCAGGTGGCGTAAGAAAGCGGTGACACGGTCGATAGCTGTGACATCGTCCCTTAAAACCACCTTTAAACTACCTCGAAGATCGTAACGTACATACAGATCGCTCAACTCATCACAATCAAGCAGGATATGCTTGATTGTAACATTATTTCTACAAAACGGACATAGTGGTGGATCCTCATGTTGCATCAACCATCCATGCGTTAACAAAGAGTGGCCGATGCGAAGTCGAGTTACCACCACTTCCTCCCTACGATTTGAACGAACAGATGTCCTCCATGGTAGGACGGTATTTTTGATGTCCCTCAGCTTGTTTCTATTTACATTTTGCCATTCTTCATTCCAACCAGAGAATAGTGTGGTTTTAACTTTGCATACAAAATCTGATGCCATCACACTTTGTGTCGATGGCAACATGGACAATTTTGCACCTTCATCTGCTTTAGTGTTTCCGAATATTCCACAGTGACCAGGCACCCAGAGAAATGACACCTCGTAATTGGAGCCTGTGTATAGAGCACAAGATGTCTCCAACTAAAGGGTTCTTAGTGTACATTTCCTGAATAGCCTGGAGAGCACTTTCGGAATCACAACACACAAGATGTTTAGATTTTGCAGACGGAATTGATCTTAAAGCTTGGAAAATTGCATAAAGTTCTGCAGTAAAAACGCTACAGGCTGAGGGAAATCCGTAAGTGAAAGTTTGTCCTTCCATATAAAATGCACAACCTATCCCATTGTCCAGTTTTGAACCGTCTGTGAATATAGTCACAGTATGTTGGTGAGTTTGTTGAATTTGCAAAAACTCCTGACGATAAATAACGTCAGGAGTATTGTGTTTTAGGTACATGGACAATGAGAAGTCACATTTTGGCTTTTGTATTGTCCATGGAGGGATGTAGCATGATGTTTGTTCGAATATAGGTGGATGTTCTAAATTTAGATTCCTAAAAATGCGCAACGTTCTTATTCCGAAGGGAGCAGTTGAACGTTGACGCACATTGTAACGATCCTCGAGGTAGTTATCAAAAACTGCTTTGAATGCCGGATGTTTAGGTTTACTTTGAAGACCAGTGTAATATGAAATTTGTAGCATTTGACGTCGCATAGAGAGAGATGGTTCTCCAGCTTCAACTAGAAGGCTAGAGATTGGGCTTGATCTAAAAGCACCAGTAGAAAGTCTAACGCCAGCGTGATGTATTGAATCCAGGAGTTTCAGAACCGTAGGTCGAGCAGATGAATAGGCTATACAGCCGTAATCTATGCGCGATAGAAACAGAGCATACAGGTTCTGTCTGCTCCCCAATTTGTACCACTTAGAACTCTCAACATATCCAATATCTTGCTACACCGGGTCCTCAAATCACGCACATGCGGATTCCATGAAAGTCTTTTATCCAATAAAAGACCCAAAAATCTCACATTATCCGAGGTTTGAAGCCGCGTACCATCAAGATAAAGAATAGGTTCCTGGTGTTGCCTGCGACGACTAAATGCTATACACTGGGTCTTCGAAGCCGAAAACTTGAAGCCCGTAGATTTGGTCCATTCTTGCAATTTATTAATGACTAATTGTAAGGATCTTTCCGCTGTTGCCATACTTCTAGCAGCCATATATATACAAAAATCGTCTACAAACAGGGAACAGTGGACCGGTGACTGTACGTTTGAAGTGACGCTATTAATGGCAACAGCAAACAGCGTCACACTCAAAACGCCACCCTGTGGTGCACCATTCTCTAGTTCGCAACGATCAGAATATATGCCTCCTAGACGTACAGGACGAAAGTCCTGTTATTCAAATAATTTTGTATAAAAGCAAGAATGATACCTTGTATACCCCATGATTTCAATACGTTCAAAATTCCTCTTCTCCATGCCATGTCATATGCCATCTCAAGGTCAAAGAAAACAGCTACCAGTGTTTGTCGTAAGATGAAGGCATTCTGTATAGCTGACTCCAACAAAACCAATTGGTCAACTGATGAACGTCCTTGTCTGGAACCACACTGAACGTTAGAAAGAAGATTGTTTGTTTCTAGATACCAGACAAGACGACGGTTGACCATCTCCTCCAGTAGTTTGCATAAGCAGCTGGTCAGAGAGATGGGTCTGTAACTACTGGGATTAGTTTTGTCCTTTCCTTGTTTTAGAAGAGGAATTATTGTCGCTTCTAACCATGAATAGGGAAAACCGTGCTCCTCGAATATACGGTTGTATATCCGAAGGAGAACTAGTTTTGCCGACAGTGGTAGATTTTTAATCATGGAGTATACAATATCATCCGGGCCTGGAGCTGAATCCTTTGTTGACGAGAGAGCTGACTCTAGTTCGTCGATAGAGAAATGGATATTCAAACAAGAATCTCCAGACAATCCAACGGTGAAAGGTAAGGCTTCCTGTTTACGTTTGAACACCTGGAAAGCATCCTTGTATGCAGAAGATGAAGAATGTTTTGAGAACGATAACGCTAGCACATTGGCAATTTCCTCACAGTCCGTGGTCAAAACACCATCTGAATGCCTTAATGAAATTAATGGCATCGGAACGGAAATGCCACAGAATGATCGTAATTTCTTCCATACTGTGGATGGAGCTGTAGTTCTTGTAATTGTGCCAATGTACTGCGACCATGATTCTCGTTTACTTTGCCTAAATATTCTCCGTGCTTTCGCACGGAAGATTTTATATTTTTCCAGGTTTTCACTCGTTGGATGTCTCTTGAACTGGTTCAGAGCTTTTCTCCGTTGACGAAAGATCACAGTGCACTCATCATTCCACCACGGAACAGGTGGTCGTCGTGGTTTGGATGAGGTTTTCGGAATTGCCTTTCCGGCGGCATTCAAAACGGTTTTTGTAAATGAATTGACAATGTCATCAATGGGAGCCAAGTAATCCACGTCCAGTGATTCTAGATCTTGTGAAAATTGTTCCCAGTTGGCTTTTTTCAGGATCCAACGGGGATGTCGAACACAACAGGGTGAGGAGTCACACAAAGAGATCTCAATAGGAATGTGATCGCTACTGTAAAGATCAGGCAATGCCGACCATTTTAGCTTTGTAGCCAAAGCAGGACTGCAAAATGACAAGTCCATCCACCTGTTGACGCTGCTAAATGTGTCGGAGAACCGTCATTAAGCAGGTATAAATCCAGTTCCGATCTGATGCTATCGATCAGATTACCTCGCGGGTTGAATTCTGGTGAACCCCATGAAACATGGTGAGCATTGAAATCGCCCACTAATAAAAACGGAGTCGGTAACTGATTTATAAGATCTACAAGATCTCTCTGTTGCAGGTTGTCACATGGTCGAAGGTAGACACAACAGAGAGTGAGTTTGTACGGAACAGCTGTTTGAATTGCCACTGCTTGTAAGGGAGTTATTAAGCTCACAGGAACGGCGTCGACACAGTTACGGGCTAGAATAGCTATGCCACCTCTAGCTCGATTTTCTGTAACGAAGTCTGATCTGTAAACTGAATACTCCCTTAGATAGAAATTGTGCGATTCATGGAGATGTGTCTCTTGAATACAGATGTACAGAGGAGACACATCTCTTACGATTATTTTCAGATCCTCAATGTGACTTCTAACACCGTTAATGTTCCACTGAATCACGGTTTGTTTAGGTGTGGACATTGTATTTTAGTGAAATGGATTCACCTGGCTCTCACTGCCGTCATTGACAATTTGTTGGCCTGGAATGTTGGACGTTCCAGGCAAAGAGTCATCAGAATCCATCACCACTATTGTAGTGGTGGAATCTGAGGAATTTTTTGACTCAGAAGGGGAGTTAGAAATGATCCTCTTTTGAGTCGCTTTTAATTTTGCACCCACTTTCACAGGTGCAGTTTTGTTGTTATTTTTATTATTATTACTCATAGTTGGAGTAGGTTTCACACTTGTCTCTAATAGTGTCTTGCTTCTTCTAACTTTACCAGAGGTATCTGGCAATGGAGATTTCTTCGCACATTCAACATTATTCTTTAAGTTGGAAACAGAATTTTTCGTCACCAAGGCTAATAGCTGGCTAACTTGCTCCGTGAGAACTTCAATTTTCTTGTTTAGCTCAACGCAGTTGGAACACGACTTCTCAGTGGTGATAGCTGAGGCATAAGATTTCGTTTCAAGTCTAGGTTGAGTTGACTTGAACTTCTTTTTCGCTTCGTGGAAAGATGTTTTGTCCTTTGCCATTATGCTGAGCATCGCTTTCTCCTCCTTGAACTTTGGGCAGTTAAAGGAGCGAGCAGGGTGATCATCAGCACAGTTTGGGCATTTCGGAGCACTTGTGCAAACCTTATCAGTATGGCCTTCAGATGCACACTGTCCGCATACCTCTGGCTTGGAGCAAGAAGAACTTACGTGTCCAAAACGTTGGCATTTAAAGCACCGGCGTGGATTGGGAACGTAGGGCCTAACAGAAAGCCGTTGATAGCCAGCATATAAATATTCCGGGATAGATGGTTTCCCGAATGTCAGGATAATTGATGTTGTTGGAACTCTCTGACCGTTTTCCATCCTCATAATTCGTACGACATCTGTTACACCTTCTGATACCAGTTCTGATTTGATTTCGTCCTCACGGACATACAACAGATCCCTGCATGATATTACTCCCTTTGATGAGTTCAAGGTTTTGTGGGGAGCCACCGAAACCTTGACCTGATCAAAGAAGGAGGTCATTTTCAATAATAACTGTGACTGCTACGAATTGCTTGTTTCCAACAGCAGTGTTCCGTTCCGTAACTTCCTTATGGAAGAGACGGGTCCTGCTGCACATCCAGTTATAGCCTTTTGAATTACAAAATGCGATACTTTAGAAAGATCTTTTCCAGCTTCTGTGCAAGACACAATTAAGAACTTTGGTGACGCTAAATCCATATCTTTCCTCATCGCATTTACTTCCCTAGGCATTTTCGGAGAAACCTCACGACGCCTCTTTACATTCAACTGGTTGGACATTTGTTGGTTTTCCATAAGTTGTTTTTAAGTTAACCATCGTGTCAGGCGTTACGGGCGAGACTATGAGAACGGGTACACCCATGGATCACTTTCGATCATTTCCAACCCCCGGAACTCTGGGGCCCATAGTTCCCTCCTTAGCTCGACTGGATGGGCATCAGTCGAGAACTCGTAATACTGTGCACAGGCTCCGACACCTATGCACCGCGGACACTCCCTGACCAAGGACCGAAGTGGCTAGCGGACCAGCAACCGCGCATACGTCTTCGGCAGAGCAAGCTCACAGCAGTGTCCCAGACCAGAGTTTGTCACGCTCTGGACTTTTCAGCACTCCTAACGCGCAACGGTTCTGACCAGTCAAAATTCCCTAAGAGAAGATGTAAGTGTTGAAATGTGTATAGATTGTGTTGGTGAGTGTACGTGTATGTGTATGCTTTGTGAGTGGTGTAGTGTTAGGCTAGGGTACCGCGAGGGACGCCAAATCCCTCGTAGGTGCGGCTAGTCCGCACCCCCCTGCAGTGATGTGCGTGTGTGTATGCTTTGTTAGTGGTGTAGTGTTAGGCTAGCGTACAGCGAGGGATGCCAAACCCCTCGTAGGTGCGGTTAGTCAGCCACTGTTTTTAAGGTTACTGACAATTCGTTGTACAACAACTGACATTATAGACAATTTCCATGTTGGAAACATAGTAAGTTTTAGTATTAGTACATAATTAAGCTTCCAAATCATATTTTCCAGGTTTTTAAATCATAAAATTGTGAGAACTACAATGAGCTCTGAAAATGTCTGCACTTTTGTCAACAGTAACATACAAACTGTGACAGTAATTTTGTTTGCAGTTGAGCAAAAATTGTTGAAATAATTTTGTCACAAAATAAAATATCCATTTTTACCCTATGTGTTTGAGTCTGATATATAATTAAATCTAAAAATTTGTTGTATACATTTAAAACGATTTACACTCATATTCTAATAAAATATTAAACGAACAAGCCTATCTTTCTACCAAATATCATACAAGTTAGATTTATTTGATTTAGTAATTACAAGCAGAAATAAAGTACAAAAATATACACTCATTTCTCTAGGTCCATTTTACTGGCATCTGTCACAGCTATAATTTTTTTGTATTGTTTATAAGTTTATAAGCATGTATTGCACAAAATGTTCAAAATACTTTTTAGGAAAAAGCAACCTTAAACTTTGAAGTAGGGTTTTAACATTTTTTACAGATTCTAATGTGACTCGAACTTAGTTAATATATTATGAGCTTTTTTTTGCCTCTACTCTGTATTAGAACAAACTCCACCTTGTTCCACTCTAACCTACATAGTATTGACCCTTACGATGTTGATTTTTTTTCATTAACACATTCTTCTGTGTGAATATTCAACTGATTATTTTTATCCCATAAGTTTTTGTTTTCTGCATTACTATATTCTAGAGATATCTTTGCACCAGATACAAATGGTTGTAGTATATTTAGCATCAGAATACCCTCGTGAAATTCTTTTTCTCCAACTCAAAAATTATATTTCCAGTATGGGAATTTTCTTTAGCAGTAACAGAATAATCACATTGCCACACTTGAAGGTTTTTCTTTGATGTATATCCTCATTACATGTATATTAAGATCAGATTTAGCAGCAACAGAATAATTTCATGCAGTTTTTGTGTTGTACATCTTGAGGTTTTCATAGAAACAATACACTTGTTTGTATTATCTTGGCAAAAAAACCATTACTTACCGATTTATTCAGCAGACATGTTTCGCACTAGGTTTGCGCTTTTTCAATGCTGTGAATTACTGACAAGACTGTTGCTCAGGTGTGTTGTGTTTGTGTGAGTCTGTGGTGTATTTCTGTTCTGTGGTGTGTTATTGTTCAAAGAGTAATTGTTAACCCTCAAGGACGCGCGCTGTTGTAAAAAGTACAACAGTTTTAATATTTTGATTCTTGTTGAAACCTGTTGGTAGTTATTTGTTCAAATCACTGTTCTATTCTTCTATTGGTCCCTTCACTACTCTTATCAGTTGTCATCAATGTCTTTATTCTATCAACATAGCCTCAGTGTGCGATTAGTTCCGGTCAGTCATCACTGTTGTACAAAATACAACAAGGCGCCTTCTGACGTTTTTATTTTTTCGGTGCAGTTTTTTTTTCTCTACGATGGAACGTAAGTTTTTTATATACATTTTTTTAAAGAATTATATAATTATTTGTTTTGTTCAACATTTTAAAAAATTTTCATGTTTTTAGGAGTGAATTTGGAAGACATTCCAAAAATTTTACAGGATCTTTCTGATGGAGAAATTGATAATGCTGATTTTATTGAAAGTGACGATGATCTGAGCGATGGTGAAGCTGCAAAAAGTGATCATAACTCAGAAAGTGAATTGGAAGGTGATTTGCACTCTACGTAAGAACAAACGGGAAATTCCACCAAAATTTCTGCCTAATAAAACCAATCAGCCAGGTACTTCCTTGTTTGGGTTCCAGAATGATCGAACCATGGTCTCATATACGACAAAAAAAATAAAGCTGTAATATTGATTTCGACTATGCACGACTCAGATGATGTTGACGAACAAACAAATAAGCCAGAAATTATATTGCAGTACAACAGAACGCAATGTGGAGTTGATAGTAATGACCAGCTTTGTGCTACATATAGCGTTGCCCGGAGGACAAGAAGATGGCCAGTTGCACTATTTTTTGCTCTGATAAACATTGCTGGGGTCAACTCACAAGTAATGTTTTCATTGGTAAGACCAAACTTTTAATAACTCGATTGAAAGTTAAGGAAAATGTAGAAAACCGAGATGTTGTATAAAATACAAACGCCTACTTACGTTAGATAAAAAGGCGCGCGTGCATGAGGGTTAATTATGTGCTCAAATATAGTGTTTGATTCGGAGTGTTTTGTCATTTAGAATGTGTTGTGGATAGTATTTATGGTGTTTATATATCTCATAATTATCTACTGTGTCAAGTTTTTTTGCTTTTATTGATGTAACGTAGGATTTTTAGATTGGTGTCTATGTCAGTCTGTGAGTGTAGTGCGTTTTGTATGTGTATGACAAAATTTGATGAGGGTTGTGTCTTTATTATCTATTTTACGTGTTCTTTGTATCTTGTGGTAAATGTTCTCCCTGTTTGTCCTATGTAAAAGTTGGGACAGTTGTTGCATGTAACCTTGTATACCCCTGCCTTGTTGTATTTCTCTTGGTGTGTTATTGAACTGTGTAGGTGTTTTTTAAAAGTGTTGGCTGTTGTGATTGGTAGTTTGTATTTAAGTTTGCGGAACATGGAAGCTATTTTTTGTGAAACACACCTTGATTGACAACATAATGCGCAAGAAACAACACACACACATAACACAACAAAAAACAATAACACACAAACACAAAAATATATAACACTTACATATGACGACAACACATAAAAAATAGCTTCCACGTCTGAACAATAACACACCACAGACTCCCACAAACACAACACACCTGAGCAATTGTCTTGTCAGTAATTCACAGCATTGAATAAGCGCTGACCTTAGCACAAAATCCACTGAATTAAATCAGTAAGTAGTGCTATTTTTTTTTTGATAATACAAACAAGTGTAAGAATAATTTTATTGTGCACATTCATGAGGATTTTCTCTTTTGTGTACTCTCCTTACGAGTTTATTAAGATCTGAAGTAACAACAACAGAATAATTACACTGTACACATTTATAAGGTTTTTCTTTCTTGTGTACTCTCCTAACATGTACATTAAGCACAAATTTATCAGCAGCAGAATAATCACACTGTGCACATTTATGAGGGTTTTCTCTTTTGAGTACTCTACTACAGTGCTTAATAAGTTTGGATAAAGCAACAGCAGAATAATCAAATTGGGGACATTTATAAGGTTTTTCTTTGTTATGTATTCTTCTAACATGTATATCAGCAGAACAATAATCACACTGTTGACATTTATAAGTTTTTTCTCTTTTGTGTACTCTTCTAAAGTGCTTATTACGATCAGCTAAAGCAACAACAGAAAAATCACACTGTGCACATTTATAAGGTTTTTCTTCGATGTATACTCTCTCAACATGTATGTCAATTTCAAAGTTAGAAGCAGGAGAATAATCACATTGTGCACTTTAATAAGGTTTTTCTTTGTTGTGTATTCTGCTAACATGTCTATTAAGATTGGATTCAATAGAAGGAAAATAATCACATTTTGTGCATTTTATAAGGTTTTTCCCTTTTGTGTAATTTTTTTACACGCATATTAAGAATGGATTTAATAGCAAGAAAATAATCAATCACATTGTATACATTTAAAAGATTTTTCTTTGTTGTGAATTCTTCTAATATGGATATCAAGATAAGATTTAACAGCAGAAGAATAATCACACTGTGCACAATTATAAGGTTTATCTTCGATGTGCGTTCTCTGACTGTGTATTTTAATATCAAAACTAGAAGCAGCAGAATAACCACATTGGTCACATTTATTAGGTTTTTCCTTGATGTGTAATCTCCTAACATGCTTATCAAGACTGGATTTAACACCAGCAGAATAATCACACTGTGTACATTTATTAGGTTTTTCTCTATTGTACTCTTCTCTTGTGTCTCTTTCTTCTGTCTTCGCATAACATGTCTATTAAGATCAGATATAGCAGCACTAGAATAGCCACATTGTCCACATTTATATGGTTGTTGTGTACAGTCATAGCATGTCTTTTAAGATGGTATTTAGTATTATACTCTTTTGTGTACGTTTCTATAGTGCTTATTAAGATCAGCTAAAGCAAAAGCAGAATAATCACATTGTGCACATTTATAAGGTTTTTCTTTGATGTGTATTCTCTGAACATGTATTTTAATATCAAATTTAGTAGCAGTAGAATAATCACACTGCGCACATTTATAAGGTCTTTCTTTGTTGTGTATTCTGCTAACATGTCTATTAAGATTAAATACAACAGAAGCAGAATAATCACACTGTGCACATTTATATGGTCTTTTTTTGTTGTGTATTCTGTTAACATGTCTGTTAAAATTGGATTTAAAAGAAGCAGAATAATCACATTTTGTGCATTTATAAGGTTTTTCTCTTTCGTGTACTTTTCTTACATGCATATTAAGAACGCATTTAACAGCAACAGAGTAATCACATTGTGCACATTTAAAAGGTCTCTCTTTGATGTGCATTCCCTGAACATGTCCTTTAACATCAAATTTAGAAATAGCAGAATAATCACATTGGTCACATTTATAGGGTTTTTCCTTGATATGTACTCTCCTAACATGCATATCAAGATAGGATTTAACAGCAGCGGAATAATCGCATTGAGCACATTTATAAGGTTTTTCTTTGTTGTGTATTCTGCTAACATGGAGATTAATAAGGGATAAAGTATATGCAGAATAATCACATTGTGCACATTTAAAAAGTCTTTCTTTGATGTGTATTTTCTGAACATGTCCTTTAACATCAAATTTAGAAATAGCAGAATAATCACATTGGTCACATTTATAAGGTTTTTCCTTGATGTGTAATCTCCTAACATGCATATCAAGACTGAATTTAACAGCAGCAGAATAATCACACTGAGTACATTTATAAGGTCTTTCTTTGATGTGCATTCTCTGAACATGTCCTTTAACATCAGATTTAGAAATAGCAGAATAATCACATTGGTCACATTTATAAGGTTTTTCCTTGATGTGTAATCTCCTAACATGCATATCAAGACTGAATTTAACAGCAGCAGAATAATCACACTGTGCACATTTATAAGGTCTTTCTTTGATGTGCATTCTCTGAACATGTCCTTTAACATCAAATTTAGAAATAGCAGAATAATCACATTGGTCACCTTTATAAGGTTTTTCCTTGATGTGTACTCTCCTAACATGCATATCAAGACTGGATTTAACAGCTGCAGAATAATCACACTGTGTACATTTATAAGGATTTTCTCTTACGTACTCTTCTAACACCTCTTGTGTACTCTTCTCTTGTGTCTCGTTCTTGTGTATTCGCATAACGTGTCTATTAAGAACAGATATAACAGCACTCGAATAACCACATTGTCCACATTTATATGGTTTTTGTTTGTCATGTACAGCCATAACATGTTTTTTAAGATGGTATTTAGTATTACCAGAATAATTACAGTGTACACATTTATATATGTTTTCTGTGCTGTCTTTTTGATTATGGCTTCTAAGATTGTTTTGAGTAGAAAAGTTACACTCTACATATTTATGCGATGTTGTGCTCATGTTCCCTTTTATTTTTATTGGTAAAATACCTAAAACAGACAATAGATGATAAAGGATTATACTGTTACTAGCAGAAGGAATTACGGATTGTGTTAGTTCAGCTATTGATTTCAATCATTTATAATTTTGTAACATATTTGTCATCACATTTTGTTTCCTAATTGTTAAGGGAAGAACTATTTATTATTTGTCAACAAACAAACCTCAGACATGTATTCACAATATATACTAGTTATTTTGATGTCGTAACATATGGCAAAAAATCTTTATCAGTAGCATTTCCTAGATGGTTTGTAATTGAAACGTCAATATTCTTTATACTGGGTAAGATAAATATTCTAGTTTTAAACAATTACAAAAACAAATTTTTCAAATTTTCAATGAAAATGAATTATTAAATACTATCATTAATTTTAGAACGGAATTATTTCTTTGTTTTGGGTCCCTGTCCCCTCCTCTTGTGATGAAATCCTCCCAACCCTTTCACCTTACACCATAAATAAATGGTTTGGGCATATGAAAAAAATCAAATATTATAAATATTGAAAACTATTTATATATACATACTTCCACAAGAAACATGATATACCATTTCAAGTTATAATTTGAAAGGTAAATTTTAACTGACAAAAGAAAAATCTTTTAGTGAGGATCTTGGAGCTTGCATTTTTTTTAAACTAACATGCCTATTTAAAGTTGTATATATTTAGTAAGGACACAATCAAGCAAGGCAGAACAACTGTATAAATATCCAGATCTTGTTTTTAGGAACTAAAGACAATTCTACAATCCACATCATCATGCACTCACTCTAATTCTGAACCTTTTTGTTATAAATTACCTTTTTAACAATTTCTACAAATAAAGGTTTCTTTCCATTTCTACATTAAACAAATTCCACTTTATACAAAAAGCAACATTAATGTAAATTTTTAGCTATCTTGGAACCATCAAAGTTGTCTGCTTTTTGATTCTGCCTTCTGTATGAGATTCTAGCGAAACGTCAGAACTGTTTATGGAGTGCAAAATGAACGGATATACTCCAAATTAAAAACTATTCATCATACATACATACACACACACACACACACATACACTCACACAGTAAAATTCACTTAATACAATTTTCAAGGGACCATAGAAAAATACCACTTTAAACAGGAAAAAGTCTTGCATGGGAATATAAAATACTATAATATCAACAAAAGAATACTGTATCTACTCACCAGTATACGTGCTGTATTATTCCCACACATTCATCAAAACAATTTTAAACAAAAAACATGAAGTATTGAAAGGAGAATGTACATAACAGAGATACACGCATTTAATGGGAAACCACAACCTACATACTGTATATTATTATCTATATTACTACTTTATAGAGTGCATATTTTTCTAGTGTTTATATTATTTAAAATAATTTCTGAACCTTTTCTGCTTAAATTTTTGTAAAGAAGAAATTAAAATTAATGTTTCCAATTCAATAATCTGTTCGATAGCATCGTATGAAATTCCAGGCACAGTGATAATGTAATGTCTCACATCAACCAGTGCACTAAATGCTGGAGGAGATGTCACTGTCGGCAGAGGCTCGTCTCCTTCATTATCATCATCATCTTCACTCACCTCATCTGTAGTGGACACTAATGAAGAAATGTCTTTCACAATTTTTTGTCCTGTTTGTACCTCAGAAGTTGGAACATTATCGTCGACAGATATGTAGTCGGGAAAGTAATCAAATATGACTTCCTCAAATTTGTTGTCATTACATTCCAATGACAGTTCACACTGACACCAACTTTTATTAAACAGTTTTAATGAGCTCAGGATGGAGCTCACGAGTCGCTTATGGTAATCCCGCTTTACAACTTTTACTATCCCCTGTGTCCATGGTTTGAAGCTGGTTTGTGTTGTTCGGAGGGTTGAAAAACTATTTTTATTTTACCACAGTTACAAATCAGTAGAACAACCTTTTGGCTCTTTCTTTGAAAAATCATATTGAGCTGTTTTACTCATAAAACAAATTGTTCCTATGTCATCCATCTGAATTATCTCCATTTGAGCACACTAGTACTGAAATTCTCTCTTTACTCTGATTTCTATTGTTGCTCTTGTCCTTATAAAGAAGCGACTTATCTGGCCAAAGTTTGAAAGTCCAAACCTGTCAGCATTAAAAACATCACACGGGGAAAAATCCTTCAGCAATTGTGGTAATACGATTTCTTTCCATGTAGAAACTTGAAATCTCCATGAAATATCTTCCTCATTTACTGACTCTGCTTCTCCACCGATCTGATGATATACAAGGCCATATCTTGCTTTGAATAGGTCAATTCATCCACTAAACCCAGTAAAAGTATTAATTTGAAGCGCCTTCTGGCCACAAAAAAAGTATACCATTAAAAAAACCGATACCACATGATGGAGAAAGCCATCACGAATATGTAAAACTTTTGATCAAACCCCGAAAATTACAAATTTTGAAGTAGAAGCATATATTACAAGTCCAAGGTACACCTAAAACCTACAAATTCAAAGTTTCACTTCTAATTGTTTCAGATACAGTGGAGTCCTGATAGTCTGAATAGATTGGTACTGGACCCATTTTGGATTATTCAAAATCATTACTAAAACGAAAAATTATTAAATAAAACGTACTAAACAATACTAAAAAGCTACCATATATCCTAAAATTATGGTACAGTACAGTATAACTCTAATAATTAACAGGGTGTCACCACCATACTCATATTCATACTCTATATTTTTGGTGGTCTTAGTAACAAGACTCACCACCAGCTAGAATGAGCAACATGCTCCAACTGTTTATTGGCAACCACAATGATTTGAAAAGGGAATCACTTGACATAACAACAACTCTATTTTTGCTAGTGCGCCGCTAATTCCTACTTAAGTATCTAAATCTGTATTGTTTATTCTAGTGTTTCTACGTGTAAATTTAGTGAAATGGCTTTGAAACAGAAACACACTTCGGTTACATTACAAGACAAATTTGTATTATTAAAATGCCTCGGAAATGGTGAAGTGGCTGTTGAGTTTGCAGTGTGGAATCCTACGATCAAAAAAAGAACAGTTTTGTATATCTTCAACAAGTATGTGTACTGAATTCCGCAAAAGAGCGAAAACCACACCACTGGAGAAGCTTGAGAGTGCTCTGTTTGTTTGGATTTCACAAGAGAGAGAATCCCGATTAATTGGCTCTTGATAAAAGAAAAAGCTCTATAATTAAATCAATTAGTACAAACTAGCTAAGTCGTTTTAAGAATGGCATATGTCAGTTAGCTGTTACTAGGGAGTGGCTATCAATTGAATTTTTAAATACATTTGCTGACCTGATTAAAGGAGAAAACTATACACTGCAGCAAATACATAATGTGGATGAGGTTGACCTTAACTTGAAAGCATTGCCAAATTAAGTCTGGCTGCTAAAGGAGAAAAAATGCACTTGGCTTGAAAATAAACAAGGAAAGATTAATGGTTTTAGCCTGTATTAATGCTATAGGATATAAACACTCTCATATGAATATTAGTAATGCAGCAAAACCAAGGGCATTCAAGAACCTAAATGTAAATGGCTTACATGTCTCCTAGAAAATCTCCAAAAATGCTTGGATGACCTCACAAATATGTAAAGGATGGTTTGATACTCGTTTTGTTCCCGAAGTCACTTGATTTTGTAAAGAAAATGGGTTGCCAATTCGCGCCTTACTTTTTATAGAAAATGCTACTTCACATACCTCACACTACGAGTTAGTTTGTGGAAATATAAAGGCCTTTTCCTACCACCAACCCTTTCATCCAGCCCATGGATCAACATGTACTGCCTCATCTAAATGGTCTGAAACTGGAAAAAGGTATTGAGAAAAATACTGGAAAATAAATACAAAACACTCATTGATTCAAAAGCTCAAGATGATAAATATTAAAGATGTAATTTATTGGGTAGCAGAATCATGGGAATATACAAGTGAACACCTGTTAAAAAAGGCCTGGCCTAACTGTTGGCCAAGCCTGGCCTAACCATAAACTTTGGCCAAGCCTAACTGTTGAAGAAAACTCAGCTAGGCTACGTAGAGCAACAGTCCACCTCGATCCCAGGGAATACATTGTTTCTGAGGTGTTGGCATAATTTTGTCTTCTTTTCAATAAACAAAAGTATAAGAGACTAATTTCTGTAGCAATGTAACAGCCTATACCAATGAAAAAATGGTTTTAAACTGTTTTATGACAGGCATGTGCAATGTTATAAATACATCACAATCAGAATAGATAAAAAGATTTCTAATTTTCAAGGGACATGGAACAAATATCTGCGATATATCGAATATAAATATGAAAGTCTCACTTTTCTATGTCGAAAATAAAGTAATATATCGATAAATCATAACCCAAATTTTATTACAATTGATAAGGGATTATTAAATGAACTTCCATTTCCTTTGCAAGAACTCAGTGATTACCTTTTCAATTTTTTTAGATAATTGTGTAATACTAATTGCAGATAGAAGGTAGTAGGTGTAAGTGATAATATAATATTAATTGCAGATGAGCAATATTAAATAGACAACTACTTGAGAAAGCATTAATTTCCTTTTCAGAAGATTATAAAGTTAAATGGTAATGTACAACCAGTACTTCTGTGAATTAGATACAAGAATATCATTCACAAAGTAATAATTTACTTTTCCACAGGTTGGCAGCATGATTAATTCATCAGTTTCATGCTGGTAAGTTATATTGGTTTTAGGTCCAAGGTAGGAAGTTAAAGGTTATGTAAATGTTCAATGCAAAATATTTACTGTTTTGTGTGTTGTGACCTTATAGTACTCCCTATAAGTGTTTGTCGATTTCTTTTGTTACTTACTGTGGCAAAAAATAAAGATGTGTGTGTGTGTGTGTGAGAGAGAGAGAGATAGAAAAAGAGAGATAGTTTTATATTTGTATATAGCTTTGTTAGCATTGTGAATTGCAGTGTAGAAGTTGCTTTGCTAATTTTTCAAAATTTGTAATTTTTTAGGGCATCACTAGCAGGTTTAATTACTTTTAGAGTAATTTCCAAGTTATTACCCCAAGAAAATAAAGGTAAAACCAAGAATTTATAAGGTTTTTCGTATGCCATGAACTTGTGGTGATATATGCTTTTTTAAAAAATTTCTAATTTGTAGGGTGAGAGCAGAAGTTATTGTTATTTTTCTTTTGTGTAAGTGATAAATTTCTGCATCACTTTTTTTGATGAGTTTGGTATGTGGTTGTCTTGCATTTTGTGAATACCACACAACTCCACCATTGCCTCATTCGACATATAAAACCTATACACTAATATGCCAATAGAACAAACACTCCACATAGTACAAAATATGCTCACAGCAAACAACACTGAACATAAACACATGAAATCATCACACTCGCCAAACTCATCACACCACAAAACTACTTTACATACCAACACAAATTCTACACTCAAAAAGACAGCCTCCCTATGGGGTCCCCTATCTCAGGCATCCTAGCAAAAAATATTCCTACATCATATCGAACAACAATACATTCTACAGAACAGTAATCACACATATAAAATAATTTATTACTATAGATATGTAGATGACATTTTAATATTATACAACGGTAAATCAAACAACTACATAATTATATTAATAGCATATGCCATAACCACACATTTACCCTCGAATTAGAAGAAAACAATAAAATAAACTTTCTAGATTTTACCATCACCAAACACAACACCAGACATAATTTCAAAATATACAGAAGACCAACAACTACCGATATTGCCATACATAATACATCTAACCACCCTACATAACACAAAGATGCTGCATTTAATCATATGTTACACCGACTAATCAATGTACCAATGCTACAGAAATACTACGAAGAAGAACTTAATACCATAAAATACATCTCTCAACAAAACGGCTACCAACACACACTCATAGACAACATACTCAGGAAAGTTAAACATAAACACCATTAAACGACCACGCAGACAAACCACACAAAAATCAACAAATACATATCCCTCAGCTACCACAAAAACACACACACAAAATAGCCTCCACATTAAAAAAACTCCATTGCCAAATATCCTACAAAACAACAAACACTTTAAGACAGCACATACAACCTTTTCAAAAAGAAACTGACAAATACACTTTAAGACAGCACATACAACCTTTTCAAAAAGAAACTGACAAATACAAACAAACTCAGGTATTTACAAATAACTTGTAACGATTGTCCCAGCTATTATATCGGCCAAACCGGCAGGTCATTCTACACATGCTTCAAAGAGCACATTACCCCCCCCCCCAATAAAAAACAAACCCTAAATCCAGCTATGCAAAACACCTAAAAAATACGCAACACACACACACACATCGACATACACACTAATTTAAATGTTCTACACACATTAGGACAAAGTAAATAAAACTAACATCCTTAGAAAATATGAAATATACAAACACTACGCAACAGATAAAGAAAACATTAAAAGATCACACACATTTTGTAGCCAACAGCCTTTTCTATTATATGACACACAACCAAAACAAACCACCCCATTCCACAGTCATAAATCCATTCGTGTTAGAGCCTTTATATTTATCCGATGCTGCTAGTAGAGGGTTAGCTTTGTAGAAGGAATGAATGTTTTGAAACGCGTCAGCAAAGTAAGCAATTACGTATTCAGTTAGTTAAGTATTTTAAAATTAGTTTAATCAATGAATTCAAGATGATTACATCAAGCAACTTTAAGTGTAGTATTTTTAGTTTATAGGAGACAAGGGTGTGTTGCAGAGAAAAACCAATTACAAGATGACACAGTCCTACTTCTGTATTTGCTAACAAACAATACAGGAATCTTTGTTATTTTTTCTTTTGGGTCGTAGAATTGGTTTTATTGTAAAGTTGATGTGGTAAGGGTACAAAGGTGAAAAGGTTGTTAGAAGAAATGTTTTTTTTCCTGGCGAAAAACCAAGTGTGGTTATCATCGCCAAACAACAGCAAAAGTTATACTTAAATAGGTAAATAAATCAGAATATAATTAAATTAAATAAATAAAACAAAACAAAATTTTCAAAACAAAACAGTAATAACATAAAAATAAATATGCGATAACAAATATGGAACAATAAAGAAACATAACAATAGACAACAAAAAATAAATAACAAAACAACATAACAATAAATATATAACTATATAAATAATACATGATGTAGGAAATAAATAAGTTAACAATAATAAAACTCTAAACACAAACTGACATGAACACAATAATAAATATATATCAAATTTTAAATAGAATATGGCAAAGGAATGCGATGACACGGTCGATGGCCGCAGCATCGTTTTTTAATACATCTTTAAACTCCCTTGTAAATTAAAGCTGACACGAACATGCTTCAAACCACCACAATCTACCAGTATATGACAGATTGTGACGGTATTCCCACAGAGCTGACATAAAGGCGGGTCCTCACGACGCATCAGATAACCATGAGTTAGATAAGAGTGGCTGATACGTAGGTGGGTAGTCACTACTTCCTCCCTACGTTTCGAACTAATAGAAGACCTCCATGGATGAACGGTATCCTTAATCTTCCTCAGCTTATTGTGAGTTACACATTGCCATTCATCATTCCAAGCAGCAGTCAATGAGCGTTTAACATAACAAATATAATCAGATGCCATAACACGTTGTGTAGATGGCACCATGCTTGAAGCACTCTTTGCCGCTTCATCCGCTTTTGTGTTTCCGGTAATTTCACAGTGACCGGGAACCCAACAGAATGGTACACCAACACCCTCCTCCCCAATTGAAGATTGTGTACTGCACACAAAATATCCCCAACTAAAGGGTTCATGGAAAACACATCCTGAAGGGCCTGAAGTGCACTTTTCGAATCGGAACACAAAAGGTAATGGGAAAAAGTAGATTGGATGACAGTTAGAGCTTAAAAAAAAAGTTCCGCAGTAAAAACACTACATACTGAGGGTTATCCATATGTGAAGGTACGTCCCAACGCATAAAACGCACACCCAACGCCATTGTCCAGTTCAGAACCATCAGTAAAAATAATTTCACTGTTTTTGTAGGATCTGGAAATTGACACAAACTCCTGGTGGTAAACCACATGAGTAGTGTGTTTGATATAACTGGACAATGAGAAATCAAAAAAACGTGGCGTTTTTATTATCCATGGAAGTAGATAGTACATTGTTCGTTCAAACGTAACAGGAAGTGTCAACTCAAAGTTATCCATTATGCGTAACGTTCTTATGCCGAATGGCGCAGTTGAACTTTGACGTACTTCATAATTAGATGCATATAGGTTATGAAATACCATTTTGAATGCCGGATGATTAGATTTGCTTCGAAGAGACCAGAAATGTATGATATTTGTAATATTTGATGTCGTTTTGACAAGGAAGGTTCCCCTGCCTCGACAAGAAGACTAAGGATTGGGCTAGTTCTAAACACACCAGTAGCAAGTCTAAGTACAGAGTGGTGGATGGTATCAAGAGTTTTCAGAACTGTAGGTCGTGCTGATGAATAGGCATGACAGCCATAATCAATGCGCGATCTAACAACTGCATGATAAAATCGAAGCATACTTGTTTGGTAACAATAGTTTCGGAGGACCAATAATTATTATAATTATATTAATTAATAGTTTGTACTTACCTGCACCATGGAATACACACTTATCACACTCGCGTATTAAATAAGCGATTTCTGGCCAGAAAACTTGTTCGTATTCCACGCACTGATCACATTCGGTATAAACATTAATAAAATAGTTACATTCACGTATTCTAGTACATAAGGTACGGAGATTGAAAAGTATAATAGTATAATAGAACGTAGGGGTATCTGTCTACACTCCCGAAAGGTCTAACTTGCTCTGCCGGTTCAAACTGCAGAACAAACCTTATCACGGGTGAGCTTTGTCTGACTTTGGCGGCGGGTTTAAAATAAAAGAAATGAGTCTATATTAATTTTAAATACGTAACATACCGGGGGCCTTGAATCCTTCTAGGATTCAAAGAGAACTAACAAAAATATAATATCTTGAAAGTTTATAAACATAAAAAGTTCATAAAGGAAAATAAAAATATCTCTTTTACAAAAATTGAGCGCACTATGGCGCAAGTTCATTATGAGCGTAGAGGTAGAGGGAAAACCTTGTGAGCAGGTCTTGTCAAGGTTCCCTGCCTTGTCTTCAAATGAACCACTCTTACTACACCATCCTTTCCTGGAGAAACACTACTTATCCTAGCCAGAGGCCATGCGAGAGGTGGTGCAGGTTGATGCACTAACACGAGGTCGCCGACGCGCAGGTTGACAGTTGGCACGTTCCACTTCCCCCGTTGCTGAAGAGTATGGATATATTCTAGATGCCATCTCTTCCAAATACTCTGGTGAAAGGCCTTGATTAGCTGCCAGTGCTTGAGTCGGTTGGCAGGAACGTTGAAAAGATCCTCTTCTGGAACTGAAACCAATGAAGATCCTATTAAGAAGTGACCCGGGGTGAGTGCATTGAGGTCTGAGGCGTCGTTTGACAGAGGTGTGAGAGGTCTCGAATTCAATATAGCCTCTACTTGAGTTGTGAGAGTGGAAAATCCACATACAGTTAAAATATGTTCACCGATGACACGTCGGAGGTGATGTTTTGCACTCTTGATTGCTGCTTCCCAAAGACCACCTTGATGAGAGCTGCAGGCGGGTTGAAATGAAAGTTGATATTGTGTTGTGATGAGAATTCAGCAAGAGGGGTTCGGCCTGAAGAGATGATGAGATTTTGTAAAGCATTATTCGCTCCAACGAAATTCGTTCCACAGTCAGAATAAATATTTGTGCAAAGACCGCGTCTAGACACAAATCGGGTGAGAGCGGCAATAAACCCATCTGTCGACAGGTCCGATACTACTTCAATGTGTACAGCCTTTGTCACAAGGCAAACAAAGATACAAATATATGCTTTTGTCAAGCGAATCGAGCGCAAATTGTGCATTTTGATGTTAAAAGGACCTCTGTAGTCAATTCCGGTGTTGAGAAACGGACGAGAAGGAGTTAATCTTGCTTTTGGTAAATCACCCATGAGCGGAGATTTATTGTGAGGCTTGTGTCAAAACATACAACACATTGAAAAATGCAAGAGCGTATTACACTTCGGGCCGAGAGTATCCACACATCCTGTGCAAGAAGTGATTGAGTCAATTGAGCGCCCGAGTGTAAGTATTTTCGATGACAAAAATCAATAAGAAGGTTGACGACATGATGTCGTTTGGGCAAAATCACAGGATGTTGCACATCCGTAGGAAGTTTTAAAGCGTTGAGACGTCCTCCTACTCATAGGATATCATCCTTGTCGAGAAAAGGAGAGAGTCGGCGGAGTTGTGACGAGGCAGGTGTAGTTGGATCCTTCTTCATGGCAACGATGTAGTCTCTGAACGCTGATTCTTGAACCATCTTGAAAATTGCCAGTCTTGACGCTCTCATTTCCAGAGTGTTGAGAGGACCATCGAGCTTTCTTGAATGACGAGCGTTATGAGTAAATCGCAAAATATAAGCCATCACACGCTGGAGTCGGCTAAAGTGGGAAAACTAAGTGAGGAGCAGTTGATATGAGAGATATAGGTGAAATGGGTTTCTCTTCTCCTGTGTCAGTAAGTTTTGCAGGCCTAAAATGAGATACAGGCCAGTTATCATTATATTTTTGTAGCCAAAAGGGGCCGTACCACCACAATGAGTGCTGTGGTAAATCTTTAGGAAGTAACTAACGCGACGCGCAATCAGCAGGATTATCTTCACTCGCTACGTGTCTCCAGTAATGAGAAGTCACTAATTCTTGTATCTGGGCTACCCGGTTGGCGACAAACGTCTTCAATCGATGAAGAGGTGTTTGTAACCATGTCAGTGTTACTGTCGAATCACACCATAGAAATACAGACGAAAATTCCACCCTTTTTTCAAAAAGAGAGATAACATATCCCACTAGTTGGGCGAGTAAATGAGCTGCACTTAGCTCTAATCGAGGTACCGTGGGCCTTTTCAGAGGGGCTACCCGAGTCTTCGATATTACTTGCCGAATTAACACAGAGTCGTCGCTAAGTTGGCATCTCAAGTAAACGACGGCGGCATAACCGTTCTCAGAAGCATCTGAGAAACCATGTAACTCAAAGTTTCTCGAGTGTGTTATTCGTAATGCACGAGGAATTACAATTTCTCGTAGAGTATTAGCCGAGTCTGTAAAGGTTTGCCATAATTTCAATTGTTCAGATGGAAGTGGTTCATCCAAGTTCAATCCTTTGATCCAGAGTAGTTGCATAAAACGTTTGGCCCACATAACAATGGGTGAGAGAAATCCACAAGGGTCGTAAATCTGGGCAATGATACCGAGAATTTGACGTTTAGTCCTGGAATTGTGAGGAAAATTCAAATTATAGGTAAACGTATCGGTAGAGGGTGACCAGTGAAGACCTAATATAGTGAAATGTGGTTGTTTACTGCCTTGTAGGAATACAGGGGTCTCTAAATGAGCATCAGGAAGATCTTGCAGCAGTTGACTGGAGTTAGATGTCCATTTGCGTAGTTCAAAGCCTCCGCGAGCCAGGAGCGAAATGAGTTGCTTATGGAGGCTCAAAGCTTTTTCTTCAGAGTCAGCTCCAGAGATGATGTCATCTACGAATGTCTGCGTGCGTAGAATATTTGCAGCTTCAGGATAGGAGTCACCTTCGTCTGCAGCGAGCTGATGTAAGGTTCTAATGGCAAGATACGGTGAACAATTCACTCTGTAAGTCACTGTCGTGAGCTTGTAGATTAAAGAGGGCTGATCTGGACTTTCACGCCATAAGATCATCTGATAGCACTGGTCATCAGGGTGCATTTTTACCTGTCTATACATTTGACGAATGTCACAAGAAAAAACAACGTTATGAATCCGAAAATTTAGTAATAAATCACAAATATTCGTTTGCATCTTTTTGCCTGTTAATAAAATATTATTAAGAGAAATACCATTAGAGGTTTCAGAACTAGCATCAAATACAGTACGTAAATGAGTTGTGCTGCTAGACTCCTTTAAAACACCATGGTGAGGAAGGAAGTAATGAGGTACAGTTAGATCGGTATTATGAGCGTATATCATGTGAGCAGAGGCTAAGTAGTCAGCCATAAAATCAGTATATAGGGATTTAAATTGAGGTTGAGCACTAAATTTCTTCTCTAGAGAGTGCAGTCTTTTTTCTGCATTTAAACGAGATTGACCCAGAGGAGGATGTTCAGTCTTGAATGGTAGTCGGACACAATATCGGCCAGATTGGTCCCGAGTATGAGTGGCGAGAAAGTGATCTTCACATAATGTATCTTCTTGAGAAAGCTTAGACACAGCAGGGGGTTCTTCCTGTTGCCAAAACCTTTGTAGTGAGCAGTGAAGGTCAATGTCGTTGACAACTAGAAGTGCAGTTGATAATTGAGAGCTTGAGTTACTATGAAGTTCACTGCCAGATAGACATGGTGCGTTACCCATTACTAAAAAGCCAAAGTGTGTGCCTATTAGCCTGGGTAAACCAGGTCCGAGGTTATAAGATTCTTGAGTAAGTATGAGTGGAAATAAAGCACCACTAAGAAGAACGTCTATGCCTCCTGGCAAGTGAAACGTAGGGTCTGCCAAAACATAAGGACGAACCTTGGAAAGAACTTCAGAGTCTACTTGTGTGCTTGGTAGGTTAAGACATATTTTTTCCAATATTAGAAATCTTTCATTAATTGAAATAACCTTGCCCACAAGAGTTTCAACAGCAACTGAGGTAAGACCTTTTGAGCGTAAGGGTACCTGAGACAATCCTACCACACTATGAGTGGTCTTAGTACGAGGAGCACACAATAATTGAGCAGCACGCTCGGTGAGAAAACAAGATTGACAGCCAGAGTCAACAAGAGCACGAAATACATGAGTAATATTGTTATACGAGGTAAACTTAACAAGTAGAGTGCTTAAGAGAACAGTATTAAAGATTTGAGACGTATTCTGCTTTTCTTGACAGGTCATAGTGATTGGAGAAGGGGTTATTTCCTGTTGAAGTGTCGGAGAGTCTTGACGCGAAGTTTAAGGTGTGGTCTGTTGCAGCGTAGAGTAATTTTCAAAATGTAATAATGTATGATGATTTTTGTGGCATTTGTAGCAACTAAACTTTGACCTACAGTCGTTAAGATGGTGAGTACCTAAGCATGAGGTACAACGCCCCTTTTCCTTTACAATTTTGAGACGGGATTTGGCGTCCTGACTCTTGAAGTCCGGACACGAATATACCTTATGGTCAATTTTATTGCATATAAAGCATGGATGAGGTTTAACTTTAATGGAGGAGCCTTCTCCATAATTGTAGGACATCAGTGATACTTTCTGTTTAAAGTATTTATTTTGGGAACTAGAGGGGGTGCGTGAACCAGACGAGGAGGGTTTCGAGGTGAAAGGAGAATGAAGATTGGCACCTTCAACTTCATTACATTCTTTACTTAAAAACTTAATAATTTCCGCTACATCAGGTATTGTAGTGGAGTCAACTCTCTCTTGAGTAACACTTGATGAACGGAAGTTTTTAAAACGGTTCCTAAGTTCACTATCCATTTTTCGTAAAAGCATAGCAGATAACAAAGGATTTTTACTAGTGATATCGATGTCAAGACCTTTAAGAGCTTGTATATTTTCTGAGTATAAATTTACAAAATTTCTCATTTGTTTAGGCATGTTGTTTACAGAGGGCAAATCTAAAATTTGATTAAGGTGTAAAGTAACTAACCGCCTCGGTGAGTGATATCTTTCTTTTAATAAGTCATAGGCCACTTTATAGTTAGCGTCAGAAATAGGGAGAGATTTAATTAAATTTAGCGGTTCTCCTGAGATAACGCTCAATAAATATTGAAGTTTAGAAACTGCTGGTAACGATGCATTTTCATGAATGCTAGCGTTAAATATATTAATGAATGACATCCATTCGAGAAATTCACCATCGAAATGATGAGTTCAAGCTTAGGCAGTCGTATATGTAACTGAGGAGTAACTATTTCACATTTAGGCCTTGTTGATGACATCTTACTTTCTATCGAATATACGGTAGAATTAACATAATCGACTAACTCGTTGATGCTGTTAAGAGGAGCGTAGTTGGGTTGAAAATTCGGGTTAGCCTGTATTTCTAGTTCATGATAAATGTCTAAAATATCAGAAAATTCTTCACGAAGCCTATTTATAGATTTAGCGCGCACCAACAATTTTTGCAGGATTGACTTATCAGATGTTTTTTTTTGTTAGATCAAAAATCTCTTGAATTTGACTAAATATATTGTCTTTCTTTGATTTAATAACTGCCAAAGATTTTGCCATGATTAAATGATGGTTTTATAGTAGAAGATGAGATAACTGCTTTAATTTTTAAATTACAAAATGTTTTAAAGAGATTAGGCCTATGAGCGTATATATTTAACGGAGAGATAAATAAGCCTAAGTAAACAACATATCGACGTAGGCTCAATGAGATAACCTTCTATAAACAACTGAAATGACTTTTCATAAACTTTTACAATTAATTTAAACCAACATATTAATGCACGCCAAAGCCAAACAAAGATGAGAGAGGTATCAGGTGTTTCATATACTGCGACATGAACTAGTTTTCCAGTGTTTGCATGCACAGACAAAGTTTGAAAAAACTTGTAGAAATTGTAGAATGAACACATATAATGAATTGTATTTTATTTTATTTTTTATATAGGTCTTAAGGCTCAAGATCCGGCCCGGCTGGACCAAATTTGTTTGGTAACAATAGTTTCGGAGGACCAATAATTATTATAATTATATAAATTAATAGTTTGTACTTACGTGCACCATGGAATACTCACTTATCACACTCGCGTATTAAATAAGCGATTTCTGGCCAGAAAACTTGTTCGTATTCCATGCACTGATCACATTCGGTATAAACATTAATAAAATAGTTACATTCACGTATTCTAGTACCTAAGGTACGGAGATTGAAAAGTATAATAGTATACTAGAACGTAGGGGTATCTGTCTACACTCCCGAAAGATCTAACTTGCTCTGCCGGTTCAAACTGCAGAACAAACCTTATCACGGGTGAGCTTTGTCTGACTTTGGCGGCGGGTTTAAAATAAAAGAAATGAGTCTATATTAATTTTAAATACGAAACAATACTAGTTCTGTCAGCTCCCCAATTCGTACCACTAAGGACTCTGAACATATCTAACTCTTGCTGCATCTCACCCTCAAATCACGAAGTAATGGGATCCATGAAAGTCTTTTATCAAATAAAAGACCTAAAAATCGGACATCATCCCTGGTCTGAAGCTGAATCCCATCAAGATAAAGGATAGGCTGCTGGTGTTCCCTACGACGACTAAATGATACACAATGGGTCTTCGAAGTCAAGAATTTAAACCCCGTAGTTCTTGACCATTCCTCTAATCTGTGTATAACTAACTGCAAGGATCTTTCCGCGGTTGCCATGTTACGAGCAGGTACATATATACAGAAGTTATCTACAAAGAGGGAACAGTGTACCGGAGATCGTATATTACATGTTATATTATTAATAACAACGGCAAACAGCGTTACGCTTAGTACGCTGCCCTGCGGTACACCATTCTCCTGTTTACAAATAATTGAATATGTGCCTTCAAGACGAAGGCGGAAGGACCTATTTGACAGAAAGTTTGCAATGAATGCTAGGATGTTTCCCTGTATACCCCATGACTTTAACGTATTTAAAATTCCTCTTTTCCACGCCATATCATATGCTTTCTCAAGGTCAAAGAACACAGCAATGAGAGTTTGACGCAAGAGAAAAACATTTTGATTGGCAGATTCTAAAAAAAACCAATTGGTCAACGGATGATCGTCCTTGTCTGAAACAACACTGTTCGTTGCTAAGAAGATCGTTGGTTTCTAGGTACCAGACAAGACGGCAGTTGACCATCTTCTCCAGTAGATTCACAAGACGCTCGTAAGAGATATAGGTTTGTAACTACTGGGATTGATTTTGTTTTTACCCGGCTTTAAAAGAGGAATTATTGTCATATCTAACCATGAATCAGGGGAAAACGCTCCTCGAATAAACGATTGTATATTCGAAGGAGGACAAGTTTTGCCGATGGTGGTAGATGTTTCAGCATGGAGTATACAATCGAATCAGGACCTGGTGCAGAATCCCTCGTTGACGCGAGAGCTGACTCCAATTCCCAATAGATAAAGAAGTGTTCAAAGGAGAGCCCCCAGACAAAGCAACAATAAACGGTATTGCCTTTCCCTTCAGTTTATACATCTGGAATAATCTATTATAGGCTGTAGTAGCAGAAAAGTTAGAAAATGATGTTCCTAGTACATTAGCAATGTCACTACTATGATTAATCTTCCATTCGGTTGCTTAAGCGCTATTGCTGGCAACAGAGTGGAAGTGCCACAAACTGATCTTAGTTTCCTCCACACTGTGGAGGACGGAGTTGTTTGTCTGTTAGTGCTAATGTACTGTTCCCAAGAGTTCTTCCTACTCAGCCTAAATATCCTCTGTGCTTTCGCATGGAATATTTTATATTCCTGAAGGTATCCATTTGTTGGGCGTCGCTTAAATCTCCTAAGAGCTCTTATTCGTAAACGGAGGATTTCTGTGCATTCATCGTTCCACCACGGAACAGGTGGACGGCGTGCATACATAGATGATTTAAGAATGGTCTTTTCAGCGGCATTCAAAATAGTCTTTGTAAAATTGTAAACAATTGTATCAATGGGTGTCAGATAATCCGTGTCAAGTGATACAAGGTAATTCGAGTAGGGGTCCCAGTTGGTTTTTTGTAAAATCCAACGGGAATGTGGAGCATAACAGGGTGAGGAATCACATAAATTAATCTTAATTGGCACACGGTCGCTTCCATACATGTCATTAAGCACCGACCATGTGCATCCAGTAGCTAAATGAGAGCTGCAGATCGATAGGTCAACAGCTGTCCATCCACCAGTAGATGCTGCCAAATGAGTAGGCGAACCGTCATTTAGCAGACATAAATCCAGTTCTGTTCTTATACTCTCCACAAGTTGTCCACGAGAATTGCAACTCGGGGATCCCCAAGACAAATGGTGGGCATTAAAATCCCCTACTAATAAGAACGGAGTTGGTAACTGGTTTATTAAATCTACTAAGTCTCTGTGTCGAATCGTGTCATTTGGTGGCAAGTAGACACAACACATAGTGAACTTATACGAGACAGCTGTTTGAATAGCTACTGCTTGTAAAGGAAGTTATCAAGTTAATAGACACCGCATCAATAGTATGGCTACGTCCTCTTGCTGGATCTTCTGTAACAAAGTCGGTTTGAAAAACTGAATACTCCCATACATGAATGTTTTGCGATTCATGGAGATGTGTCTCTTTTATACAGACGAACATTGAGTACACATCTCGCACAAGTACCTTTATATCTTCAATGTGACTCATCACGCCGTTTATGTTCCATTGTATCACTGACTTCCTAAGCAAAACCATTTATTAGCTTAGCAAAGGATTTATTTAACACCCATTGGTGCTCTCTCCTTTCTTGTTTGGGACATCCCAGACTTACATTTTTCAGATTCCATATTCACCTGTCCAGGGATGGAATCTGAGGAAGATTTGGGTTTAGGAGGAGTGGTTTTCACATTCCCTCCTTTGTTAGCATTTTTTTAAATACCCGGTAACGACGGTGGCGATGTGGTCTGACATAACACTGGTCTACGTGGTTTGTTTTTTCCCAACATCTTCTGAACAGAAGGTTTATTACATGTTGACAATGTCTTTCGCACAGAAACACAAGGCTCACTTAAAGATTTATTTCGTGCTCCAATCCCCCTAGTGGAAGGGATTGGTACAAGAGGTAAATCACTATTCGTTGCTGCAGGTTGTACCATATTCAAAGTCCATTTTCATTATAGGGACAACGTCTGTAACTGACTGAGAAGACAGTTCGGACTTAATTTCATCAATTGGAAGGTACATTCAATTCCTACATATGATGACCCCTTTTGAGTAATTGAAGGATCTGTGGGGAGCCACAGATACCATGACCTGGTCAAAGAAAGAGGTCATTTTTGATAGAGAATGGGTTTGTCTCTCAGTGGAAGTCGCAGCTAACAGTGTTCCGTTTCTATGTTTCTTAATAGAGACTACTGAACCTCCAGCACAGGGAGTAATAGCCTTGTTAATCAGGAAAGGAGAAACTTTGGAAAGATCTTTTCCTTCTTCGGGACTAGAAATAACTAAATACTTTGCTGATGACAATGTCTGTGATGTTGCCACCACCAACTTTTTACTCAAATCCTTATTTTTATGATCGTCAGGAGAATCCTGGCGTGTCCTCTTCAGCCTAGTCATATTTGACGGGGTTTTTGAATCCATAAATGTTTTAAGCCAGCCATCGTGCCAAGCGTTACGGGCGAGACTATAGGAACGGGTACACCCTTGGATCACATTAAGATCATATCCAACCCTCAGTACTCTGAGGCCTATAGCTTTTCTCTTTAGCTAGACTGGATGGGCATCAGTCGAGAACTCGTAATACTGGGCACAGGCTCCGACACCCTTTGCACCGCGAACACTCCCTGACCAAGGACCAAAGCGGCTGGTAGATCAGAAATAGCGTCTCAGACCAGAGTTTGTCAAGCTTTGGACTTTTCAGCACTCCCAACGGGGTTACTGACAATTCGTTGTACAACAACTGACATTAAAGACAATTTCCATGTTGGAAACATAGTAAGTTTTAGTATGAGTACATGATTAAGCTTCCAGATCATATTTTCCACGTTTTTAAATCATAAAAATGTGAAAACTACAATGAGCTCTGAAAATGTCTGCACTTTTGTCAACAGTAACATACAAACTGTAACAGTAATTTTGTTTGCAGTTGAGCAAAAATTGTTCAAATAATTTTATCACAAAATAAAATATCCATTTTTACCCTGTGTTTGAGTCTGATATATAATTAAATCTAATAATTTGTTGTATACATTTAAAACGATTTACACTCATATTCTAATAAAATATTAAACGAACAAGCCTATCTTTCTACCAAATATCATACTCACTGGAGCTTAGTTAATATATTATGAGCTTTAGTTTTGCCTCTACTCTATACTAGAACAAACTCCACCTTGTTCCACTCTAACCTACATAGTATTGACCCTTAGGATGTTGATTTTTTTTTTTCATTAACACATTTTTCTGTGTGAATATTCAACTGATTATTTTTATCCCTTAAGTTTTTGTTTTCTGCATTACTATATTCTAGAGATATGTTTGCACCAGATACAAATGGTTGTAGTATATTTAGCATCAGAATACCCTCCTGTAATTCTTTTTCTCCAACTCAAAAATTATATTTCCAGTATGAGAATCTTCTTTAGCAGTAACAGAATAATCAGATTGCCACACTTGAAGGTTTTTCTTTGATGTATATCCTCATTACATGTATATTAAGATCAGATTTAGCAGCAACAGAATAATTTCATGCAGTTTTTGTGTTGTACATCTTGAGGTTTTCATAGAAACAATACACTTGTTTGTATTATCTTGGCAAAAAAACCATTACTTACCGATTTATTCAGCAGACATGTTTCGCACTAGGTTTGCGCTTTTTCAATGCTGTGAATTACTGACAAGACTGTTGCTCAGGTGTGTTGTGTTTGTGTGAGTCTGTGGTGTATTTCTGTTCTGTGGTGTGTTATTGTTCAAAGAGTAATTGTTAATTATGTGCTCAAATATAGTGTTTGATTGGGAGTGTTTTGTCATTTAGAATGTGTTGTGGATAGTATTTATGGTGTTTATATATCTCATAATTTTCTACTGTGTCGGAAGTTTTTTGCTTTTATTGATGTAATGTAGGATTTTTAGATTGGTGTTTATGTCAGTCTGTGAGTGTAGTGCGTTTTGTATGTGTATGACAAAATTTTATGAGGGTTGTGTCTTTATTATCTGTTTTACGTGTTCTTTGTATCTTGTGGTAAATATTCTCCCTGTTTGTCCTATGTAAAAGTTGGGACAGTTGTTGCATGTAACCTTGTATACGCCTGCCCTGTTGTGTTTCTCGTGGTGTGTTATTGAACTGTGTAGGTGTTTTTTAATAGTGTTGGCTGTTGTGAATGGTAGTTTGTATTTAAGTTTGCGGAACATGGAAGCTATTTTTTGTGAAACACACCTTGATTGACAACATAATGCGCAAGAAACAACACACACATAACACAACAAAAAACAATAACACACAAACACAAAAATATAAAACACTTACATATGACGACAACACATCATAAAAAAATAGCTTCCATGTCTAAACAATAACACACCACAGACTCCCACAAACACAACACACCTGAGCAATTGTCTTGTCAGTAATTTATAGCATTGAATAAGCGCTGACCTTAGCACAAAACCAGTTTGCTAAATTAAATCAGTAAGTAGTGGTATTTTTTTTTTTTTTTGATAATACAAACAAGTGTAAGAATAATTTCATTGTGCACATTCATGAGGATTTTCTCTTTTGTGCACTCTCCTTACGTGTTTATTAAGATCTGAATTAACAGCAACAGAATAATCACACTGTGCACATTTATAAGGTTTTTCTTTCTTGTGTACTCTCCTAACATGTACATTTAGCACAAATTTATCAGCAGCAGAATAATCACACTGCACATTTTCTCATTTGAGTACTCTACTACAGTGCTTATTAAGTTCGGATAAAGCAACAGCAGAATAATCAAATTGGGCACATTTATAAGGTTTTTCTTTGTTATGTATTCTCCTAACATGTATATCAGCAGAACAATAATCACACGGTTGACATTTATAAGGTTTTTCTCTTTTGTGTACTCTTTTAACGTATTACCATCAGCTAAAGCAACAGCAGAAAAATCACACTGTGCACATTTATAAGGTTTTTCTTCGAAGTATACTCTCTCAACATGTATTTCAATTTCAAAGTTAGAAGCAGCAGAACAATCGCATTGTGCACATTAATAAGGTTTTTCTTTATTGTGTATTCTGCTAACATGTCTATTAAGATTGGATTCAACAGAAGCAGAATAATCACATTTTGTGCATTTTATAAGGTTTTTCCCTTTTGTGTACTTTTCTTACATGCATATTAAGAATGGATTTAATAACAACAGAATAATCAAGCACATTGTTTACATTTAAAAGGTTTTTTTTTGTTGTGAATTCTCCTAACATGCATATCAAGACTGGACTTAACAGCAGCAGAATAATCACACTGTGTACAATTATTAGGTTTTTCTCTAGTGTACTCTTCTCTTGCATCTCTTTCTTGTGTATTCACATAACATGTCTATTAAGATCAGATATAGCAGCACTAGAATAGCCACTTTGTCCACATTTATATGGTTGTTGTGTACAGTCATAGCATGTCTTTTAAGATGGTATTTAGTATTATACTCTTTTGTGTATATTTCTATAGTGCTTATTAAGACCAGCTAAAGCAAAAGCAGAATAATCACACTGTGTACATGTATAAGGATTTTCTTTGTTGTGAATTCTCCTAACATGGATATCATGACTGGGTTTAACAGCAGCAGAATAATCACACTGTGTACATGTATAAGGATTTTCTTTGTTGTGAATTCTCCTAACATGGATATCATGACTGGGTTTAACAGCAGCAGAATAATCACACTGTGTACATTTATAAGGATTTTCTTTGTTGTGAATTCTCCTAACATGGATATCATGACTGGGTTTAACAGCAGCAGAATAATCACACTGTGTACATGTATAAGGATTTTCTTTGTTGTGAATTCTCCTAACATGGATATCATGACTGGGTTTAACAGCAGCAGAATAATCACACTGTGTACATGTATAAGGATTTTCTTTGTTGTGAATTCTCCTAACATGGATATCATGACTGGGTTTAACAGCAGCAGAATAATCACACTGTGTACATGTATAAGGATTTTCTTTGTTGTGAATTCTCCTAACATGGATATCATGATTGGGTTTAACAGCAGCAGAATAATCACACTGTGTACATGTATAAGGATTTTCTTTGTTGTGAATTCTCCTAACATGGATATCATGACTGGGTTTAACAGCAGCAGAATAATCACACTGTGTACATGTATAAGGATTTTCTTTGTTGTGCATTCTCCTAACATGGATATCATGACTGGGTTTAACAGCAGCAGAATAATCACACTGTGTACATGTATAAGGATTTTCTTTGTTGTGAATTCTCCTAACATGGATATCATGACTGGGTTTAACAGCAGCAGAATAATCACACTGTGTACATGTATAAGGATTTTCTTTGTTGTGAATTCTCCTAACATGGATATCATGACTGGGTTTAACAGCAGCAGAATAATCACACTGTGTACATGTATAAGGATTTTCTTTGTTGTGAATTCTCCTAACATGGATATCATGACTGGGTTTAACAGCAGCAGAATAATCACACTGTGTACATGTATAAGGATTTTCTTTGTTGTGAATTCTCCTAACATGGATATCATGACTGGGTTTAACAGCAGCAGAATAATCACACTGTGTACATGTATAAGGATTTTCTTTGTTGTGAATTCTCCTAACATGGATATCATGACTGGGTTTAACAGCAGCAGAATAATCACACTGTGTACATGTATAAGGATTTTCTTTGTTGTGAATTCTCCTAACATGGATATCATGACTGGGTTTAACAGCAGCAGAATAATCACACTGTGTACATGTATAAGGATTTTCTTTGTTGTGAATTCTCCTAACATGGATATCATGACTGGGTTTAACAGCAGCAGAATAATCACACTGTGTACATGTATAAGGATTTTCTTTGTTGTGAATTCTCCTAACATGGATATCATGACTGGGTTTAACAGCAGCAGAATAATCACACTGTGTACATGTATAAGGATTTTCTTTGTTGTGAATTCTCCTAACATGGATATCATGACTGGGTTTAACAGCAGCAGAATAATCACACTGTGTACATGTATAAGGATTTTCTTTGTTGTGAATTCTCCTAACATGGATATCATGACTGGGTTTAACAGCAGCAGAATAATCACACTGTGTACATGTATAAGGATTTTCTTTGTTGTGAATTCTCCTAACATGGATATCATGACTGGGTTTAACAGCAGCAGAATAATCACACTGTGTACATGTATAAGGATTTTCTTTGTTGTGAATTCTCCTAACATGGATATCATGACTGGGTTTAACAGCAGCAGAATAATCACACTGTGTACATGTATAAGGATTTTCTTTGTTGTGAATTCTCCTAACATGGATATCATGACTGGGTTTAACAGCAGCAGAATAATCACACTGTGTACATGTATAAGGATTTTCTTTGTTGTGAATTCTCCTAACATGGATATCATGACTGGGTTTAACAGCAGCAGAATAAACACACTGTGTAGATTTATAAGGCTTTTCTCTTGCGTACTCTTCTAACACCTCTTGAGTACTCTTCTCTTGTGTCTCTTTCTTGTGTATTCGCATAACGTGTCTATTAAGAACAGATATAACAGCACTCGAATAACCACATTGTCCACATTTATACGGTTTTTGTTTGTCATGTACAGTCATAACATGTTTTTTAAGATGGTATTTAGTATTACCAGAATAATTACAGTGTACACATTTATATTTGTTTTCTGTGCTGTCTTTTTGATTATGGCTTCTAACATTGTTTTGAGTAGAAAAGTTACACTCTATATATTTATGCGATGTTGTGCTCATGTTCCCTTTTATGTTTATTGGTAAAATACCTAGAACAGACAATAGATAATAAAGGATTATACTGTTTCTAGCAGAAGGAATTATGGATTGTGTTAGTTCAGCTATTGATTTCAATCATTTACAATTTTGTAACATTTTGTCATCACATTTTGTTTCCTAATTTTTAAGGGAAGAACTATTGATTATTTGTCAACAAACAAACCTCAGACATGTATTCACAATATATACTAGTTATTTTGATGTCATAACATATGGCAAAAAATCTTTATCAGTAGCATTTCCTGGATGGTTTGTAATTGAAACGCCCACATCCTTTATACTGGGTTAGATAAATATTCTAGTTTTAAACGATTACAAAAACAAATTTTTCAAATTTTCAATGAAAATTAATTATTAAATACTATCTTTAATTTTAGAACCGAATTATTTCTTTGTTTTGGGTCCCTGTCCCCTCCTCTTGAGATGAAATCCTCCCAACCCTTTCACTTTACACCATAAAAAAATGGTTTGGGCATATGAAAAAAAATCAAATATAAATATTAAAAACTATTTATTTATACATACTTCCACAAGAAACATTATATAACATTTCAAGTTATAATTTGAAAGGTAAATTTTAACTGACAAAAGAAAAATTTTTTAGGGAGGATCTTGAGCTTGCATTTTTTTAAACTATCATGCCTATGTAAAGTTGTATATATTTAGTGAGGACACAATCCAAGTTACTAGCAACTTCAAGTTTGTTCCTATAGTAAATATATTAAATTTATCTTATTATTTTATAACTGGTCTTGCACCCCCTGACTTGCCTTTAAAGTTTGAGAGCCCATTCTTTAGAGCACAGGATTTGAAATTTGTACATTTTTCTTGCACAGGTAAACTACTTCCAAACTATGATATTAATTTTTTTTAACCACTTAAACTTCAGTTGTCTGTTTCCCTGCAAACCTATACTCTGTTTCAATATATTATCCTTATGCTTACGGGTCATAAATTTAAGTTTTACTACACTTGAACAGCATCATTATTCACGTACCGACAATTTATCCTTTTCATCCGCTTCAATTACTCTCACTTTTTCATTTAACAACAGTGATATGTTTAATTTAGGCATTTTATGAGTATAGTTGTGAACACAAAGTGTACAGCAGTCCACCTCGATCCCAAGCAGATACATTGTTTCTGAGGTGTTGGCATAATTTTGTCTTCTATTCAATAAACAAAAGTGTAACAGACTAATTTCTGTTTCGGATTATCGGGACTCTACTTTGGTAACTCGTAAAATACCTCAATAACTGATTAAACTTGTATAAAAAATTCCAACAAAATTCACCTCCACAAAGTTAAATTGTAATATACAACCAGTGCTTCTGTGAATTAGATACAAGAATATCATTCACTAAGTATTAATTTACTTTTCCACCGGTTGGCAGCATGATTTTAAATTCCTGTTTCATGCTGGTAAATTATATAGGTTTTAGGCCCAAGTTAGGAGTTAAAGGATATGTATATGTTCAATGCAATATTTACTGTTTTGTGTGTTGTGACCTTATAGTACTCCCTATAAGTGTTTGTTGTGTCCTTTTGTGACTTACTATGGCAAAAAATAAAGATGTGTGTGTGTGTGTGTGTGTGTGTGTGTGTGAGAGAGAGAGAGAGAGAGAGAGAGAGAGTGAGTGAGTGTGTGAGTTTTATATTTGTATATGGCTTTGTTAGCATTGTGAATTGTAGTGTAAAAGGTGCTTTGGTAATTTTTCAAAAATATGTAATTTTTGGGGTGAGAGCAGAAGTTATTGTTATTTTTTTGGTGTAAGTGATGAATTTTTGCATCACTTTTTTTGGCAATATCGATTAATTAGGCAAAGGAAATGAACAGTCCCTCATATGTTTCTATGAATTGAATTTTGAATAAATCATTTAGTCTATCTTGTGTTTTCAGGCACAATCATGCTGCATCAACTTCATAATATTTATCCAAATCTTACTGAATTTAGAAGGTTTCGATATATACATGCAAACATCTTACCTTAAGAAGAATTAAAGTTTAGAAATGATATTATTGTACTCACCAATTTCTTGAGATGTTCCATGATATACATCTGTTGGAATAGTGTGACTTTCTTCAGTGGAATGAAGCCCATTATCCTACACAATTACAAAGCAACTGTTTTATTTTTAAAAAATATAGACATTTAGGATATTACTGCAAATAAACCTTTACCCTCTAAAAGTATAAAATATTCTTCCTCTTAGTTGTATTTTATAAATGGTGTTAAGAAGATACCTAACCTATTTTAGAGCTACTCATTAGTGCTCAAGATTCCTGTTTGGTACAGTGTTGAAAATTTGGATATTCTAACCTTTCTGTCAAAGTACTACGCGGGCGATCTACAGCGCACGTTCAATAAAAGTCTCACAATTTTTGCCAGTGTGAACTCAACTCCTAAAAAGTGTTTGACGTGTCCCTTCTCCTCGCCATTTTTGGGCAATTCTTTCTCGCTCTTTACCCGTTATTTGTGAAATCCTTCTTTCAATAAATGTGAATTATCTCAAATATTAAGTTATTTATTTTGAACTTTAATAGTTACTAACCTCACTTTGTCATTACTTATAATTGAACGTTTTTTTACAAACACCACATTGTAAACCTTTATAACCAAATCTGAATTCAGTGAACACTTATATTATGCTCTATAAAGTGTTTCAGTGAACAGTTTCTAGTGAAAAGACACTGTGCACACAAGACTTCGACTACACTTACAAAGAACATTTATTCCATGTACGTTAAGCATTTTTAGTCGATCACTTTATTCTAATTTTGTGCTTAAACTCTTTGTTAGATTATAAGTTTAAGGCAACTAACACATTTGTCGTTTAAAATTTATCTGTGTGGTCCTCCGGTAAGTAATTATTATTTTCTGTACTTATTTCTCTGTCAAACTTAAAAGCTGAACACCACATTGGTGCTCCGAGCTGGATGCTTTAGAGCATTAAAAATTGAACCAGACCCATTTTACACTTTTTTCATTTTTGTCTATAATATATTAGTTAATAAACTATGGCAACTATTTTTGAACACTGTGGGGCAAGAGTTAGCCTGTTAGCGCTTGACTGGGTACAAATTTCTAGTTTCATCAGCAATGATTCTGTCCCTGAGGCTGACCAAAAAGGTGAACAGCATCCAAGAAACCTTCAACAGCGTCCAAGAGCAAATGGAAAATGCTGCTTTGGAAATAGGCAAATTCGATAGGGTCATTGAACTCAAAACCAAGTTTAATAAGGTGTTTTATCCGTCAGTTTTGAAAAATGCGAAATCAGTAAAAAAGGAAACTGACAACCAATGTCTACAGGTACCTCCAAGAGCAAATGGAAAATGCTGCTTTGGAAATAGGCAAATTCGATAGGGTCATTGAACTCAAAACCAAGTTTAATAAGGTGTTTTATCCGTCAGTTTTGAAAAATGCGAAATCAGTAAAAAAGGAAACTGACAACCAATGTCTACAGGTACCTCCAAGAGCAAATGGAAAATGCTGCTTTGGAAATAGGCAAATTCGATAGGGTCATTGAACTCAAAACCAAGTTTAATAAGGTGTTTTATCCGTCAGTTTTGAAAAATGCGAAATCAGTAAAAAAGGAAACTGACAACCAATGTCTACAGGTACCAACTGGTTTGCCTTCTGTGACTGTACCCCACTTCTCTGGTTCAGTAAACATTTAAATTATCCCCTTTAAAGTGTTTCAGTGAACAGTTTCAAGTGAAAAAGCAGTCTGCACACCAGGTTTCATCGACTAAACTTATGAAGAATATTTATTTCACGTAAGTTAAGCGTTTTTAGTTGATCCCTTTATTTTAATTTTGTGCTTTAAACTCTTTGAGAGCAGATGGAAAATGCTGCTTTGGGAAAAGGCAAATTCGATAGGGTCATTGAACTTAAAACAATGTATAATAAGGTGTTATCCAACAGTTTTGAAATATGCACAATTAATAAAAAAGGAAACTGTCTACAGGTACCAACTGGTTTGCCTGCTGTGACAGTACCGCACTTCTCTGGTTCAGTCAATGACTGAGCCAACTTTAATGAGTTAAAGACTGATTAACTCTGATCCATAACAATAGCTACTTGAACGACATTAATCAGTTCCAGTACTTTTAAGATGCGTTGAAGGGTGACGTATCTGATATAATCTCAGGGTTACCTGTCACGCCTGACAATTATCATATTGCTTATGAATCTTTTCAAAGGCGTTATGCCAATCCTTGTCAGCTGGATGACTACTATGTCAAAAAAATTCTCAACTTCTCCGTCATGAAGGGAGCCATTCATGATGAATTTAACAGATACTTTTCAACTCTCTCTAATGCAATCAATGCCCTAAAGTCACTGAATTTGCCAGACTTAGCAGACTTTCTGCTTTTTCAGCTCTTGCAGACTCCAGCGACCCATTCTAACAACAGTCAAACAGCACCAAGGGTACTCATAGCTCAAGGTACTGCAACTAATGTCACTAAAACCTCGTCTCATGCTTTCTCTTACCGACTTACTTTTTATAACCTTTGCCGTTGTTTATTTCTCTTCCTCAATTGCTAAGTCAGTAAGAAAGTAATGGTTTATCCATTGACTACGAACCTAATTTCATAGACCTGTGCCTCAAGGAATAAACCTCTCAGAGGAACCAACCCCTGAATTTTTGATAAAACCAATTAGCCTCCGATAAGCCCTGTTCAAGCTCCTTTTCGGGTAGTGGAATCTTTGAGAGACATTTGTGATTTAAAGACTATATCATGTCAGGATCAATTTCGGACATTATACCTTCTAGGTGTTTAATGAAATCAATAGGGTCTTCATCTTCCCTACCGTAGAATTCCTTCTTGCTTTTGTCTCCATTATCACCCATCTCAAACATCCTTGATTTAAACAAGGTAGCTATATTTATCCCTTCTCCCATATTCTTTATCTTATTCTCAACTACTTGTACCCTTCTTTCTACTTTTTTGACTTCTCCCTTAACTGTTTCTACAGTCTGTTTATTTTCACTGACTGTTACCTCTAAGTTATACATCTTTTCTATAGTTTCTTGGATTTTATTTCCCATTTCCTCATTCTTTCTTGTAATTCCTTCATTTATTTCCTCTATCCTCTTATTCATGATTTCCCAAAGATTCTTAATTTCTTGTTTATCCTCCTCTCTTTCTTTCTTTCTTTCTACTTTTTCCTCCTCTCTTTCTTTCTTTCTTTGTTCCTCTATCATTTTTACTAATTCTTCTTGTTCCTTTATTCTCCCTTGTTTCTGTTCCTCCATCTCTTTTAATCTTTCCTGTTTTTGTTCCTCTATCTTTTTTACTAATTCTCCTTGTTCCTTTATTCTCCCTTGTTTCTGTTCTTCCATCTCTTTTAATCTTTCCTGTTTTTGTTCCTCCATCTCTTTTAATCTCTCCTGTTTTTGTTCCTCCATCATTTTTTTAAAAAACTCCATCATTTCAGATGGTTCTGTGTCTTTTCTCTGTCTTGTCGCCATCTTAAAGTCTCGTATTTAACTATCCTTTTATTCCCTTACTAACTTCTCCTACTTCTATATTTTTACTATATACTGAGTATTTAATTAAATATTCATTTAGAATTGTGCTCGATGTGATCCGGTTCAGTGTTCCCTTGACCTTGTCTATCTAACGCCTATGTATTCTATTTACTTTCATTAATAACTAACATTATTATTTATATTATGCCCTACCGACGCCTACTGAATTTTATTTTACTTAATTATTTCCTTTTAATTATTATTATTTATTCTAAGTTCTTTTTAATTTCATTTTTATTATAATTAAATCTTATTTAATTTAAAGAACTTCTTTGGTTTTCATTTTATGATTCCTATTATTTTTTACAATTTTAATTGAATTCTATTTAATTAATTTTGTTTCACTAGGCTCCTTAGTCGATTTAAATCTGTCTCTATTTGATGTTGACCCGATGTTACAATGTAAGCATCGAGCCTCAAACGTTGAGCGCCATACTTTTCTTACCGACTTACTTTTTATAACCTTTGCCGTTGTTTATTTCTCTTCCTCAATTGCTAAGTCAGTAAGAAAGTAATGGTTTATCCATTGACTACGAACCTAATTTCATAGACCTGTGCCTCAAGGAATAAATTTCTCAGAGGAACCAACCCCTGAATTTTTGATAAAACCAATTAGCCTCCGATAAGCCCTGTTCAAGCTCCTTTTCGGGTAGTGGAATCTTTGAGAGACACTTGTGATTTAAAGACTATACCTGGATACCTAGTGAACTTATCTTATCTAGAATGAAAACACAGCTAATTGGAAAATATACATTTTTATTTATTTGTTCCAAGGTTCAAATTAATTATTATTGTTTTTATTTAATTTCACAGGATTTTCTTGACTAATTATTTTTTCAAAATTTCATACAACTTGCCATTTAACTAAACATTATTATCTCCTTCTGTTTTTAAATTTTCTTATTATCATTAATTTTACATATAATTTAAATTATCAAAGTTACCATAATTAATTTTGTATATAATTTTGATTAGTAGAGTTAAATTTAACATATTTTAAAATCTGATTCTTTTTCAAACACTTAATATTACTATGTAATGCCTTTAGGCTAGGCCTTGAACAATTAACTTCTTTGGAAGTTATTCATTAGAAATTCACTTAGAAAAAGCCATATAAGATATACATCTTTATACTTAATCCATACATTCCCACAGCGATGGGAATGGAAAGTCAATTTTGAATCTTTATTACTTAAATTTGGGTAACCTAAGAGAGTTGACTAATCAGTCCCTTAGGTTATTCCCATCTTATTTAATTTTGAAATTAAGTTAATATAATTTGAAGTAAAATGTTATTTAAAAAAGAATAATTAAATTGATTATATAACCTTGTACTGTAGAAATCTTTTTATCTTCATTAATGTTGTCATCTGTCGGTCCTGTTACAGCTTCAAGGGTCTTGGTAGGTAGGCGTCTCTCCATAATTTCGGTTAATCTTCTTATTTTCTTTAATTTTGCATTTTGGTGGTCGAAATTTTGTTCTGGGTGTATATGAGCCCTTGCTCATATATATCTTCCTTCCCCTGATCACATCGTAGCACTTTTTACTCTGTTTTTAGTACATTTTTTCTTGTCCTGATCGCATGGTACAAAAACACGTCTGCTCGCTTTGAGAGCCTAATGCATTCTGATCTTGGATAGCGTTCTTTTGTGAGGCCTCCTTCTCCAATTTCAAACTTCCCACGTCCCAGTATCCATTTTTCAACTTTTGACCAATCAGAAAGCCGTTGCCATGGCAATTGACTTTGTTTGTTCGGAAATTCTGAACTAAGATTAGTTTCCCTTTTTATAAAAGGCGTTTCTGTATTCTGATGTGTCCTTTGCATTTTTACCTTTTATTTAATAACGTATTTGACTTTATTTCTTCTCATTTAATTTAATTAACTTTTTAACATTCTTAATCCAAAGTTCGACTGTAGCGCTTTCGTTTCGTAGTGACAAGATTTATAATCAATGCCCTAAGCGGATTTTTCCGAAATCAAATATGACTTCTTCTATTATAACCTAATTTCTTAGGCTATTACACTTTAACATTTAATCTTTACTTTTACATAAATACTATTTTCCCTAGCTAGGCCTAATTTACTTTCCTCACATCTTAATTTACATTCTTTATTCCTGATTATTTTTAAGTACAATTATTTTAATAGCCGGCATCTAGGCCTAGTTTGTTATACTACACAATTACCGTCTTTTTTTGTTTACATAATTTAGGCTATCCACTTTGAAGTGATAATTTTTCTTATTGCTTATAATTTATGTTTTTTTAAGTCTAAAGTTATTTCTAATTTTCTTCATTTTACTATTATTTACCCTAGTTTTAATATTATTATTATTATAATGTTTTAAAATTTTTATATATAAATTTAGTCAATTATTTAACCCGGTTAGGTTTGATTCTGGTATTCTGTACAATTACCCAGATTCTTTGCATCGGACATTCTGGCCGCTGCAAAATTCCCCCCTTTTTAAATATATGAAAATTTTGGTTCTTCTCTCCCTTGAAACAGATAAACATAATTAATAACATATTTGTGAAAAGTAACATTAACACTTATACTAGTTTATATTAAAATTTTCATATTCCTTTCATTAATCTACTATTCCTATTCATCTTCATAACTTAATTAATTTTACTAAAGTTCACAATTTACTCTCCTGTCCCTTTCACTCATATATATCATTGTCACATTAGTCACTTCACATGCTATTTACTCATTTATTTCTCCTGTCCTTAGTCACATTCTTTTTTATTTAATCTTATTTCAAGTTTATATTAACTATACAATATTGTATATTGTAATCCTTATTTTACACATTCATTGTTGTTTAACACAACCTTTACTTTAATAAATTCAATGAATCCCGTTCATTTAACATATGGCTTTTTCTTTCACATTTAATACTGATTTTATATTATTTGTCCTATGTATTTGGATTATGTTACTGCTTTAATCTACTACTTAGATTTATTTTACATTTTTATTTTTATTACTTAACCGTTACTCCCTATGTCACTGATGGATCATTTTTTATTTACCTTGCCTTATTATCCTTTATTCTTTAAATATTTTCTTATTATCCGTCCAGCTTTATCTTTCTTTTTCTTCTTTCTCCTTTTCCAATTTCTTAACTTTCCCTTATTCTCCTTAAATCTACCTTTTATTTTTCTGTTTTTGAATTGTAATGAAATGAAGGTTCTTCTCGTATTTGGATTGGTTCTCATTTTAATTGACTTTCGAACTCTTGATCTAGTAAATGGGTTTTTCTTTTTTCTTTCTTTAATTTCAATTTCTTTCCTTTGGGTTATCTCTCCAGAATCTAAAGTCTTAGTCATGGGCTTCCGAGCTACTTGTTGGTTATTCATTTTAACCTCGTTGTTCCCCCCTTTTAATTGTTTCGACGCGATGTTTATACTTTTATTTATATTTATTTTCTTATTTATTATTTTTCCACTCACATTATTTCCCCTTTTTGGCACTATTTCGGCCTTACCTTGTTTATATTTTGGTTTGCTCTTAATCTCAGCTGCAGCTCTTCTTTCCATGTCCTTTGTTTCTTTATCTCCTGTTTTGACTCCCTCAGGTCTTAAATTTATTTCCTTATTTATTATATTTTCATTTTTGTTTTTTAATTTTTTGTTTTTGTTTAATTTTTCCTCTGTTTCATTTTTTATTTTTCTTTGATATTCGTTCGTTATATTTAAGATTTCCCCTTTACTTGTTTCTTGTCCATTTCCTCCTTCATTCATTCGGCAGTGCCCCTGCTTCTCGCACTGTCGCATTAACCCCTCCTTTTTGCTTTGATGCCCTATTGTTGATGCATCTTCTTTTTCCTGGGTTATCTTGCATATTTTTCGGACTTCTTCATTTTCCTCTATCTTTTGTATTTTACTTTTAAAGTCCTGGTACACCATTTCCCCTTCTATTTCGAATGTCACAAAGCGTCTATCCATGTTTATCCGTGCCTTTAGGTCATACAGTATGTTGCACCCCATAATCATCTCCGACCGAAGTTTGGAGACCACTATGAAGATGCAGTCCACTTTTATGCCTTTAATTGTTAAGGGAATTAAGCATTGCCGGGTAACCTTTATTTGTGCAGTCTTAATGGCTGTTACAACTCCCACATTGTTGATGGGTAGTTCCAGGAACTTAAGCCCATGCAACTTGAGGTTGTTGTAAGCCTTTTCTTGAATGACTGACACGTCTGCACCCGTGTCAATCTCTACCTCTATAGAGTGCCCTTCTACCTCACAGTCAATTACAGGGCATGTTTCTTTCTTCTGGTTACCTTCGCCAATCTCCTTGTCCTCTTCTAACAATTCAGCACGAATATCAAGAGATAGTCCACCAACTCTACGCTCTTGATTTTGGTGTACTTCATTGTTATTTTCCTGTTGTATTGTTTTTTTATTTTTGTTCTTTAGGTCTTCCGCCTTTCCTTTATTTACTGTTCCCTGTTTCTCCGGGTAATATTTCCTATATTTTGTTTGTTGTTGGATCTCTAATGGTTGTCTCCTCTTTTCCTTCCTACCATTAGGGATCCTCTCATTTAGTTTTTTGATTGACCACTTGGCCCTGGATTTTGTGGTCTCTTTTCTTTTGTCTGTGGGCCTTCTTCCGTTTGGTTTTGTGGCCTGTACTCTGGCCTTTGTTGTTGCCACTGATTTTGCGGCCTATTTCTTGGTCCCTCTCTTTGGTAGGGCCCCTGTCTCCAGTTTCCTCTCCCTTCTACCGGGTAAGGCTCTTGCCTCCAATTTCCCTTGTATCCGGGGTTTCTCGTTTGGTGTGTAAACCCTCTCCTTTCAGGTTCCCGTTCCTCAGTCCTAGGCTGAGTCCGGTTCCTGGTAGCCTCCTGCTCCATGTTCCTTCGGATGTATTTTACCGCCTCCTCTATGTCGGTAGCCGCCATCCCGGAACATCCTATATACATTCTGTTCCCATAATGCTTCATAATTAACTCCGCCTGATTGTATGGCGGGGTTAGGTGTCTCGCCGTGTTCACCATTTTTAAGAAATAATTTACCATGTTGTTTGTGCCTTGATGGTATTCATATTTTCCATTTTCGATTCTTCCTCGAATTCTCTCTTGTGCATGAGATCCCCAAAAGTGGCTAAAGAATCTCTCCTTAACTTCATCATAATTTTCCTCCTCCATATTCATGGCCAACCACCATTCTTGTGCTGGTCCTTTAAGATGTCTCTCCATTATTTTCCTTTTTTGTCCTTCCTCCATGTCAGGATCAATTTCGGACATTATACCTTCTAGGTGTTTAATGAAATCAATAGGGTCTTCATCTTCCCTACCGTAGAATTCCTTCTTGCTTTTGTCTCCATTATCACCCATCTCCAACATCCTTGATTTAAACAAGGTAGCTATATTTATCCCTTCTCCCATATTCTTTATCTTATTCTCAACTACTTGTACCCTTCTTTCTACTTTTTTGACTTCTCCCTTAACTGTTTCTACAGTCTGTTTATTTTCACTGACTGTTACCTCTAAGTTATACATCTTTTCTATAGTTTCTTGGATTTTATTTCCCATTTCCTCATTCTTTCTTGTAATTCCTTCATTTATTTCCTCTATCCTCTTATTCATGATTTCCCAAAGATTCTTAATTTCTTGTTTATCCTCCTCTCTTTCTTTCTTTCTTTCTACTTTTTCCTCCTCTCTTTCTTTCTTTCTTTGTTCCTCTATCATTTTTACTAATTCTTCTTGTTCCTTTATTCTCCCTTGTTTCTGTTCCTCCATCTCTTTTAATCTTTCCTGTTTTTGTTCCTCTATCTTTTTTACTAATTCTCCTTGTTCCTTTATTCTCCCTTGTTTCTGTTCTTCCATCTCTTTTAATCTTTCCTGTTTTTGTTCCTCCATCTCTTTTAATCTCTCCTGTTTTTGTTCCTCCATCATTTTTTTAAAAAACTCCATCATTTCAGATGGTTCTGTGTCTTTTCTCTGTCTTGTCGCCATCTTAAAGTCTCGTATTTAACTATCCTTTTATTCCCTTACTAACTTCTCCTACTTCTATATTTTTACTATATACTGAGTATTTAATTAAATATTCATTTAGAATTGTGCTCGATGTGATCCGGTTCAGTGTTCCCTTGACCTTGTCTATCTAACGCCTATGTATTCTATTTACTTTCATTAATAACTAACATTATTATTTATATTATGCCCTACCGACGCCTACTGAATTTTATTTTACTTAATTATTTCCTTTTAATTATTATTATTTATTCTAAGTTCTTTTTAATTTCATTTTTATTATAATTAACTCTTATTTAATTTAAAGAACTTCTTTGGTTTTCATTTTATGATTCCTATTATTTTTTACAATTTTAATTGAATTCTATTTAATTAATTTTGTTTCACTAGGCTCCTTAGTCGATTTAAATCTGTCTCTATTTGATGTTGACCCGATGTTACAATGTAAGCATCGAGCCTCAAACGTTGAGCGCCATACTTTTCTTACCGACTTACTTTTTATAACCTTTGCCGTTGTTTATTTCTCTTCCTCAATTGCTAAGTCAGTAAGAAAGTAATGGTTTATCCATTGACTACGAACCTAATTTCATAGACCTGTGCCTCAAGGAATAAATTTCTCAGAGGAACCAACCCCTGAATTTTTGATAAAACCAATTAGCCTCCGATAAGCCCTGTTCAAGCTCCTTTTCGGGTAGTGGAATCTTTGAGAGACACTTGTGATTTAAAGACTATACCTGGATACCTAGTGAACTTATCTTATCTAGAATGAAAACACAGCTAATTGGAAAATATACATTTTTATTTATTTGTTCCAAGGTTCAAATTAATTATTATTGTTTTTATTTAATTTCACAGGATTTTCTTGACTAATTATTTTTTCAAAATTTCATACAACTTGCCATTTAACTAAACATTATTATCTCCTTCTGTTTTTAAATTTTCTTATTATCATTAATTTTACATATAATTTAAATTATCAAAGTTACCATAATTAATTTTGTATATAATTTTGATTAGTAGAGTTAAATTTAACATATTTTAAAATCTGATTCTTTTTCAAACACTTAATATTACTATGTAATGCCTTTAGGCTAGGCCTTGAACAATTAACTTCTTTGGAAGTTATTCATTAGAAATTCACTTAGAAAAAGCCATATAAGATATACATCTTTATACTTAATCCATACATTCCCACAGCGATGGGAATGGAAAGTCAATTTTGAATCTTTATTACTTAAATTTGGGTAACCTAAGAGAGTTGACTAATCAGTCCCTTAGGTTATTCCCATCTTATTTAATTTTGAAATTAAGTTAATATAATTTGAAGTAAAATGTTATTTAAAAAAGAATAATTAAATTGATTATATAACCTTGTACTGTAGAAATCTTTTTATCTTCATTAATGTTGTCATCTGTCGGTCCTGTTACAGCTTCAAGGGTCTTGGTAGGTAGGCGTCTCTCCATAATTTCGGTTAATCTTCTTATTTTCTTTAATTTTGCATTTTGGTGGTCGAAATTTTGTTCTGGGTGTATATGAGCCCTTGCTCATATATATCTTCCTTCCCCTGATCACATCGTAGCACTTTTTACTCTGTTTTTAGTACATTTTTTCTTGTCCTGATCGCATGGTACAAAAACACGTCTGCTCGCTTTGAGAGCCTAATGCATTCTGATCTTGGATAGCGTTCTTTTGTGAGGCCTCCTTCTCCAATTTCAAACTTCCCACGTCCCAGTATCCATTTTTCAACTTTTGACCAATCAGAAAGCCGTTGCCATGGCAATTGACTTTGTTTGTTCGGAAATTCTGAACTAAGATTAGTTTCCCTTTTTATAAAAGGCGTTTCTGTATTCTGATGTGTCCTTTGCATTTTTACCTTTTATTTAATAACGTATTTGACTTTATTTCTTCTCATTTAATTTAATTAACTTTTTAACATTCTTAATCCAAAGTTCGACTGTAGCGCTTTCGTTTCGTAGTGACAAGATTTATAATCAATGCCCTAAGCGGATTTTTCCGAAATCAAATATGACTTCTTCTATTATAACCTAATTTCTTAGGCTATTACACTTTAACATTTAATCTTTACTTTTACATAAATACTATTTTCCCTAGCTAGGCCTAATTTACTTTCCTCACATCTTAATTTACATTCTTTATTCCTGATTATTTTTAAGTACAATTATTTTAATAGCCGGCATCTAGGTCTAGTTTGTTATACTACACAATTACCGTCTTTTTTTGTTTACATAATTTAGGCTATCCACTTTGAAGTGATAATTTTTCTTATTGCTTATAATTTATGTTTTTTTAAGTCTAAAGTTATTTCTAATTTTCTTCATTTTACTATTATTTACCCTAGTTTTAATATTATTATTATTATAATGTTTTAAAATTTTTATATATAAATTTAGTCAATTATTTAACCCGGTTAGGTTTGATTCTGGTATTCTGTACAATTACCCAGATTCTTTGCATCGGACATTCTGGCCGCTGCAAAATTCCCCCCTTTTTAAATATATGAAAATTTTGGTTCTTCTCTCCCTTGAAACAGATAAACATAATTAATAACATATTTGTGAAAAGTAACATTAACACTTATACTAGTTTATATTAAAATTTTCATATTCCTTTCATTAATCTACTATTCCTATTCATCTTCATAACTTAATTAATTTTACTAAAGTTCACAATTTACTCTCCTGTCCCTTTCACTCATATATATCATTGTCACATTAGTCACTTCACATGCTATTTACTCATTTATTTCTCCTGTCCTTAGTCACATTCTTTTTTATTTAATCTTATTTCAAGTTTATATTAACTATACAATATTGTATATTGTAATCCTTATTTTACACATTCATTGTTGTTTAACACAACCTTTACTTTAATAAATTCAATGAATCCCGTTCATTTAACATATGGCTTTTTCTTTCACATTTAATACTGATTTTATATTATTTGTCCTATGTATTTGGATTATGTTACTGCTTTAATCTACTACTTAGATTTATTTTACATTTTTATTTTTATTACTTAACCGTTACTCCCTATGTCACTGATGGATCATTTTTTATTTACCTTGCCTTATTATCCTTTATTCTTTAAATATTTTCTTATTATCCGTCCAGCTTTATCTTTCTTTTTCTTCTTTCTCCTTTTCCAATTTCTTAACTTTCCCTTATTCTCCTTAAATCTACCTTTTATTTTTCTGTTTTTGAATTGTAATGAAATGAAGGTTCTTCTCGTATTTGGATTGGTTCTCATTTTAATTGACTTTCGAACTCTTGATCTAGTAAATGGGTTTTTCTTTTTTCTTTCTTTAATTTCAATTTCTTTCCTTTGGGTTATCTCTCCAGAATCTAAAGTCTTAGTCATGGGCTTCCGAGCTACTTGTTGGTTATTCATTTTAACCTCGTTGTTCCCCCCTTTTAATTGTTTCGACGCGATGTTTATACTTTTATTTATATTTATTTTCTTATTTATTATTTTTCCACTCACATTATTTCCCCTTTTTGGCACTATTTCGGCCTTACCTTGTTTATATTTTGGTTTGCTCTTAATCTCAGCTGCAGCTCTTCTTTCCATGTCCTTTGTTTCTTTATCTCCTGTTTTGACTCCCTCAGGTCTTAAATTTATTTCCTTATTTATTATATTTTCATTTTTGTTTTTTAATTTTTTGTTTTTGTTTAATTTTTCCTCTGTTTCATTTTTTATTTTTCTTTGATATTCGTTCGTTATATTTAAGATTTCCCCTTTACTTGTTTCTTGTCCATTTCCTCCTTCATTCATTCGGCAGTGCCCCTGCTTCTCGCACTGTCGCATTAACCCCTCCTTTTTGCTTTGATGCCCTATTGTTGATGCATCTTCTTTTTCCTGGGTTATCTTGCATATTTTTCGGACTTCTTCATTTTCCTCTATCTTTTGTATTTTACTTTTAAAGTCCTGGTACACCATTTCCCCTTCTATTTCGAATGTCACAAAGCGTCTATCCATGTTTATCCGTGCCTTTAGGTCATACAGTATGTTGCACCCCATAATCATCTCCGACCGAAGTTTGGAGACCACTATGAAGATGCAGTCCACTTTTATGCCTTTAATTGTTAAGGGAATTAAGCATTGCCGGGTAACCTTTATTTGTGCAGTCTTAATGGCTGTTACAACTCCCACATTGTTGATGGGTAGTTCCAGGAACTTAAGCCCATGCAACTTGAGGTTGTTGTAAGCCTTTTCTTGAATGACTGACACGTCTGCACCCGTGTCAATCTCTACCTCTATAGAGTGCCCTTCTACCTCACAGTCAATTACAGGGCATGTTTCTTTCTTCTGGTTACCTTCGCCAATCTCCTTGTCCTCTTCTAACAATTCAGCACGAATATCAAGAGATAGTCCACCAACTCTACGCTCTTGATTTTGGTGTACTTCATTGTTATTTTCCTGTTGTATTGTTTTTTTATTTTTGTTCTTTAGGTCTTCCGCCTTTCCTTTATTTACTGTTCCCTGTTTCTCCGGGTAATATTTCCTATATTTTGTTTGTTGTTGGATCTCTAATGGTTGTCTCCTCTTTTCCTTCCTACCATTAGGGATCCTCTCATTTAGTTTTTTGATTGACCACTTGGCCCTGGATTTTGTGGTCTCTTTTCTTTTGTCTGTGGGCCTTCTTCCGTTTGGTTTTGTGGCCTGTACTCTGGCCTTTGTTGTTGCCACTGATTTTGCGGCCTATTTCTTGGTCCCTCTCTTTGGTAGGGCCCCTGTCTCCAGTTTCCTCTCCCTTCTACCGGGTAAGGCTCTTGCCTCCAATTTCCCTTGTATCCGGGGTTTCTCGTTTGGTGTGTAAACCCTCTCCTTTCAGGTTCCCGTTCCTCAGTCCTAGGCTGAGTCCGGTTCCTGGTAGCCTCCTGCTCCATGTTCCTTCGGATGTATTTTACCGCCTCCTCTATGTCGGTAGCCGCCATCCCGGAACATCCTATATACATTCTGTTCCCATAATGCTTCATAATCTTCATAATTAACTCCGCCTGATTGTATGGCGGGGTTAGGTGTCTCGCCGTGTTCACCATTTTTAAGAAATAATTTACCATGTTGTTTGTGCCTTGATGGTATTCATATTTTCCATTTTCGATTCTTCCTCGAATTCTCTCTTGTGCATGAGATCCCCAAAAGTGGCTAAAGAATCTCTCCTTAACTTCATCATAATTTTCCTCCTCCATATTCATGGCCAACCACCATTCTTGTGCTGGTCCTTTAAGATGTCTCTCCATTATTTTCCTTTTTTGTCCTTCCTCCATGTCAGGATCAATTTCGGACATTATACCTTCTAGGTGTTTAATGAAATCAATAGGGTCTTCATCTTCCCTACCGTAGAATTCCTTCTTGCTTTTGTCTCCATTATCACCCATCTCAAACATCCTTGATTTAAACAAGGTAGCTATATTTATCCCTTCTCCCATATTCTTTATCTTATTCTCAACTACTTGTACCCTTCTTTCTACTTTTTTGACTTCTCCCTTAACTGTTTCTACAGTCTGTTTATTTTCACTGACTGTTACCTCTAAGTTATACATCTTTTCTATAGTTTCTTGGATTTTATTTCCCATTTCCTCATTCTTTCTTGTAATTCCTTCATTTATTTCCTCTATCCTCTTATTCATGATTTCCCAAAGATTCTTAATTTCTTGTTTATCCTCCTCTCTTTCTTTCTTTCTTTCTACTTTTTCCTCCTCTCTTTCTTTCTTTCTTTGTTCCTCTATCATTTTTACTAATTCTTCTTGTTCCTTTATTCTCCCTTGTTTCTGTTCCTCCATCTCTTTTAATCTTTCCTGTTTTTGTTCCTCTATCTTTTTTACTAATTCTCCTTGTTCCTTTATTCTCCCTTGTTTCTGTTCTTCCATCTCTTTTAATCTTTCCTGTTTTTGTTCCTCCATCTCTTTTAATCTCTCCTGTTTTTGTTCCTCCATCATTTTTTTAAAAAACTCCATCATTTCAGATGGTTCTGTGTCTTTTCTCTGTCTTGTCGCCATCTTAAAGTCTCGTATTTAACTATCCTTTTATTCCCTTACTAACTTCTCCTACTTCTATATTTTTACTATATACTGAGTATTTAATTAAATATTCATTTAGAATTGTGCTCGATGTGATCCGGTTCAGTGTTCCCTTGACCTTGTCTATCTAACGCCTATGTATTCTATTTACTTTCATTAATAACTAACATTATTATTTATATTATGCCCTACCGACGCCTACTGAATTTTATTTTACTTAATTATTTCCTTTTAATTATTATTATTTATTCTAAGTTCTTTTTAATTTCATTTTTATTATAATTAACTCTTATTTAATTTAAAGAACTTCTTTGGTTTTCATTTTATGATTCCTATTATTTTTTACAATTTTAATTGAATTCTATTTAATTAATTTTGTTTCACTAGGCTCCTTAGTCGATTTAAATCTGTCTCTATTTGATGTTGACCCGATGTTACAATGTAAGCATCGAGCCTCAAACGTTGAGCGCCATACTTTTCTTACCGACTTACTTTTTATAACCTTTGCCGTTGTTTATTTCTCTTCCTCAATTGCTAAGTCAGTAAGAAAGTAATGGTTTATCCATTGACTACGAACCTAATTTCATAGACCTGTGCCTCAAGGAATAAATTTCTCAGAGGAACCAACCCCTGAATTTTTGATAAAACCAATTAGCCTCCGATAAGCCCTGTTCAAGCTCCTTTTCGGGTAGTGGAATCTTTGAGAGACACTTGTGATTTAAAGACTATACCTGGATACCTAGTGAACTTATCTTATCTAGAATGAAAACACAGCTAATTGGAAAATATACATTTTTATTTATTTGTTCCAAGGTTCAAATTAATTATTATTGTTTTTATTTAATTTCACAGGATTTTCTTGACTAATTATTTTTTCAAAATTTCATACAACTTGCCATTTAACTAAACATTATTATCTCCTTCTGTTTTTAAATTTTCTTATTATCATTAATTTTACATATAATTTAAATTATCAAAGTTACCATAATTAATTTTGTATATAATTTTGATTAGTAGAGTTAAATTTAACATATTTTAAAATCTGATTCTTTTTCAAACACTTAATATTACTATGTAATGCCTTTAGGCTAGGCCTTGAACAATTAACTTCTTTGGAAGTTATTCATTAGAAATTCACTTAGAAAAAGCCATATAAGATATACATCTTTATACTTAATCCATACATTCCCACAGCGATGGGAATGGAAAGTCAATTTTGAATCTTTATTACTTAAATTTGGGTAACCTAAGAGAGTTGACTAATCAGTCCCTTAGGTTATTCCCATCTTATTTAATTTTGAAATTAAGTTAATATAATTTGAAGTAAAATGTTATTTAAAAAAGAATAATTAAATTGATTATATAACCTTGTACTGTAGAAATCTTTTTATCTTCATTAATGTTGTCATCTGTCGGTCCTGTTACAGCTTCAAGGGTCTTGGTAGGTAGGCGTCTCTCCATAATTTCGGTTAATCTTCTTATTTTCTTTAATTTTGCATTTTGGTGGTCGAAATTTTGTTCTGGGTATATATGAGCCCTTGCTCATATATATCTTCCTTCCCCTGATCACATCGTAGCACTTTTTACTCTGTTTTTAGTACATTTTTTCTTGTCCTGATCGCATGGTACAAAAACACGTCTGCTCGCTTTGAGAGCCTAATGCATTCTGATCTTGGATAGCGTTCTTTTGTGAGGCCTCCTTCTCCAATTTCAAACTTCCCACGTCCCAGTATCCATTTTTCAACTTTTGACCAATCAGAAAGCCGTTGCCATGGCAATTGACTTTGTTTGTTCGGAAATTCTGAACTAAGATTAGTTTCCCTTTTTATAAAAGGCGTTTCTGTATTCTGATGTGTCCTTTGCATTTTTACCTTTTATTTAATAACGTATTTGACTTTATTTCTTCTCATTTAATTTAATTAACTTTTTAACATTCTTAATCCAAAGTTCGACTGTAGCGCTTTCGTTTCGTAGTGACAAGATTTATAATCAATGCCCTAAGCGGATTTTTCCGAAATCAAATATGACTTCTTCTATTATAACCTAATTTCTTAGGCTATTACACTTTAACATTTAATCTTTACTTTTACATAAATACTATTTTCCCTAGCTAGGCCTAATTTACTTTCCTCACATCTTAATTTACATTCTTTATTCCTGATTATTTTTAAGTACAATTATTTTAATAGCCGGCATCTAGGCCTAGTTTGTTATACTACACAATTACCGTCTTTTTTTGTTTACATAATTTAGGCTATCCACTTTGAAGTGATAATTTTTCTTATTGCTTATAATTTATGTTTTTTTAAGTCTAAAGTTATTTCTAATTTTCTTCATTTTACTATTATTTACCCTAGTTTTAATATTATTATTATTATAATGTTTTAAAATTTTTATATATAAATTTAGTCAATTATTTAACCCGGTTAGGTTTGATTCTGGTATTCTGTACAATTACCCAGATTCTTTGCATCGGACATTCTGGCCGCTGCATTTCTCACACTCTCGACCAAGTCTTCACACACCCGATTCTTTTTGCCCTGTTTCACCCACTCCTAAATTATCTAGCCTGCCCACACCATCATCTCCAATGTCTTCTTCAAGCTCTAACTCTGGCAGTCCTACTACCACTTGTTTCTTCTGTGCTGGCAAAAATAAAATATTCCATTGGAAAATGTTCAACACACTCTCCATCCCTGAATATCACCGCCAAGTAAAACATCACAAACGCTACTTCAACTGTTTAGGTACACATTTTCAAGCTAAATATGCTTCGACTAAATCATGCCAGGATTGCAAACAGAAACATAACATGCTGATACTTGACGAAAAGCCTCCTCCTCAATCTCAATATCATTTTCAATCTTGACACCACTCATACCTAAAAACTGCTTGACCTTTCTTGACTACTAGATTAATTCATTCTGGATTATCTCAAACTGGAAATTTTCTTAATGGGTCATATTTTCATATTTCACACTCTTTCACAGAGTCACCTCAAACTGAAAATTCTCTTACTGGGCCAACTTACACTGGAAAATATCTAGCTGGGCCACCTCAAAATGGAAACTCTGAGCCACCTCTTCACATAGGAAATTCTTTTGCCCGGCCACTGCACACTGGAAATCGTCAAATCTCTGCCTCATCTAAGAAAGTAGTTGAACTATTAAGCTTGCGAGCTAAGAAATCGAATTGTTTTTTTGAACAATGTCGCTTTGAAGTGTTCTTTTTTCAAAATATCTTCTTGTTTCAACTCCATTGTTTCTCTTCACCATAAGCAACCTCAACATTCTCTTCAGCTTTAGTTCCCTTTTTATTACAAGTCAGGTCTTCTCAGGGTGGGCAGCAGGTTCCACCACTCTGCTCTCATCCATGGTACTAAACATTCAGCGGTTGTACTCAAGACGTACCGTCACTTCAACCTTGGAGAATACTACTTTCATCACCTTTTTCATAACTCTGAACTTCGTTATACTCATGGTCAGTACTCATGGAAGTACTGCATTATCTCTCTTCACACTCTTCTTCGACAATGCTTCCTCTTTGGCATCATCTGGAACTCATCTTTACTCTCCATAAAGTCTACTCACCTCTTCTACTCTCCGAAGAACTGTACTTGTTAAGAACAGGTTCGACAATCTTTCTTCCTCTCCTTTGTTTCCTCTCAGAACCCATTCTCTAGGTGTTCTACCACCTCTTCCTTCTTCTTCTACTCTCTTCTAACCTAAGGTTAAAAACAGCTAGGTTTTGGTGGGCGGTATATTTTGGTACAGTTGTTTGAAATTCGGATATTTCTAACCTTTCTGTCAAAGTACTATGCGGGCAATCTATGGCACATGCTCTACTCACAATATTCTCGCCATTTTCGACAGTGTGAACAGAACTCTTGAAAGTGTTTGAGGTGTCTCTTCTCCTCGCTATTTTTTAGCACTTCTTTCACGTTCTTTATCAGTGAAATCCTTTTTCCAATGAATGTGACATATCTGAAATAAAAGTTATTTATTTTGAACTTAATACTTATTAACTTCACTTTGTTATGTCTTATAGTTGCAACGTTTTTTATAATTACCACATGGTAAACTTTTATTAATGAATTAGTAAACATGTAAATTATCCCTTTTACAGTGATTCAGTGACCAGTTTCTAGTGAAAAGGCGGTCTGCATACCAGGCTTCATCGAATACACTTATGAAGAACATTTATTTCACATACGTTTAGCTTTCTAGTTGATCCCTTTATTCTAATTTTGTGCCTAAACTATTTGTTAGATTATAACTTGAAGGCAGCTCACAGATTTGCCATTTTAAAATTTATCTGTTGTGGTCCTCCGGTAATTAGTTATTATTTTCTGTCTGTATTTCTCTGTCAAACTTAAAGGTTGAACACCTGAGTTTCCCATGTCAAAAATATTCAAACAGCTCTCTGCGTAGTGACTCAGAGTTTTAATGTAATTATGTCTAAGCCCCTTCTTCTATTTTCATATGATTTCATTATCATCTCATTTAAGTTATATTGTGGCGTTGATTTCTCGTTAAGTAGGAAAACTGCAGAAATAGACTAATGTCTGTTGCAGCATTATTATTTCATTACTTATTGTAATTTAAGAGATAACAGCAAAGTTTGAAAAATATTCTTTGTTCACACAGCCAGGATGTATTGAATTACTAATTGTTTTCAATAAAAATACCTCTTTCATTTATTATTAACTGTATTAATTCATTAAGTTTACATTTTTTTTATATACAGTTGAATTATTGTAACTATTATTATTGGTTGAAATTTTTCTATTATTCGGAGATTTTAAATACCTTTGGAAAGCTACATGTACTTAAATGGAAATATAATTCTTGTAATTCAAATTTAATATTTTATAAGTTTAACTGATAATTGTTTAAAAAATTAAATAAAAATACTACACCAAGTGTTAAGAATAGCTATTTTCACAACCTTTCATTGCTGTTAAAGCTTAGCGGGCTTTAAAGATTTACTGTCCTACTGTGTAATTGTGACAGACCTGTATCATGACACAGTATTCTGATGTGCTACTAAAGAAATATGTAATGCATAGAAACATTAATTTGTTTTGAAAAGATAAACTAGAGAAAAGGCTTTTATACCTTAACAATAGATTTTTTAAAGTCTTGTGTTACAGTTTTTGTCTAAAGGTACTGTATATGTAAATGATGTTCTGATATTTAATACCTTATTCTTATTTCAATTAGTTGTAATTTTAAAACAATATCAAGTGAACTTTGACGGACCAATTAAATTTAGCCTTTTTAGTGCCAAAGCACTAAAAGTCATGACAGTGTCACATGAAAACATAAACAATACATCACTTCCAGAGGTTACTGCTAACCTTGATTCAGTTTGAAGATTTATAGAATCAAAAGAACATGTAATGATTTGGTTTTGGTACAAAGATTTGAATAGAAAACTGGTTGACAATGGAACATCAACAAAATAGTTAAAACCAATCAAAGCCTTTTTCAAAAAAAACTGAAGATAATAGACCTAATCTCTTGCTTTAAAATAAAAAAAATATTAGAACTTATATTAGAATATATTAAATGCCCCACAGTTCAATAGAAAAAAAATCAAAATTACTACCAATTTACATAATATATTTTTTTTCTTGTAGCCTATTTATAGTGGTAGTTAGAATAAAATTAGGGTTACTGAATATTTAAATCACTAAATACGTATGATATAGTATATTCCTCAATATCATAATGCTGTGTTAGTAGTGGTAGGTGATATTAGTGAATATAAATACACTACTTTGTATATAAAGTACAAGGTGCGGCAGCATAACTTCCTTTTTTCAAATGCTCGCTATTTAGTCGGTTGATGTCATAGCGAAGCGCTAGTGGTATCGCTTGATAGCCTGGAATCTAAAGTTTTGCTCCAACACACTTTAGTCGCCACTATGTGTTGGAACAGTGAGGGGTGTGCTTTTGTTGTTGAGTTCTACGTTTTGAGCGGATGTTTTGTAATCGCACGCCAGCGTGCTTTTTGGAGTCGCTTTAATTTAGCCCAGTTGGCTCATGTTCTGGATGAAAATCAATCGTTACGTGGGTTGCTATGTTTAGAAAGACTGCAAGTGTGACAAGATGAAGAATTGAAGTTCCTTGACCCATTTGATCACCGGACAACATTGAGAGCTTCATTTTTGCGTTTACCAAGGCATTCTACGTGCAAACCTGCACCTGGCCTTGGATCTTCAGATTATTATGTGAGGAAAATTCTCAGAGGAACAAGTGCGAGGTTATGCTCAAAGTCATTCCTGAGAACGCTATTGTTTTTTTGTAGTGATGAAACCCATTTTCATTTGTGTGGTTCTGTCAACAAAAAAACATGCGCTACTGGGCTGACACCAATCCTCGAGAATTGCATCAAAGGCCTTTGCATACACCAAAAGTTATAGTATGGTGTGCAATTTCTTCAGCTGAAGTTGTTGGTTCCTGGTTCTTAAAGGAAAATGAAGTCCCAGTGACAGTGAATTCAGCCTGGTATATAAACATGTTACAAAAATTTTTTTTCCACGGCTAGATGAGTTATACTTAGGGGACATTTGGTTCCAACAAGACGGTGCAACGGCTCAAACTTCAAGATCATCGATGACTGTTTTGAGAGAACACTTCCCAAAGCGCCTCATCTTAATTAGGGGTGATTTGGAGTGACCATTCCGCTCTCCCTATTTGGCCTCTTGTGATCTTTTTCTATGGGGTTGTTGAAATCCCATGTTTACGTTAACCCTCTAAAGACAATACAAGATTTGAAGACCAACATCCACGAAGAAATTGCCAATAGAATGCCTGCTATACTGTCAAGAGTCATGAAAAACGCTCGAAATCGATTTACTCAATGTATTGATGTCACCTACCTGATTTGATCTTCAAAACTATGTGAAACAAAACTTTAGATGTGTACCTACATTAAAAAAAAAATTATAAATTCAAGTTATTATAAATTTTAGGAGGGATTGTATTGCATTTTGAAAAAGGAAGTTGTGCTGCCGCACCCTGTTCTACAGTTTTCTTACACTTATATAATTTATGGTATTTTCGTCTAGGATAGGAATTAATCCTAGAGGGTATTATAAAAATAAGTCGAATTTTCTTATTCTCTTGGATATTCAAGATAAAAAATTCAACTGAATACAATATTCTTGTTTAAATTATAATTATAATTTTAATTAAGTTAACTGTGTCATATTTAAAAGAGTCAATGTTTTAAGTGACTCAATTACAAACAACTCATCTCTACTCAATTATTCTACGACAGGCCAGTCAAACCAGAACCTTCTAATATAGCAGGCCTCACATATACGTCATGCGTTTTGTGTGACATCAACGCCTGTAGTCCGACGGTAGGCAGCACTGCTTCTGCATCCTTTGTTGAAACTAATATTTTTATATGTAATTTCGCTTATGTTTTTCTTGTAAACATGTAAAAATAACTAATACGACATGGGATATCGCTGTTGTGTTTTTAATTGACATGGGAATTACGATAATGGTCCAAAATTTTGAGTGTTTTTGTTTCCAAAAAACAAAACTGTACACCGGAGATGGATTCAAGCAATTTATAGGAAAGATTTCAAGCCAACACAATCCTCTAAGTTTATTATATATATTTCAATTTATTGCATAGTTCTAGTTCATAATCAAATCTAAATAGGCTTACACAAATTTAGAGTTTTTGCAAAGTATTGAATTCTTCTAGCTACTAAAGAAATTGTATCATGCATTTAATCAAATATTATAGGCTTGTAGCTACAGTTTACACACAACTATTAACATATTTGTAGTAATATGGCAACCACTGTGACCATTACAGAATAAAATGCATAATTATAGTGTATCAAAAAAAAATATTCATTTATATTATTCAAAGTCAATATAATGTCACAGTCAATGTAATTCTATTTTGCTGGTCCAGCACTTAGTATTTAGTTTGAATGCAATATATATAGGCTACCTACAAATATGTTGTACCTTCTTCGTATTACTCAGTTTATTGATTTATCCATCAGAAAAAAAATATAAGCATGTAGATTTACAAATTTTTTACTCGCTGCTACAGAAACATTTAGTCTCTGTTCGTAGTGCAACGGCCAAATTGACTGTTGCAAAAATAGGTACTAGAGTAGAACAAAGAATTAGGGCAAAGCACTATATATTATAAAAAATTAAACTAACTAAACTAAACCATAGTAAAAAAGATCAAGTAATCAAAGTTAAAATAAACTAACTTTAATCAATTGAAATGGTTAAAATACTGACATTTGAGAAAACAACCTAAATTTGTAAAGAGAGTTATAATAGATAACCTAACAGCAGATAGAACTAATAATAATTGTTATTATTCATTATTAATAATAAATAATAATTTTTAAATTTAATATTAATATTAATAATTGTTATTTTCCATAGGAGTAGAATGGTCTAAGTTTAACATACACAAATTTATATTGGTTTTTTTAGGTTTGTGAAAGGTTTTAGATTTGTAGGTTCAATCCCCGTGATATTTTACAAACAGAAGAGGCATATAATGAAAACGGAGAAAACCTGCAAGCTCCACTTCATAGGATAAAGTTGAAGGAAGAAGCTGCTTAAGCTTTCTTCAATAAACTTGAAGGAAGATTTCAACAGTGCTGCTTAATTGTCCTGCATATTTGTCAGCTGAAACATCTTCAAGGGAAAGTGCTGAAGAAAGGAGAGGTCGCAGCGAAAACAGCCATATTGAATACTATTTTAAAAGCATCAACAAACATAATGCTGAATAATTATGTAAATATATAAAGAAGCAATATTTCAATAAATAAGTTTGATAAAAGGAAATTATCAACCACGCAGCAAAAGAAAATTTTCAAAAATTTAAATCATCTTAAAATAGTTGAATACTGTGTATATTTTTGTAAATATTATAATAAATTGTGGTAAATAATGAATTCTAATTCTTTGTAATAACTTTTGAATAATCTAACTTTTGTTAAAATGTATAAACAGTGTAAATTACACAATATGATCTTGAACGCCAAAAGATCTCTTTGTTAGGAAACGGTAAAACACAGACACTACCATTTAGGCAAAGGTCTGGAAGGGATTACGTCAGGTGGCAGCTGTGAGGTCTGTTGTATTAGTAGGTACCGGTCCAATGCTCCAAGAACTTCCTACACTTACTGTAAGAAGTGTATATTGAATGAACGTTACTAACTCTAATGAAAATACATAACTTAAGGGAGACCTTAAACTATCTACTCTATCTATAAGTAGCCTCACTAAAAACACTTGCACATATAGTAATATAATTTGCCTATAGTAGTACTTACATTATTAATTATAGAGGACAGTAGTTTCGGGAGATGTGTCCCATTGTCAACGAAGTTATGGTCTAAGTTAACAATGGGACACATCTCCTGAAACGCCCATCCTCAATACTAAAGAAATAAATGCTGCTATAGGCAAGTGTAACATACTTCCCATATGTACAAGTGAAGATAGAATCAAATAATATTAGTAATCTGTCGACTATATTACTGTATCACAACATTTTTACATAGCTTGTCACCAAACAAGAAGATTGTAGCCTATTATATAGTTCCAACAAAGTTGGTACAAACAAAACAAAAATACATACTTAGCTGTAATACTTACTTCCGGACAAAAGGCCAAAGTGTCTAAGTTAGAGTTTTCATTTTGATTCCTGAAAGTAAACATAAAAGTAACACCAATAATATAAAATAACATATTATTATTAAAATATATTTAGTTTTAAATCCAGTTGTGATAACCGGTACTATCAATACATTAATTTATTTCCTCTATTTCTTATCCAAAGTGAATAGGTAATGCAGAGTTCATAAGAGAAACTACTGTACCCCATCTCCATACAATGGAAAAATTAAAAAAAAGTAACTGATTAATTTTTTGTTCATGCAATAATGATCTTTAATTCGTTGTCCTGCACAATGTGGATGGAGAAAAGTGGAATGTTTCTGCACTATTGCTTTTCTGAGTGCTATGGTCAATACTGTTTAAACTGTCAAATATTCATCTAATATGTGGAAGGAATCAAAGGAAAAAGCCAGGTATCAAGACATTTCCTCAAACAGACAGAACGTTTCAAATTTTAGTCATATAATTTTGCCATAATAATTGTTTCTATATTATTTGTAAACACAATAATCAATAAACAAAAGAATAAATAGGCTACGACTCACAATTATAAAAAAATATCAGACGCGTTTCAATGACTTTATGTCATCATTTTCAGTGATACTACACAATCGAAACTTGATTAAGAAAATTGAACATAACCTATATTATTTTGACCTATATATAACATATATATTAAAATAATATAGGATATGTTCAATTTTCTTAATTAAGTTTCGATTGTGTAGCATCACTGAATTTGATAACATATGTCATTGAAACGCATCTAATATAAAGATTTTATAATTGTGAGTCTTAGCTTTAGCCTATTTATTCTTTTGTTTAAAACCTTCACTCACAAGCCAGCTTGAATAATGTTTATATTGTGACCAATATTTAATTACAAACATATATGTTTTTACAAAACATAAAATTTAATTTTTAAAATGTATCAAATTATAAAAAAAATAATTTTATTTGTAAAGTAAAGACGTCATTTCAATTTTTAGATTCAAGTTTGGTTTTAAAATCATATACATATATAAAGTTTGGAGAAAAAAATGTTTAAAATTTATTTAGATTTCCTCAATTGATTTAAAGCATCAACTGAAAAATGTTTACAAATGAACTATAAAAAAAATATTCTGAATTAAATTACATTTTAATATTTAATTGAAAAACGTCCATTTTTTATTTCTTTAAACAATTAAGAGACAATAATATTGTCACCAAATAAAAGTTCAGCAGCTTTAAAAACATAATGAAAATTGATTGCCAGGCAGTGATAAATGGTGCTTGCTGTAACTAGATTTGGTTCTTGATGGCCGATCGTTATTTGTCGGTCGAGGGCGGAGAGGGGGCGGAGCTTACCTCACGCCTATATATAGAGACCGCGGAGAACGATTGGTATCATTCTAGTTTGTAACTTCTTGTGTGCTAGATTGTGTTTTGTAACTAGACCCTCTGATGATGATGACATGGTCATCGAAATGTACATAAGGATTTAATCTTAAGTAACTTGTCTTATTTGTTATTTTTGATTATTTTTGTGGTATTGGGGTTCTTTTCAATATTTTTATTGTAACTAGATTTCTTGAAATTATTAGAAATTATTCAATTTAGATGCAACAAAAGATCCCAAATATCATCTGTGTGTCTACAGTGCTGATATGAAGTAACAGTCACTGTAGATCATTTCATTTTTGAAAAAGTAAAGTGTGATAAATTTGTGAGATGAAACTGGATTTTCATACTGTGACCTTGCTGGTGTGTAAAGGGTGCTCATAAACGTCCTTAGAACCATAAACAAGTTGGCCCCAATCTGAGATATATTTTTGTCTCTAGTGATCCAGTCAATGGAGGCTTTCCCCTCAGAAAGCTTTGTACCTTCATTGGTGTGTGTGAAAATTGGTGAGTAGTTAGAAGGTGGCTCAAGTATCAAAAGTAACACAGTACTGATTAGCGCTTTCACAGTGGGGGTAGATGCCAACCCTTCTCAAGGGTGAAAATATTATATAAAACATTAACCCCAAAAATTGATACGGGAGAAAATTCTAAACACTTTTTATTTTATGAAGTATTTTTGATAGGTCAGTAATTTTTTGGGTTATTATTGGTTGAAAATGTCTACTTTTATAAAAAAATGTATGGATTGCGTTATTTGTTTTTGAATAACAAAAACTATGCGTTTTTAGAAAAATATTGTTGTTACCAAAGTCGAAGGTAACTGAATAATGAAGAGAATGGTTTTTGAATAAACATTGTAAAATGAATCCAAAGGAACTAATAGGTAGTTAAAGATTTTATTTTGGGGAGGAGGAATACTAAATTCCAAGAATTTGAGGTTGAATAACGAAAAATCAAATATATCTATTAAAAAAAAAAAAAAAACTATTGCAAACGTTTCAAAGAACTTGGAAAGACCTTTTGTGTAAGCTCCAGATGTAGTTTATAGTACTAAAACTATGCAAGTTTTTATGAAAATAAGCTAGGGTACTGATTCTACCCAAACCTACACGTATATTTAAGAAAGCATTTAATAATAACATTCTAATATTATTAGAACGAAGTAATAGTACTTTGTTCCACTTATGGTAAAGCTGGACTTATAAAATGCAGCAAATGTTTTGCCTGCATTCAACTAGCCCTTGAATGCCATGAGGAACAATTTTAACACTAGTATTCAGGAAAAACAAACCAGAAATACCACATAACCATGGGCGCCCATGTATAATTTTATAGGGGGGGGCAAATCTGATACCTGGGGGGGGGATGAGATTCCCTCCATGAGAAGGGGGGGAGGTCCGCGGAAATTTTGAAAAATTAGGGTTAAAATGGTGAGTTTTAAGGCACTTTAGAAAATTCGAAACTTCTAATTTTTACAGGCTTTTTTGTATCGATTAATTTATTTTTACGATTATTTATGACGATACTGCACTCGCGACAAGGCTCGCTGATCGGCAAAATGACGCCAAAATGTTACACCATAATGCTCGCGGCTCATGTCTGGACGCGGCTACAGGCCTTCGTATTCGCCAGATTACCCTAGACTAATATTTGTCTGAAAATGCAAATTTCTCTTTTTCTGTCCAAATTGATCAATAACTTTATCTTGGAAACTAGCAAACTTTGATTTCACTCTGTTTCTGTGTAAACTGAGCAGACACAATCCAGAAAGATGGTCCTCGCCAATCGTATTACGTAGCCAAGTCTTTACACGGCGGAGTGTACTAAAGGAACGTTCCACAGTGCAAGTTGTAGGAGGTATAGTTTGATAATAAATTATCATTTCCCTCACTGCTGGATGAAATGTGGTTTCTGTGAGAACATCTTAGAGTGTTGTTTTTTCCGAAAATTCTTTGGATTTCCATAAATCGAACCATAATCTGGCCTCTCCTTCCAAGTTATCAATGTAATAGAACTCTTGCAGTCTTTTAATATCTGTCATATAATCTTCCTTACTGTGAAGCTTTTTTATTGCAAGAGGGTGTAAAATTCCTCCTTTGAACGCTACCTCATTACTGTTTTCAAATCTTGTTGATAAAGACATAATTAATGAATCTATGTAAGGATTATAAATTGATGCTCTGAAGTAATCCTCACATGTACCACACTCAACATTAAATCTTTTGGTCTGCCTGCCAGCCAATCTTGGAATTTTTATGTCGACATCAAGTTCATTACAAGTATGCGTGACCTCTTCGAAAATGTTTGAGAATTCATTCGAATTTTCCTCTCTATGGCTTTTAAAAGTCCCCAGTAAATTTGTATTTATGTACTGATGTACTTTGTGAAGGTCCATATCGATACTCTGTAGCTTATTAACTGCAGGCTCTAGATAAGAAGAGTATCTGGAAATAATAATCAAGCAAATAATGAATTTTGCGGAAGATGTAGCAGTATCTAGCTGGTTGGCATGTGTTCTTGTTTCCTGACTGACATTTCGATCAGATGCAAGTCTGCCCAGGCTTTCTTTAATAGTCAGGAAGTGTTCTTTGAATAGCCTGATCGATTTATATTTTTGTGACCACCGTGTTTCACAAAATAGTGGAATATTTTTTATGCTCTTTCTACGTAAAACACTTTCCCTAAAAAACTGTATAACTTGTTTTATGGTTCCAACACTATTCCAAATTTCTTGAACATTATTTAGGTCATTAACTACTAAGTTCAGTCTATGCGAGGCACAGTGACACTGCTTTAGGGTATTTTTCTTTTATTCTAGCCTGCACACCACTTTCATGTCCTGCCATTGTAGAACAACCATCAAACCCTAAGCCAATCAATTTGGTCATATCTAATCCAATATTCTCAACAAATGATAAAATTGATGAAGAGATTCCCTCAGCATCTAACCAGCTTAGTTCAGAAAATCCTAAGAACTCTTCTTTCACATCAAACTTCATGGGCTCTTCTTCAACAACAAACCGTACACCGACTGATAACTGTTCTTTACCGCTTATGTCAGCAGTTTCATCTGCTAAAAGCGAAAATGCCACTGATTTATTAACTTCATCAACAATCTCTCCTTGTAAAACAGAGCCACACACATTTATTAGGTCGTTCTGTACTCTGTGGGACGTATATTTTGCCCTACTGCCATGGTTTTCCAAATGATTTTTCAGGACTTTGTCACCTGAACTAACTCTGAACTGAAGTAAATCTTCAAATTTCCTTGATTTGAATGTTTCCCCCGAATTGATATATCATGGGTGCCACAAAATATTAGTGATGCTAGAATGGGTCTTAGCTTTTCACGATTAGCATTTATAAGTTCAGTGATCCCGCTGTCTATTTGCTCGATGACATTTTTCTTCTTCATTTCTATGGAATCAGTAAAACTTTTCGATTTACTTATACTCATGATGCCAATTGCTCTGTTCATGGCTTTTAGCATCTTCATGAAAATGTTTGTAATCTTGATGAGCTCTCACAACAAATGCTCCAAATAACCCTCTTTTTAAAATGGGTCTAAATATCGTACAAAATTTGCAATGCCCACCTTTCAATTTTGGTGAGTAGACCAACCATAAATATTTTTCCAACCAATTTTTTTGAAAACCTCTTTTTCTTATTTTGCCAGTTTCAACATCTTGTTTGAAGTCACATGTCGAATTTCGTACAATTGGATTGGTTAGTAAACTATACTTCATGTCATCTGATAGCGGTACAGATACGTCCTGATTTAGATTTATGTACTCACCTAAATCAAACTGATTTCGATTAGCAACTGATGTTGATGCTTCGGGCTGTTCTATAATCAAGCACAGTCGACTCTTCAATGACAGTATGATTGGAGATATTTTGGCGTGGCACTTTTGAAGATGTTAGCTCAGGTTCAGATGTAATTGAGTCCTCCTGCCCGGCTCTTTTCAAAGTACCACCATTATTTTGTAGCCCAAAGAAATGTCTGATATCCATGTCACTAAAATAGAACGGAAAACATTAGAACTTCCATGGTTCAACGCTAAGGACGTTCCGGAACGTCCAAAAAGGTTCTATCGTATGGCTGAAGAGGTTCGGAAACGTCCACCGTTGGACCATCACATATGCACATTCTAGAAGTTTTACCGACTTAGAATGATTAGTTTTAAAAAAACTGGAGTTGAAAGCGAATAACGAATTTTTGTAGTTTGGTATAAATGCTCTTTTCTTCAAAATAGAAAGATTAGCATCAGAGATACAAAAAAAATGTTTATATATAAAATTGTAGCTTGTTTAATTTCCAAGAATTAGGTTTGCAAAAATTTTTTGTACGGCAAAAATTGAGTGAGATATTGACAATTAAAATTTGTACCAACTTGCAAAGCAAAAACTACCTTTACTAACCCTTTCAAAGTCACCTCTTTTTGAAACTGAGGGTTTCAAAAGGATTTAATATTAATAGCTTTGTATCTATTGTAAAAACCTACAAAATGCTTTTTTACAGAATTTTTTAAAGTAAAAAAAATAAAAGGTTCCGGTTAAAAACCCAATATATATTTTTTGAAACAAATGGAGAAGTCCAATTGGAAGTATAATAATGTACGTAACCGGCTTTTTTTTTGTATTCTGTACGATAGAAACTTATATGCATGCATACATTCATTCATACTCGACTCATGGAACTATAGAGCACATACGAGTACGTATATATAGGCGGGACGAATCTACGCCCGCAGGGTCAGGTGAAAGTTGAAACATCTGCTGATGTATTTACTTATGTAAGTATCTTTTTCATTTTGGAGCAGCTCGCCAGTATTGTTCTAAGATCTAAACTCACTCTACGTGCTGCACCAATTTATCATAAATAGTTTAATTTTGTGTATTAAATAGTTATGACAATATATCGGTTTGGGTGAAAAATTGAAAATTGTGTTTTAACTTTGGTTTTTTGTAGTTTGAAATAAGGGGTAGTTTCACCCTTAAAAATATTTTTTTAAGGATTGAAATACTCAGAAATTATATTAAGAATATCAAACTATTATTACCCTAATTATCAGATTCAAATTTTATCCTCCTTAAGCTTTTTCTATAAATTTGAGCAATTAGGGGTAGTTTTCACCCTTGAAAATGAATTTTTAGAGGGTCGAAATATTTAACAATTACAATTAGAGTATCAGACAATCATTATTTTTAATTAATTTCAACCAAATTTCACTCTTTTTACGCTTTTTTATAGATTTTGACAATAAGGGGTAGTTTTCACGCTTAAAAAATAAAAAGCACCCGTCGGCACTATATAGATTTTGCAGTAGAGGGTAAGTTGAACTTAATCCCAAATTTGTATGTAAATTGGTCTTTTCCGAAAAATTTGCGAAGTTTTTTCCTATTTTAAGCTTTGTTTCCTGGACTAATATTAAAGATAAACAGGGTGTCTAGTAAAATAGCTTGAAGAAATTCCCTGAGTATTCCCTGACTTTTCCAGGGTGTCTAGTAAAATAGCTTGAAGAAATTCCCTGAGTTTTCCCTGACTTTTCTAAATTGTATTTACACTATATTTATAACACTTAGAATATAAACAAATTTATACAACTGTCTTGTCTTAGCTTTTTTGCTTTAGTTTTTCAATCTCTTCAGATATAAGTTCTATTTCTTTTGTAGCAACTGACATCACTTTTGCTTTTTTAACTTCCAGTTCCTTCAGCTGAATATTATTTTTCCTCTTCTCAGCTGCTCTTCTATCTTTCACGGTCATTTTCTGTCTATAGAAAGCCCAGTTTACATTGGGCCCATCCATTGATATCTGAAGGATCTTGGATAAATCCAGACTTTGAACACCTTTTAAGAACTAATTGAGTAACTCTTTTGCTTTTGTGTCTGTAAGGAACACAGAACCAAAATATCGAGCTTTCACTTCATCCGTCTCTGCATCCCAATACCTAACACTCAAATCCATTTGGGCTCTTTCTGATATTTTGTTTAAACTTTCATCAAAGCCAATTACATAGTTAGAATTTGAATTTAATGACGTCAGTAACAGGTCTGTAATATAATTTGATAAACCGATTACAACACTATAGGAAATGTTATCTTTCCCCAATCTCATGTTCTGTGCAATGGTGCTATCAGGGAACATCCTTAGACAGAGGCACACACTACCTTCTGCATTGCGTAAAGAAGTGTTGCATTACTAAATTCACGCACCATATAATCTCTGCTTCGGTCACTTCATCTTTCAGTTTATATTTATCCTAAGGAAGGAGGGAAGGTAATGACATCTGCATGACGTGATTGCCCGCTACGGCAATGAAAACCGGAACCTTCCATGTTGAAATAAACAGTGTAAAAATAATCACCATCAAATAAAACACATACTATCACGAGTCTAGACAAATAGCTGGCTACGAATGTTTACACAGCGTTCTGTGTGGTTAGAAACAGACTGAGTTATGTGTTATCCCCACCTGTCCATATGATCCAACAGAACCACTGCGCACCCCAAGGCCACGGTCCAGGCTAAAACTTCACAGCTGTACCAACTCGACACGTTTAATATTTATTGACATAAGTCCTGAGGCCATAGCAACGGGCTTATCAAATAAATAATGGGCATCTAAATAAAGAAGTGTTATTTCCTGACTGCCCTGCCCCTAAACCGCTGGCTTACAATACCAAATATTCGAGAGCAATGGCCACTAGTTTTGTTTCTAATCAAAATAAATATTTTCCCGATTTTTTAAAATTTTCCCTGACTTTTCCCTGAATTTTCCAGAATCTTAAAATTCCCTGACTTTTCCAGGTTTTCCCTGTCACTAGACACCCTGATAAATCAAATTAAAACGTCAATTTCTACAATTCAATTAAAGGTAATGTAACATAGGCTATAACATATAATAAACTATTAAAATTAATATGTGGACAAAATGGTATGTTTTGTTTAACTCAATGGAAATATACCTAATATCTATGTATCGTATTAATATACATAGGAATTCTTTTGAAATTGATCCTTGACGTTTGTTATGTTTCGTTATTAGAAAATGTTTTCACTTACCAATTAGGCTAATAATTTATCAATTTTGTAGATCGTAACACGGTACCGTACACTATAGTCAATATATAATCTCCCTGCTTCCTACTTGCACCCAATACAGTACTACAATGTCGAACGCAGAAGACATGCAACAGAGAAGAAATGCAGCGTCAGTCGGAAGGGCCTAGGTTGTCCTTCGTGTCACGTTTTCCTTATCATTGGGATAGCTGACTCGCTGTGTCAGCGTCTAGGATATTAGTCGTGTCCTGTTTAGCTGTTTTCCTTTAATTGACGCAACCATTAACTGGTCCACATTGACATAATCACATAATATGGATATTCGATAGTTTCTGACTTTAAAACTTACTTCGTTCAGTCAAGGTGTTAATATAGCAGAATCGCATAAATATACTATTTATATTGTTAATACTGTGAAAATTTATTATAATTAAAATATAGTTCTTCCACATCAGCTGAAAATAAAAAAGAAATATTTGTACGAAAGTCTTAATAATTTTTATTTTTCTGGGAGCTAGGGGGGGGGGCCACGGCCCCTCCCTGCCCGTGTGTATGGGCGCCCATGCACATAACATTTTGTCTCATTGAAGGAGGGATGTAAAGATCTAGTAGACTAAATCTTTGGGTTCACGAGAAATGTACTATCATATGATAACTAAAAAAAACAAAACTGTGATTTGTATATCTACATTGTATAACAAAGATGGGTAAATTAATTTATCAAAAGGGAAAGAGAAAAAGTAGCCATTATAACTTTTTACAATGAAACCAATTACTATGTCAATATACTAGATAAAACCTATTGGCAGTATGGCTTTGCAGACCCAACCAAGAGATTAGACAGCATTAAGTTTTCATGTCATGAAATGTTACTAGAACCAATACTTAAAAAATTTTTTGAGTAAAAAAAACTATATGTCAATATAACTAATAAATATATTTCGATGTATTGTTCTCAAATTTAAGGCTAACCATCTGATCAAGAAAATGATCCAACAGAAATCAAACAAAGAAAACAACTTGGCAATAGCCATCTACCCCACACACAGACTATAGTTTACCATTAGCAGTGTTGCCAAATTACATTATTCAATTATGCACAATGTAAACAAAATTAATATAAGTATTGTTTTGTATTGTGGTAATAATTGTATTCAAGGAAAGGTATTTTACTAAAGTAAATGTATAGATAGATATAAACCATATGGCAGTGAAAGAAATTATCCTCCTGTGTTCTAGTAATATAAACAACATAAGTGTGAAAAAATTAATCAAGAAAAAGACTGTTTTTTTATATCTTAAACTTACCAGTAATTTTCTTCTTTAGCAAAACCGAATTCTATCTCATTTCTTTTTATAGTTTCAGACGTATCTATGGTTTCATCATTTTCAATTTTTATTTCACTATCAAACATACATTCCTCTCTTTTAACTGGAGTAATTTCTTCTGCCAATAAATCAAAGGAAACATCTTTTTTTATATGTTCTTCTATTAACTCAAAAGAAACTTCTGATTTTATTCCTTCTTCTATGAAGTCAAATGATATTTCCTCTTGTTTAATTTCTAAGTTAATATTTTCATGCTTAACACTTTCAAGTTGAATATCCATGATCAAAAACTAAAACAAAATTTGTAGTACTATAATTAAAACAACTTCTGTCAACAAAAGTTTTATAAAAATTAATTTAACTGCATATCTGTTATATAAGTAAAGTTATTTAGAGGTTACTACAAAGTTGTTTTTTTTTTGAAAATTTTCCAACATCTACTATCTTTAAGGCTCACTAGTTTATTATTAGTTCAACTATGCATAAATTTTGGTCATTGGACACCATTTATAAGACACTATTTACATTCATTTCTCAACTGAATGTTTAAATTGTACTCACCTAAAAATAGTGGATTTAAAATATTTCAAGTAAATAGAATGAAAAATTAAAACATCTGCTTTTTATTGTAAAATAATATAAATCTGTAATTTCATAATTAACTTTTTTTTAAAAGTATTTTTAGATTATAGAGATGTCACTGACAAAATTTTTATATATACATACCTGGCAAGTAAAATGCCTTTAGGGATGCATAAAACATAATATAATTTGACAAAGGCTGATTCAACTCTGAATTTCCCTTTTCATGTAAGTTACTGAAAACATGAAAAATCAGAAAAAAAATGTTATAAGTCTTGCAAAACATAAATAGTGGTTATATGTGTTACTTATCTTGAAAATATAACCTAACTGTTAAAAGACCCTTCTTCATAAAAATAATTAAAAAGTGGAAAAAAGCTGATAAATGGTGAGAGCAAAAAAACCAGAAAAGAATGCAGAGATTGATAATGAAGGTGCTGAAGAAAATAGCAATTTTGTTGTGGAAATTTAATACTGAAAAATAATAAAGTAATAAAAATAAAAGAAGTAATAAAGAGAAAGAACAGGAGACAAAAAATGAGAATTAGGAAACGAAGGCGGGAGAAGAAAGAAGAGAAAAGGAAAGAGGTGCAAAAAATGAAAAAGAACCAACAAGTGACAAAGAGAAAAATAAAAGAAAATGACCAGAAAGAGAAGAGAAAAAGAAAATATGAAAAAGCAGAAAAACAATGGAGGTTTGAAAAGCTAAAGCGGAGAGCAAACAGAAAACTGAAAAAGAAACTGATCAATAGTGGAAGTAAAAAAAAGAAAGGAAAATAATGCAAAGACAGTTAGATAATGATGCTGCTGAAGACAGGTGGAAGGAGGGGGATGAGAAAGGTTCTGGAAGCTTTCCAGTTAGAAATGGAAATTTTAAAAAAAGAATCAGAAACTAGAACAAATAAAATAATAGAAAATAATATAAGAAATAAAAACGTAATAATAAAATTAATTTTGTTTCATCATCATTTCTTAAGAATCATAATGATAAGCTATGTCTAAATATAAATAATTTTTTATTATATTTAAAAAATATAATATGGAGATTGGTCAAAATGGACAATGCTTCTTAACAGGAGCAGTAAATAGAAAATACAAAATTTATATTTTGATAAGCAGCGAACAGACACTCAATATAAACACACCTTAATAATACGTAGATAAATGTAGAATTATTGTACACAATATCAAGAGCACAGTGGTACAATATATTACAATAAACATATTGAAAAGAACCCCAATACCACAAAAATAATCAAAAATATCAAATAAGACAAGTTACTTAAGATTAAACCCTTATGTACATTTCGATGACCATGTCATCATCATCAGAGGGTCTTGTTACAAAACACAATCTAGCACACAAGAAGTTACAAACTAGAATGTTTGTAACTAGATCATTCATACAAACTAGATCATTCTAGTTTGTAACTTCTTGTGTGCTAGATTGTGTTTTGTAACAAGACCCTCTGATGATGATGACATGGTCATCGAAATGTACATAAGGGTTTAATCTTAAGTAACTTGTCTTATTTGTTATTTTTGATTATTTTTGTGGTATTGGGGTTCTTTTCAATATTTTTATTGTAGAATTATTGTACCGAAAACCCATCAATTTCAGCAAATAGGTTCAGGAGGAATTAGTATAAACAGTCCGATACGACATAATAAAAAGATTGTGAAAGCCATTTATAAACACCCAATGATTACTGACAAAATAATTAGGTTTGGTTTCGATTTTATGAAACTGAATAACATTACAGTACTGAGCTACTCTTGCAGTTCAGAATATCATCAAGTATTCATGATATTATGAATAAAGTATAAAACAAGTGGTATTTCCATTAAACCTTGGGTTTGGATTATTGAATTGCAATTAACTTTTGAAGCTTAAAAAGACTGTGGAAGCTGTTATTTAGAACATTGGATGATGGAGGGGCAGGGAACATTCCTCCAAACCGTCAAAAAGTTGAAACTTTCGCAAGACAATTTTATTAAAGGGAAAATGAGGAACAATTACAGGTTTCAAGTACAGGATGATGAGAAAGGGTGGATTAAAAAGTTTAGGCTACTAATACTAAGAGATCAATGAACAATAAACTCGGATAATAAGGCATGAATTGTAAGTCAAATGTGTTATAAGGATGATGGAGAGGGTGGAATGCAAACAAATAATAAAGTAATTAAAATCTGTCAATTAAAAATAGAATGCCCAATATCTTTGTGACAAAATGTTTAAGCCCACAGCAGCAACCATACTTATTAAATGTAATTACATTTAAAAATAACATACATAAATATAAAATGATTAATAATTTTATGAGTAAACAGATGAGGACAAATAAATATATAATGCCTAATTATGACATTCCTGAATTTATAGAATGAATAAAAAAATTATATGCTTATATGGACATAAATAAACCCTTCAAATTGATGAACAGAAGTATTTACATACAAATTGCAAACTAACAAATTATAAATATAATAAACTAAAAAAATTATAAAAAAATATATAAAGGATTTTGATCCTGCCAATTCCCAACCCTTTAGAAATAAATTAACAGATTTTGCCAGGAGAACCCCTAGCTCCCACCTCAACAGGATTGTAGTGACATGAGAACTCCTTCTGATGAATACTTGAGGAGATTCTTACAGATTCATACTTGTTGGCCTCGTACAGATGTTGTTGCGGGATAATAGACTCCCATGGGACCGTCAATTCCATCATCACTGAACAGAGTGTCAATGAGTGTGCCAGAAGATCAGGACACAAACATGTATTCCCATAACAGAGAAAAACTCATAAAAATAATTTCTTTTCTGCTAATCGATATTAGCAAAATAATTATACCTGGGGAGGAAAAAGACTTTATGAACATGGATAATTTGTAAAAATTGGTGACAAAAATTTTAATTAAAAAATATCTTCACTTCACAGTACCATTAACATTTTTAAAACCTCTTTTGTTCTTATTAAAGAAAGCAACTGTGTTATACATTAGATTATGTAGTGATGCAATGACATGGAAACTTATACTATAATAAAAGCCAATTCATTTGGGAACAAGATGGGCTCTTGGCTGACATATTTTTAGGATGCTTAAAAGGAAAGTATCATAAAAGGATGCTTTTATAACCTAATGTAGTATAACATAGTCGTCTGTTTTATGAAACAAATATCCTTTAAAAATGTTTTATATGTATTCTGAAGTGATTTGGTATTTTTTCAACATTTTATAACTTATGGGACCATTGACCCTACAGTGAACGGGCTGGGTCTGTGAGACCCAAGCGTCTCTATATTAGGTTATTTATAAAGTGAGTTGTATTGTAGATAGCTGGTTTCCTCTGTACCTTCCCAAAATAGTCCACAGATAGCGATAGTGTCATTGTTTTTGCCAACTTGACTCTTAGTCATCATTTGTCACGCGATAAAGTATAGTGTGGGTCAGTTGGACCCGGCTCATTCACTTGAGTGACTTTTTTTTCAACACTCACCAATTATTGTTTTAAGTTACTTTTTTGTTATTTACTTAACGTCTGTTAGTGTATTAACAACGTGTTTCAAGAAGTGTATAGTGTAGTGCTTTTTTTTATCATAATGAATAGCAAAAGAGTGGAAACACCGAGTGAAATTGAGCGTATTTTATTAGAGGAATTATCTAAAAGTGAAGTAAGTTACTCAGACGCAGACCCTGACTTTCAATTGTACAGTGATCATGACACAAATAGTGATATTGAACTAGTAGACAATGATGAACTTGAGAATAATTCAGTTGGTTATGTGAGAGAACTCAGTGAGAAATGTGATAACCTACACATACCTGAAGGTTCTGGTGATAAGTTCAACACCAGCAGGTATACCTAGAGCCCAAAATTATTTCCTTGGTAAAGATAAAAAGACAAAATGGCAAAAAAACTTACCAACACAAACTGTTAGAACCCGGTCTCACAATATAGAATCTCATTTACCTGGAAACCTAAGGGAAGCTAGGAATGTTCAAACTCCACTAGATTCTTGGTCGTTATTTTTTAATGAGCCACTACTTGAGTTGATTGTTGAATCAACTAATATTTTCATCAATTCTGTAAAGGACAATTATACTGATGATCCCAATCTGGCCCAACCGACCTCGGCTGTAGAAATGAAAGCTTATTTAGGACTTTTATACTTGACTGGAGTTTTACTTGGTGGACTGATGAAACAGGGGTTGAGATGTTCCAGGCTGGAATGGCTTTTAGACGTTTTAGGTTCCATTCCAGATGTATACGTTTTGATGACGTGACAACAAGAAATGTCCGAAAACCCTATGACAACCTTGCAGCAGTCAGACAGCTTCTAGACATACTTGTCTCAAATTGTAGAAAATACTTTTCTACATATAAATGTACAACATTAGACGAGATGCTTGTTCCCTTCCGAGGACGATGTAAATTTTGAATGTACATTCCGAAAAAGGCAGCCAAGTATGGTATTAAGGTCTTTATACTGGGTTGTTCGAAGACATATTATGTAAAAAATTTTGAAGTGTACTGTAGTACTCAACCCAACGGTTCTTACAAAATAAGTAACAAGGCCGATGATGTTATCTTCCGGTTACTTGAGCCTATCAAAGGTAGTGGCCATAACGTGACACTTGATAATTGGTTTACTTCTTATGACGCTGCTAAGACTCTGTTGAAAGAATACAAGCTAACACTTGTGGGTACCCTGCGAAAGAATAAGCCTCAAATACCTCCAAGCTTTCTTCCAACAAGGAACAATATTCCAGTCTTTTTGGATTCCAAGAAGATTTTACAATGGTATCTTACGTACCCAAGAAAACGAAAAGTGTTATATTACTCTCATCCATGCACCATGACAGTTAAATCGACCCTTCTACTGAGGAAAAGAAGAAGACCAGCATCATAACTTATTATAATTCAACTAAAGGAGGTGTTGATGTGGCTGATGCTATGTGTGCTGAATACAGCGTTGCAAAAGGATCGAGACGTTGGCCATTAACTTTGTTTTTTGCTTCAATGAACATTGCTGCTCTAAACGCTTTCATTGTTTAAATCAAATGGTCAGTCCATAACCAGGAAAGCTTTTCTCAAGGACTTAGCAAAACAGATGCTGCAGCCCTTCTTGACCATCCGGGCTCAGCAAGATAACCTACCGTGAGAGATTCGGCAGTTAGCAACTAAATTTTCCGGGTATGAAGCTGAACCTAAACAGAATCCGGCTCCAGATAAGCGTGGTAGATGTTCCTTGTGCAAGACAACAAAACAAAGTACTTTTGTAAAGAGTGTAAAGTTTGGTTATGTCTAGGCCACGCTAAAATGTTGTGTAGCCATTGCTGGAAAAAGTAAAACTTTGGAACTCTATAAAAACTTGTTTTTTTTTCCAATTTTAAGTAATTGTTATTGTTTTAATGTTAGAACTACTCTAAAATAGTGCGTGTAAAAACTACTACAGTATTTTTTTTCAACTTTTAGCTTCTTAATGTAACTTTAATAAAATTATTGCAATTCTTTTGAGTAAAATGTTTAAAAAAAAAAATAAATAGTTATGAATTTTTTATAGCAATATTATTTTGTGAATTTAGTGATGAAATACTGAAAACATTCCTAGAAGTAGTATAAAAATATGTTTGACTCAATTAAAATTGTTTAAAATGTTTTACTGATTTTTCTACGTTTTGGGTCTATGAGACCCAGCCCGTCTAATTATATAACTTTTATTTGCCCGTTCACTCTATGGTTAAGTTGTGCATCGGCCACAGAGTGATACAATGACGTCACAACTGTAGTTAGTGTTTTAGCGATCAATTCTTTATGAATCAAAAACATGTCCTGAAGCTATGAATATACTGTACATCTCAGGTGGCCGCTAAAACTCACAATTACCAAATTTGCCATAAATTGTATATATTTTCAGCCTGAAGTTTCACTATTAATACTATACTCAGTAATTGTGGAGATTTATAAACAGGGCCTATATTTTTATGAAACATGTAAAAAGGCTATTTTCATTGAAATTATTTTTTTTTGGCCTAGAAACATTATTTTTTTAAAATTAAAATTGGGTAAATTTTCGGCGCAGATGTAGAAGTTGTGAATGGGCGTGGAATGATACAAATGTTTTGTACGTCACAGTGCTGCGCATAAGGTTGTACGCATCAACCCCAGTATGTCACGCAACCCTACGTGTGTAGATATTTGAGAAACAACATTTTGGCTTAATTTTTATACATATATTTAAATATACTTATAAAGTCTCCAGTTAGGATAGATTTGGTTTTAAATTTATACATTACTGTATACCTATATTAAAATATACCTAAAAAGTGTCCAGTCAGGTTTGATTTGGTTTTAATTTTATACATTACCTAAATGATTACATTTATACAATTAGAACCTGACTGGATACTTCATATTTTATACTTTTATTTTGTCAAATTCATTAAAATTATGCCAAAACGTAATGCTACACATTACGTCGTGTAATGATACACATCGTGTATCCCTCTGCAAGGCAGGCAGTCTATTCACAACTGCTACATCCGCGCTGAAAATTTTACCCTTTAATTTAAGAAAAAATAATGTTTCTAGGCAAAAAATAATAATTTCAATGAAAATTGCCTTTTTACATGTTTGTGAATGTTTCATAAAAATATAGGCCCTGTTTAGGAATCTCCACAATTACCCTATATTCGCAATTATTTCTACAGCATCAGGTATGACTTTGTTTTAATAACAGTAATGTCTAAATAGCCAGACACTTATTTAAATGTACTGTTTTTTCTGGGAGATAAGAGTATTAATATTTACCATTTGTTAAGAATGTTGCCCATTTAACATTGTTGGTAGTACCTGAAAAAAAAGAGGATCACGTGCGATTTTTTCTTCGCATTATGTTATTGTTTACAGGAATATGTTCAAAACAAGAAACCATCGATTTTAGTTCGGATGAAACATAAATTAATACTGCCAATTGCTAAATTAAAATTTGTTCATTGTGAAACATAACCTAAATGTGAGAAGATTGAAAAAAAGTTCTAAACAAAGTCTCTTATGCCTTAATATTAATATTATACCTAAAACATTGGTTAAAATTTAGTCTTGGAAACCATTTAGATATGCGTATGAAAACATTCCTAAACATGTCATGAAGCTATTTGAAACTAATGCAAAAAGAGATTAAAAGTATTGTTAGGTTAGATTTGGCGATAATAAAATTAATAACAGAATAATTCCTATACACCGAAAATGAACAACATTAAACGGTGAACTTTCACGTTTAATAACGCTTGGAACACTTTTATTTTAATACTATTACATATCATATACTTAATGCCTATTTAGGTTAAGACATCCCCATTCAAAACAATAAACTTACAAATAATAATAGTAGTTTACTTGCAGCACGTTTACGCTTACCTTTATTTGTCAACTTTATTTAAAAAGTGATAGTAAAATATTTGATTTTGAAAATAATTCTGAAGACCTAGAGTTTTTACCTAGTGATTCAAGTGAATCAGATAACAAGGAAGTAAATTTCATGCGCTATCAGTAATAGTTCTAGCATTAGAGATGATAACATTGAAGACATCATAGAAGATATTTCAACTAAGTATAATGACGATGGAGTACGTAAAACTATGTTTATACTCCAAAAATATTGATATTGGGATAAATCCAAATATAACTGATACTATGCAAGATGATACTCCTTACGACTTCTTTGCACTAAAATTGTGACTGTGGTCATGTCTAACACAAATAAATATATATTATACTTTTGTGTTCACTTGGCAAAGAAACCATTACTGATATTTTTCAGCAGACGCATTTTGCACACTGCCAGTGCATTGCTCAATGCTGGGCGTCATGGACAATACTCTTTTTTTGTAATGTCAGTTTTTAAATTATGATAGTACTTTATTGTGTAATTCTGTTTTCTGTAAAATGGCAGTGATATTGCCATTGATTCTTGTCCGCAACTCATAGCATTGAACAATGCACTTATCTACTGCGAAACGTATCGGCTGAAAAATATCAGTAGTGGTTTTTTCCAAGTGATACCAAAAGTGTAATTTATAAGAACACACAAAATACACCCACACCACTATAATATCACACCCCCACCCTAAACCTTGAGATCAGTTACGGTCTGAGTTGACAATGGGGCACATCTCCCGAAACGGCCGTCCTCAACAAATGTAAGTAAGTGCTACTATAGGCCAGTTATAAACATATAAAAGTGTTAGTGATAACTAGTACCTCACGAAAAGATGGAATCAACAAATAATATAAGAAAAACCTCAAGAGTACTACTCAAAAACTGCAAGTTTCAGATAAATATGCTAATAAGCAGAAAATAGGAATCAATTAGTGAATCAGATAGCAGTGAAGATTAGTTTATGCAGTATCATTGATACTGGTAGCATTAGAGATGATAAAGTTAAAGACAACATAGAAGTTATTTTAACTTGACATGATGACGATAGAGTATATAAATCTATATTTACAAAGCCAGAAAATATTGATGTTAAAAAAAATTCTGATATAACTGATACAATGCCAGCTGATACTCTATATGACTTCTTTGGACTATTTTTTAATGAGGAAATTGTGGTTGTGATTATGTCTGACACAAGTACATATGCTGATAAGCAGCTTCAACAAGCTTCATCAGACAGTTCAAGAATCACAAAGTGGGTTACTACCACTAACAAAAAATGTGTTTATTAAACAAAAAATTAAATAAAACAATTTTTGAATAGTTTTGAGGATGGATCTAGTTAAATATCCAAAAATCTGAGTATTGGAGTAAATCTGAAATATTTTTTATATCCATTATGAAACCGTCATGAGATTAAACAGACATATTTCGTAATATGTTTGAGTTGCTTCTAAATAATATTCATTTCTATGATGAAGATATTGGTTAAGGCAAATTAAAAAAAATGGAAACACTTTTTCATTTGATGGTTGATAAATTTAATTTGTGTTATACTCTTGTAAAACAAGTATTAATTAATTTTAAAATACTTAATTAAGTGAATACGTAATTGCTTTCTTGCTGACGCGTTTTAAAACAATCGTTCCTTTTATGAAGCTAACCTTTACTGTCGGCATCGGTTGGGTGTAAAGAGGGTCTAGCGGGAATGGATTTATGACTGTGGAAAGGGTGGGTTGTTTGAGTTGTGTGTCATATAATAGAAAAGACTGCTGGCTTCGAAGTGTGTGTGATCAGTTAATACGTTTTCTTTATCTGTTGCGTAGTGTTTGTAGATTTCATATTTTTTTAAGGTTGTTAGTTTTTTTACTTTGTTTTAATGTGAGTAGAACATTTAAATTAGTGTGTATGCCGGTGTGTGTGTTGGGTGTTTTGCGTAGCTGGATTTAGGGTTTGTTTTTCTATTTTGGGTACTTTGGGTAGTTTGTATTTGTCAGTTTCTTTTTGAAAAGGTTGCATGTGCTGTCTTAAAGTGTTTGTTGTTATGTTGAATATTTGGTAATGGAGTTTTTTTAGTGGAGGTGAGGGATATGTATTTATTGTTTTTTGTGTGGTTTGTCTGAATGGCCGTTTGATGGTGTTTATGTTTAATTTTCCTGAGTATGTTGTCTATGAGTGTGTGTTAGTAGCCGTTTTGTTGAGCGATGTATTTTATGGTGTTAAGTTCTTCGTCGTTGTTGAGAACAGCGATGAGATTAAGGAACAGCTAGCTTTGAATCTCTTTGCACTAGGCTAAGCACTTGACCTACTTAGTTTTAGCTCATCTTTTCCTTGAGTGTTAGTTAGTCGCCCTAGTGAGAATGCGTTGGGCAATGCTTCTACTAGTTTCCTTACGCCTTTCATAACCAAACTCACCGCATTTAACCGCCAAAATACGCATATAAGTATTCTCAGTAACGTTAATTGTTCGCATATAAGTTACGTGAGTGCGTAGTAAAAGTATTAACCGCGAATTGACTATGACACATTGTGTATAGTAAAGTGTGCTTTGTGTTAGTGAAACAAAGCAACGTGATGCAACCGCGCGATTTGATACTTTTCGTGTAGTAATAAAATGCTTATTATTAGAAACTTCTCCGCTCTTATATGTTATACAAAAGTGAATTGTTTCAGTGACTGTTTAATCCAGGACGTTAAAGAACTTATACTATAAAGTGAATCTAGTTTTACGGGAGTGCACTCATGACTTTGAGTATAGAATCCTGCTCTAATTTGATATCAAAGTGTTACAGGTACATTCAGTAATCCTATCTAAGTGAAGGACTTCTACGCCGCCAGTTCTAGGTAAGCTGTAGTACTTAAAACTTATTCATTTTTAAAGACTTAGTTATTGCGTCATAGTGTTCAAGATTTGTATGTTTTTAACCATTCTATTTATGTCTTAAATACAATGTCTCAATACGGTCCTCCGGTATTGAGTAAGCAGTGCTAATGATAATTTAATAAAAAGAACATTTCAAATAGGTTGCAAAACCAACATTGGTCCTCCGGGCCGGATTTGAACTTGTATTACGGTCCACTGTTAAAGTTAAAGTAGTACAGTATTTCAATTGACATTGTTTGCTTAAAGTGTTTCATTATTGTTGATATTGATCGTTATCAAATATGGAAGTTAATGTAGAGTATCAGATGAGGAAGTTGGAGGATATTTTAGGAGAAATTGAGTTAGCAGTAGAGGTAATAGGCGAGAACTCCCCATCCGAGGGTAGGCTAATGCAAATACGTAAAGCGAACGAAAGTTTCATGCGAAGTTTCGATAAAGCTGAAGGCGCTAACACTAATAGCACGACAGAAGAATTAGATAAGATATTCGAGATCAAAAACAAATTCATTCAAATTTACTTAAGGTTAGTAAATAAGTACCCATTGTTGATAAAACCAGAAAAGAGTGACATGAAACAACCACGAGTGCAAATACAATCAACCCACTTTCCCTCTCATAGGATACCCATATTCTCGGGTAAAATAGAGGAGTGGTCAAATTTTATTAACATGTTTGATTCGCTGGTACACCGTAACCAAACTGTTGAACCTGTGCATAAGTTTCAATATCTCAAAGGCTCATTACAGGGTGACGCCTTATCAATCATTTCGGGATTATAAATATCCGATCAAAACTATAAAACTGCCTATGACGTGTTACAGCAGCGATACGCCAAACCAAGGATATTAGCTGATTTCTATTTTAAACAGATTTACGATTTTGAAAAATTGAAGAATTCTAATTATCAGGAACTTAGCCAATTTTTGTCAATACATTCAAACGCAGTCAGCGCGCTTAACGCCATGCAATTACCAGATTTAGCAGACTTCTTATTATTTCAATTACCGCGCACTTCTATGGTACATGCAATTCAACCAAATTTAAAACCTACTAGCAGAGGCTTACCGCCACAGGGTGTCGCGTCAGATGTGCCCAGCGACACTTGTGCCCAGCGACATTTGTGACCACATTGGTTCAAGGGGTGGGGGGAAGATACACTGGAAATCCCAACCCTCACCCTGACACGCTGCTAAGCCGAATGCCCCAGTCACTTGACACTTTCTCCTGGCTGTCTTGGTGTTAATTAGTATTCCTGGTTGTCTTGGTGTTAGTATTCGGACTGTTCGTATAGTGTATTCAGTGACGTTTATACTACCATGGAGCTCTCTACGACAACGAAGGGTAAAGAGTGCGCGCTATACGAAGGCTACTGCTATTACTTCAAGCGGGAAAATGAGGATGGTGTGATTTCTTGGCGATGTTCAAAGGTAAACTCAAAAAAGTGTTTTGGCGCTATCAAGAACCGAGACGGTGAGGTATTGAGTGAAACCGATCATCAATGTGGAGCTCTAGATGTTGCAAGGCTGGAGGTGAAAAAAACTGTTCAAAAAGCGAAGAAGAGGGCTCGAGATGAAGATACATTTATTTCGAAAATATATAATGAAGAGTTAGGCGAGCTTCACAACAAAGGATATGAATTTGTCACGGAGATGCCATCTCAACGTGCGGCGAAGAGAGATCTCCATCGTCAACGGTACAAATCTCAAGGAAACCCAACTGAACCCGAAACACGCGAAGACATCATCCTTGATAAAGAGATATTGAAAATGCAAGATGGCAGCAGTTTTCTTCTCGCTGATGACAACGCTGGTGAAAGAATTTTAGTGTTCTGTGGAAACAGAGGAAGGGAGGGACTGAAATTCCAAAAAGAGTTTTTTATGGATGGAACGTTCAAGAGCTCAAGCAAGCAGTTTTCGCAGATATATTCAATCCACGCCGATTTTGTAAGTTCGCCAGAAGAAACAAATGTATACCCTGTGGCGTTTGCACTGTTGCCGAATAAAAAGAAAGAGACATACATTAGGCTGTTTCAAATTATACGTGAAGTTATACCTAGCTGGTCGCCAAGAACTCTCAACATTGACTTCGAAATAGCAGCGATAACAGCGTTAAAAGAGGTGTTCCTTTGGTTGTGGTAAAGGGGTGTTATTTCCACATGAAGAAGTGTCTGTGGAGAAGAGTTCAGGAGGTAGGTCTCACGCGCGACTACAAAGACAATGACCAAGTACGCCTTCATATTCAAATGTGTGCAACTCTTGCATTCCTTAACCTGAGGATGTTAGTGACGGTTGGTTGGAGATCTACTCTCAGGCTCCAGAAAATGCAAAACTAAATGAGTTTTTTGATTATTTCATAGAAACATGGCTGAAAAATGATGACTACCCTATTGAACTATGGAACTGCCACAACAGACGTCATAGAACAACTAATGCTGTTGAAGGATGGAACAACAGACTAAACAACACCTTTCGGAAAACAAATCCTAGAATCAAAGAATTGATTAGCTGTTTGAAATCTGAAGCGGAAAATGCAGCCCGCGCATACATGACGCTACAGTTGAACCTTGGAGGGAAGAGGAGAAAATCCACTTATATAAGACTGGACGAGGGCATTAACAAAACATTCAAGACTTATGAACAAAATGGTGACATAAGAACATTTCTTTTAACTATGACCTACTTACAAAAATTAGACTGAGCTCAAACTGGATAATGATAAAAGTAATGACCATATTTGTAAATAGTACGAAATTCATTTAAAAAAATACAAAAATTAAAATACAAAAAAAAAGAAATTGGCATGTTAAACTATGATATAAAAAAAAAATATAAAAATGACGAAGCTTATAGCTGATTTTAAATACGACTAAATGATAGAAAACTGACTTGTGTTTCTAAGTAATGGTGAAACTTGTTTTTTTCACTTAGCCAGTCCAAAGCCTGGGCAAAGTGTGATGGGAATCAGAGAGGCTATAATCATACCTAATGCAGGAAATAATGTGGGTCTCCCAATCCAAGGTATATTTGGGGTAGCTTGGTCACAACTGTCGCATATTTCATCATGGTCACAAGTGTCGCTGGGCACATCTGTCGTATATTCCCGCCACAGACCCTGGGTCACATTAACTCTCGGTTGAGAATGCTAACACGACCTAGTAATCCACCGCGTAATGATACAGCTGCGGCTGGTTGTTTTTACTGCTCTGCCATATATAGCATATTCTGCTGCCCAGGCTTTTTCGAATTGACCGCCACGGAACGGCGTCAGCACATACACCGCGCACAACGCTGTTTTAATTATTTTGGCACGCATTACCAGCACGTCTGTAAATCGGACAAACTTGCCAACATTGCCACGGGCCTCACCATTCATTGTTACACGATGACAACAAAGCGTCACCACAGTGACGCGCCTCACCGCGACACCTAAGCTCAACGGAAAACCGCACCGCTACAACCGCTGGAGAACCGCACGCCCTATTTTGTAAACTCAGCTCTTCTTGCGCATTACTGGGCACTGCCCAGGCAATTGTCACTGACCACGTTGGAAATCCGCACACTCTTCGGGCAATTATTGACCCTGGCGGCCAAATATCTGCCATAACGAAAACCGCCGCCTCATTGTTGAGCTTAAGTACTCGTAAATCAAACTTAGCTTTGATTGGTGTCAGTTCAAAGACCACCTGCATCTCAGAAAACGCATCAATGCAATTATCCTCCAGACATGACACGCATTTTCGTATGATCGTGGATGCTGCGGTGCTTCCGCACATCTGTACCGTCAACCGCCTTATCGTCTAACATACGTGCTCGTTACAAAGACCTGCCACTTGCTGATCCGCACTTTGACTAACCCGCAAACGTCGACCTCATATTAGGAGCTGACGTATTCACCCAGATTTTGATCAATGGACCGAGCACGGTCATTCATGGACAACCCGCCACACTCCAAACCCTGCTTGGATGGACTATGTTGGGAGCACTGCGCAGCAGCCTATGTCACCGCCCGCACTCTTTTGTTACCTCTTCGGACTCACTCGATCAAACCGTTCAAAGATTTTGGGAGGTTGAGGAAGTTCCCCCATGTCTAAAGCGTCAGCCCTAACGACCAGCGATGTGAGAACTTATTCAACACCACCACCACTCGAGACGACTCCGGACGATACATAGTCGCTCTACCGTTCAAGGAAACCGCCGCAACACTAAAAAACAACCGCAAAGCCGTATTGGCCAACTACCGCACACTGAAAAACCGCTTAAACCGCCAGCCTGAAGTATCCGCACAGTATCATCAGTTCATGGCCGAATACATCGCTCTGGGCCACATCCACTCCATCGGACTACCTGATACCGCATCATTGTACCGCATCATACTTAAAGCATCTAGTTCAACCACCAAACTTCGCGTGGTATTCAACGCCTCCTCTCCTGATTGCAATTCTAATACATTGAATCAACAATTAATGTCTGGGCCTAAGTTACAGAAGGACCTGGCCAACCTTGTCACTTCGTTTCGATTCTTCTTGTATGCTATCTGCGCTGACATCAAGATGATGTACCGCCAAATCTTGGTACGCCCTGCAGACCGTGAGCATCAACACATTCTTTACAGAGCTTCTCCCAATGAACCCATTCGAGAGTTTGAGTTGGCAACTGTAACTTACGAACGAACTCCTTCGGCTTACCTGGCACTTTGTAACCTCAAACAGTTAGTCCATGATGAAGGTAAAGCTTTCCCCTTCGCATCCAATGCTATACTGCACCAAACTTATGTGGACGATATAGTTACAGGCGCTGACTCCAAAGAAGACGCTCAACTGCTCATCCGTGAACTTAACAGCATGTTTTCACGTGCTGGTTTGGAACTCAGAAAGTGGTCAACTAACGAGCCCTCACTACTAGAGGCGTTTCCTAACACACCTTGAAAACCCGCTGCTCTTTCAGGATGACCCTTCGGTCACAAAAATCCTCGGACTTCAATAGGACCCCGCTTCGGACAATTTTTCTTACCAAGTTCAAAGATTCACCCAGACACCCACCAAACGCACCATTTTGTCATACGTTGCCCGCACGTTTGATCCTCTCGGCCTTCTCACTCCAGTGACATTCTGGATTAAATTATTCATCAAACAACTCTGGCAAGCCAAGCTCGATTGGCACCAAACCTTAACCGCCACCTTACAGACCCAATGGCAAGAATTTAGTTCGCAATTTCCTTGCCTGGAAGCTATTCAAATACCAAGACATGTAGGACCACGGGCAGTGAAGCACCATATATTAGGCTTCTGTGACGGATCTGAATCGGTGTACGCTGCATCACTCTACCTCAGGTCAGAGGCAGATGGGATAGTTACAGTTCAACTGTTGCTGGCCAAAAGCAAAGTAGCTCCCCTCAAAGTACTCACTATACCTCGGTTGGAATTATGCGGTGCCGTACTCCTCGCCAAATTGTATGAATCACTTAAGGGGACTTTATCATGCATAGCTAATTCTCAAACCCTGTTCTTCACAGACTCTGAAATAGTGTTACATTGGTTATGCGCGCAACCGCAACAATTGAAAACGTTTGTCGCCAACCGCATTGTTGAAATCACATCCACTACCACGCCTGATCAATGGTTTCATATCTCTACTTTGGACAATCCGGCTGACGTTGGGTCACGCGGATGCCTCCCCAGCCAGCTCGCCGATCACCATTTATGGTGGCACGGGCCTAAGTGGGTCGAGCAACCCCCAACTGACTGGACGCTCACTCGCCCCACCGGCGTAACCTCTACCAAACTGAAAATAAAACGGAAGCCTTAGTTCACCTTACTGTTTCAGAACCGCCCAACCCATTGCTTGAAGTCATCTCTAAATATTCAGACCTGGAGAAGGTTCATCGCATTTTCTCCTATGTATTGAGGTTCATAAAAAATTGTCGCATACGCAACACTCGCACTCATTTCCACCAGACTCGTTACCAAGCTAGAACCCGTCAAATTGCCTCTACGTTCCAACCGCCTTCCGTGCAAAAACTGCAGCGTGCACAATCGCTATGCGTTAAACTAGTACAGCAACAAGCCTTTCCAGACGCCTTAAAGGATCTTCCAGCTGGACGATGAGTCGCATACTCTTTGCGGCCTTTAACCCGATTCATTGACTCCTGCGGATTACTCAGGGTGGGCGGTCGTCTTCAGCACTCATCACTTAGCTACGAGGCTAAACACCCACTGCTTCTACCCAAAAAACATCATTATGTCAACCTCATCTGTAACCATTACCACCGGCTAGCGCTACAGGCCAAACCACGTACCAAGCAGGCCAAGATCAGCCGATAATTCTGGATCGTCGCACTGCGTTCACTGCTACGCCAGCGGATTCATGCTTGTCTTCGATGTTTTCGGATGCATGCTAAACCTACCCCGCCTATAATGGCTGACCTACCATCTGCACGAGTAACGCCTTCACCTCCGTTCAACCAAGTAGGCATTGACTTCGTGGACCCTTTGATACCAAAGCAAATTATCTGTTAACACCCAAATTTCTCAAGGCTTACCTTTGCCTATATGTCTGCATGGCCACCAAGGCGGTTTATTTGGAGTTGGTCGCAGACCTTTCCACTGACCGTTTTTTTGCCGCCTTTCACCGTTTCACCGCACGACGTGGACTACCCGCACATGTATACACTGACAATGGTACTAATTTCACCGGCGCTTCTAACCGTCAAGGACGTTTACAGTTTCCTAGATAAATCCCAAACACGTATTCAGACTCAACTAGCTAAACAACGCATTTCTTGGCACTTCAATCCACCTGCCTCCCCGCACTTCGGCGGTCTTTGAGAAGCTGCTATAAAATCCGCCAAACAATTGATTCACCGCACTATTGGCCATACTGTGCTAACGTTGGAAGAATTATCCACTCTTTTCATACGTGTTGAAGCCATCCTCAACAGTCGCCCCATCTTCGATATGTCTCCAGACCCTAATGAATTGGTCTCCTTCCTCACCCAAGGGCATTTTCTCATTGGACGTCCGTTATTATCCCCCCAGCCGAGTTCTTCAAGGACCCTCCACTCAAATCACGTTGGTCTCTCAAGCAACACATGTCTAACCGCTTTTGGAAAATCTGGTCCACTAAATACTTACACACGCAAATGCAGCGTCGCAAATGGAACCAGAACTCAACTCCACTGACAGTGGGACAGTTAGTCTTTATCTCTGGTGAACACACGGACCCTCTCTGCTGGCCCATGGGACGCATAATGGATCTTCATCCAGGCCCTGATCACGTCAGTCGGGTCGCCTCTGCTCTTCTCAAGCGCCCGGTACACAAACTTATAGGTATACCACCCCTATCTTAGTTCTGTTTGACTCCCGCCTGGTCTTCTAAGCTTCTCATTGTCTTCCCTCACTTTCTTGAGTCTAAAAACCTTCGTTTTGGTGGGTGGTATGTTGAGAACAGCGATGAGATTAAGGAACAGCTGGCTTTGAATCTCTTTGCACTAGGCTAAGCACTTGACCTAGTTAGTTTTAGCTCATCTTTTCCTTGAGTGTTAGTCGCCCTAGTGAGAATGCGTTGGGCAATGCTTCTACTAGTTTCCTTACGCCTTTCATAACCAAACTCGCTGCATTTAACCGCCAAAATCCGCATATAAGTATTCTCAGTAGCGTTAATTGTTCGCATATAAGTTACGTGAGGGCTTAGTAAAAGTATTAACCGCGAATTGACTATGAAACGTGTTTAGTAAAGTGTGCTTTGTGTTAGTGAAACAAGCAACGTGATGCAACCATTCTATTTATGTCTTAACGTACGGTCCTTCGGTATTGAGTGAGCAGTGCTAATGATAATTTAATTAAAAGAACATTTCAATTAGGTTGCAAAACCAACAGTCGTAGTCTTTCTGTAGCATTGGTATATTGATTAGGCGGTGTAACATATGATTAAATGCAGCGTGTTTGTGTTATGTGGAGTGATTAGATGTATTGTGTATGACAATATCAGTAGTGGTTGGTTTTCTGTATATTTTGAAATTATGTCTGGTGTTGTGTTTGGTGATGGTAAGGTCTAGAAAGTTTATTTTATTGTTTCCTTCTATTTCGAGGGTAAATGTGAGGTTTTAGTGTATGGTATAAATGTAATTATGTAGTTGTTTGATTTACCGTTTGTTGCTGTTGTATAATATTAAAATGTCATCTACATATCTATGGTAATAAATTATTTTATGTGTGTGATTATTGTTCTGTAGAATGTATTGTTGTTTGATATGGTATAGGAATATTTCTACTAGGATGCCTGAGATGGAGGAACCCATGGGGAGGCCATCCTTCGGTGTGTAGAATTTTTGTTGGTATGTGAAGTAGTTTTGTGATGTGATGAGTTTGGTGAGTGTGATGATTTCATGTGTGAGTTTATGTCGAATGTTGTTTGCTGTGAGCATATTTTGTAGTATGTGGAGAATTTGTTCTATTGGCACATTAGTGTAAAGGTTTTTTATGTCGAATGAGGCAATGGTGGAGTTGTGTGGTATGTGGAAGTCTTGAATTTTGAGTATGAGGTCTATGTTATTGTGTATAGATGTGTGATTGTGAAAGTTTATTTTGTCTCTGATAAGTTCGTCTAAGTATTTGGCTAGCTTATATGATGGTGCATGTATGTGATTGATTAGTGGACGGATGGGTGTGTTTTCTTTGTGGATTTTGGGTAAAGCATTTAATGTGGGGGCTTGGGGTTTTATTTGTTTGTAATATTTCTTTTGTTAACTTTTCATGATTTCGGTGCATTCATTTACAAGATTTTTAATTTCTGTTTGAAATTTAGGTGTGGGGTCTAATTGGAGTACGGTTATTTTGTTTTCCGCTATGAAACTGTTTACTTTCTTGTCGATGTCTTGTTGGTGCACTATTACGAGAGAATTACCTATGTCTTCTATTTTTTAAGAAATTTAGGTTGTGTTTGTCCCGTTTTTGTATAATTGATTTAAGGGTAGAATGTTCATTATTTATGGTAGGTTTATTGTTTAAGCTGTTTATGTTGGGCATTTTATGTTTAATGTCTTGTCGTATAAGTAGTTAAGTGCGATACTTCAGAAAAAACTACCCCTAAGTGTCCTGTACGTTACCGGTGAGTATTGGGGTAGTTTTGGTTGATGCAGGGGGTTGGTATAGGGTTGGTCGTAGCCTTTGGAGGGGTTTGGTTTACGTTTGGAGGGGTTGGTTTTGGGGTAGAGGGTAGTTTTTGGAAAACATCTAACCTTAACCTAACCCGCTTGTTATTGTGTTGTGTGTTAGGTGTGGTTGTGAGGTAAGTTTGGGGGTTGCCCCAGGGGTGGGTTTGAGGTTGGGGGTAGTGTTTGGAAATTTTTTTCGAAAAATGTGTGTTGTGTGTTAGGGGTGAGTTTAGAGTGTATATTGGTTAGATGTGGGGGTGGGTTAGCCCCAGTGATTGGGGGATGATTGATGACGCCACCTAGTGTTCTAACCTAACATCTACGTGGGTGATGGTGTTGTAGTGCGTTCTATCCGGAGCTCACCCCGGGGATGATTTTGTGGTGGCCTAAATGTGTCTCGCTAGTATCCTAACCTAGCTTTTCCCCAGGTAGATGCGGGGATAAGTGTGAGTTTGTTGTTGTGGAGGGTGTTATTGCAAGATGGTGTCTTAGAAAATGCGGGGTGTATGCTGGATAGATGTGTGACGGGTAGGGGTTTGCTAGGCCTAATAAAAAATAAATAAAAATATACGTTAGATGAAATAGTGTCAAGAAAATATTAATATATATAAACTCACAAAAAATGATCCTATGTAATGAACACAAAACACCTGAATATTATATACAGCCCTCTTTAATGAAACTAATCGTCTAAATACATTAATAAATCATCAAGATCGTCCATGTTGAGTATATCCTCTGTCCGTATATCCGATAATTCAACCGGGCCGATGTCTCCAGGGGCGAATCTGTATTACTAAAAACTATATTTTTTTGTACAATCACTTAAAAGTTCTAACCTACATGCACGGACATTTTATTGTGGTAATTAATTGATGGTAATTAAATAGTTGTTACTTGTTATATATCATTAATTAGATACTTTTTTCAATTTCCGAATTAACTCGGGTTAATAATTAAGTGGTGTTTATGATACATAAACACGCCGTGGAGTATGATACATACTCGTAAGCCTTATTATTATGCGAAAAAATCGTTTTTCAATAATTAAGGCAGTTATAATAGATAAGATTAGAAATTCATAGTAAAAAAATGATTTTTTTTTGGGAAGGAAATGTGAAAAAATCTGTAAGTCGAGGAATGATTTTACCAACAAGCTACTCTTGACGGTATTATCCATTGGCGATGGCGGGTTGACTGTCACAGCGTTCGAACTGACAACACCGCAGACACATTCCTATTCTACTTTAAATCAAAGTATAAAGTCTTCTTCTCCAACTTCTTTATCTCCAACAAGTCCCATAATGTGTTTTTAGAATACACACGAGTATATGGCAACAACTCATGAATACACTAAAAATTATAACACTTCCTAAACCTTGTTTTTGCGGGACTAAAACCACAATATCTTACGAAAATAGCAAATAGCTACTATGGATAGGTAATGGCAAGACCAGAACAGACTGTTGTTTTGACACTGTTCCGTCACCTCTAAATTGTTCCGAGTGAAAAAAAACTGACTTTTGAAAGAACTGTTAGTGCAACTGAGAACAGAGTGACTACTGGTCACCACAAAACCGTTCCGACAGGAGCATTTACAGATGGTGGGACGGAAGAGAGAAAGACAACGGACATTGACAATATTGGTTCTACTTTTCATAACTGAAACTGTTTCAATATATCAAACATTTCAGCGGATAAACAAAGCCTATTGGGCTCTGATATAGCAGTTCTGTAACGTTACAAATGATTTACATAAATTATCTGAAAATGTCTAAAATCAATAATTAAATTGCTAATTACTGTTAAATAAATAAGTTTAAATTAAATTATACCAAGTTGAATGAGTTAATAATGAAATTATAAACAAAGTAAACAAAAGGCAAAGAATCATATTTTTAGTAATACTGTAGGCCTATACAATAACAGCAACCCTCAGGGTAGGTGCGGACTAGCTGCACCTACCAAGAGGGTTTTGGCATCCCTCTCGGTATCCTAGTCTAACATATACACTACTGACAACACACACTTCACACTATACATTCTAATGCACTTTATACACTCAAAACATTTACAATACAATGTCTCTACATATGAAGTCTTACATCTTCTCGTAGGGATTTTCGACTGGTCAGAACTCTTGTGCGTTGAGAGTGTTGAAAAGACCAGAGCTCGACAAACTCTGGCCTGGGATGCTGCTGAGAGATTGCTCTGGCAAAGTCTTGAGCGCGGTTGCTGGCCTGCCAGCCTATTCGGCCCTTGTTCAGGGAGTGTCCGTGGTGCACAGGTGTCGAAGCCTTTGCACAGTATACGAGTACTAGACTGGTTCCCATCCAGGGAAAACTATCAAGGGGAAAACTATAGGCTCCATAGTTCTGGAAGATTGAAATGATCTTATGTAATCCATGGGTGTATCTGTTCCTATAGTTCCACCCGTAACGCCTGACACGATGACTGGTTAAAAAAAAAATATGGATTTTAAAAACACGTCAAACGGCGTTAGTCTTAAGAGGATTCACCTGACGAGCCTAAAGTAGAAGATTTGAGCAAGAAATTGATGGTGGCAAAGTCAAAATATTTGATATTTTTTAGTAATATTTGATATTTTCCTCTTATGAGAATACAACCCCTATTACGGGGTACCCCCTATTACCCCCTATTATGGGGTATACAAGGAAACATTTTGGCATTCATCTTTATCTTTTTGTCGAATAGGTCTTTCCGCATACGTCTCGGAGAGAAACTGTCAAACAGTTATCTACAGGAGATTGGTGATCCGCATTGCAGAGCGCTATTTGCTATTGAAATTAAAAATATCACTGCCAATATACGGCCTTAGGTTTACTGTTCTCTTTTTGTAGACGAGTTGTAGTTATGTACCTGTTCGAAATATGGTAACTGGGAAAAGATCCTTGCAAATAGTAATTCACAGATTATAGGAATCTAAAACTACAGATTTCAAAATTTCTGCTTCGAAGATCTGATTTGTCGTCGTAGGCAAACCCAGGAGGTTATCCTTTATCTTGATGGGATTCAACTTTAAACCACGGATAGTGTTCAGTTTTTGGTCTTTTATTCGATAGAAGATGATTTGAAGATGAAATGCAACAAGATATTGGATATGCTAAGAGTCCATAGTGGTACGAGTTGTGGATCAGATAGAACTAGTATGTTAAGGTTCTATCACGCGGTCTTTAGATCCCGCCTAGATTATGGTTGTTTAGCGTAATCATCTGCCCGACCTACAGTTCTGAAAACTCTCGATGCAGTCCACCACTCTGGACTTAGACTTGCAACTGGTGCTTTTAGATCCACCTTTAGTCTTCTTGTCGAAGCTGGGGAACCTGCTCTTTTAAAGCGACGTCAGATGTTATAAATTTCTTACATTTTTGGTCTTCGAAGTCAACCCAAACATCCTGCATTCAAAATTGTGTTTAATAACACCAACATTATTACGATGCATATCAAAGTTCGATCGCTCCATTCGTCATACGAACGTTACGAATAATGGATAACCTTGAGTTGCAACTGCCTACTTTGTTTGAAAGAACAATGTGCTATCTGTCTCCATGGATAATAAAAACGCCACGCTTCGATTTCTCATTGTCCAATTACATAAAACACAATACTCCTGATGTGGTCTACCATCAGGAAGTTTTACCTATTTACAAATTTCATCAACAAATCTGAAACTTTTTTCACTGCTCCATTCGTCATACGAACGTTACGAATAATGGATAACCTTGAGTTGCAACTTCCTACTATGTTTGAACAAACAATGTGCTATTTGCCTCCACGGATAATAAAAATGCCACGCTTCGATTATTCATTGTCCAATTACATAAAACTCCTGATGTGGAATACCACCAGGAATTTTTATCTATTTATAAATCTGACCAACAATGTGAAATTATTTTCACTGATGGGTGTAAGCTGGACAATGGTGTTGTGTGTGCGTTTTATGCTTTGGGATGTACCTAAACGTACGGATTGCCCTCAGCTTGTAGTGTTTTCACGGCAGAACTATTTGTCATTTTTAAAGCGTTAACTGTTAGTCAACCTCAATCTTCCCACTATCTGTCAAATGTTAAAAAATCATTACGATGATATTATATAATTATATGAATAATTTTATTTTCTATTACGATGGGAAAATATACTTTTTAAAGTATAATAATGATTTCATCTAAAAAACTATATAACGTGATGATAAAATTGATGGAATGTAATTAGTAGCCCAGATATGGACCTTCCACTCTAATAATGTCTCAAGAAATCAGTGCTAAAAAACGTAAATCGTTTGGAAGAACGTCATATGTGGGTCAGATATATTAGTCAGATAAGGTTCACATGAAACGGAAGAGATTAAGCGTAAGAGGCCTCAGTGTTTTCAGAATGTTACTGCTGACTTGAGAAAAGCTATTTTAACTGAGTTTAATGAAATTAATACTTACAACGAACAATCAGTGTACCTTTGTGGTCTTATAACGTGTAACTCGACACCGAAAAAGGAAACAAGAGGAAAATACAGATACACTATTCTTAGTGTTACACATATAAGGTGAGAAATTAAAAAAAAAAAAATAAATGAATTATATCAGATACCTGTATGCTACAAGGGTTTTTTTTGACTTTGCATTGAATAACTGCCAAACAACTACAAACATTGCAAGACTGAAAATAACTGGTAAAGATCCAAGAAATAACCAGGTTCTAGGCCTAAAAAATTTTCACAGGAAATCATTGAATCTGTTATAGATAAGATTAAATCGCTTAAACGCGTTTTTCTCAACAGTTTGACAAAATATAATAGACAGAACTTAGCCACTTGAAGAGTTTAATATAAAAAAATGTACTTAATGTACGACGAAAAGTATCAACAAAATGTGTTTCTTACGAAAAGTACAGGGAAAGTTTTAACTCCTGATTCAATATATCTTTCGGGAATCTTCATAGTTACACGTAGCTTCTGCGCTGAGCTGAAAGTGGTAATATGATCTGTTTATGATAATATGAAGACATTTATCACTCATTATAAAAAAATCGAAGTAGTTAAACGGGATACTTAAGTCGTTGGATACAAAAATGGAGCTACATTTGCGCAGTGGAGAAAAATTTTATGCAAGAAAACGATCTGTTAGGCTAAAAGCTGAAAAGAAACCAAATTAAGAAGCAATAACAGTGTACTTTGCAATAAACCTTCAAGTACCAAATATAATATCAAACTACACTTATTACCGAAGGGAATTGGCGTTTAATATGCTTAAACGCTATGTACTATCAAGGTCAGACACAATATTTTATACAAATCCAGAAATATGTGGTAAGAATGGTGCTGATGATCTATCTTCTATGCTGTTTAATTTTATCTTTAATCATTTAGCCAGGTGGAGCTGACTATATTTTGTGTCTCAAGTGGGGCCCAAAATAAAAATTTCACCCTCTTTAGAATCATCCATTACATTGTTAATTTTACTAAGAGACCGACAGAAATAAAGGTTGAAGAAGACACTCATATCTGGAGTGCGATAAGAATATGGGCATAATTGATAAAAAATTTCAGGTTGAACCTCCTAATGAATGAAACATAGTTTCATTTATCTGGCACTATGGCACAATATATAAAAAAACAATAAAATTAACACTACAGACAGGGAAAACAAATACAACACAATACCATACATAAACAGAACATCAAATAAAATAGTCCACAAATTTCCAAAAAACATGATTCAAAACAGCATATAAAACTAATAACAATTTACAATACAAAATACAACACGACACCAACAACAAAGATAAACTATAAGCACCAGGCGTACACAAACTAAACTGCAAGTGCAACAAATTCTACATTGGGCAAACAGGTCGCAGCTTCAAGCAAAGAGTCGAGGAACACAAACAGAACACCAACTCAGCATTTTACAATAACACAAAAGAAACAGGACACCAATATACAGACATTTATCATAACCTAGATCTCTTACAAATCAACAGAAAAGGACCACATCTCAACACACTAGAACAATATGAAATTTACACACACACACACAAACACAAAGTACACACGTATTAAACGAACAAACCCAATACAAATCACACATACTCTTTGATACTACTCTTTAAAATCGTCACCGCTTAACCTAACAACTCCAAACAGAAGACATTGATGAAGATCTTCACGGAGCGATCGAAAACTTCTGTCTCAGTAATTTTTACAAATTTATAAAATTTATAGTTCGGATGGTCATAAACTAATATAAAAGTGATTAAATAAGTTTCATCGAGTGTAATGGACTACAAAGTTCAAGAGAATCGTAGTTATTGAAAAGCTAGAGTTAAATCTGCAACTTTCAAATTAATTTGTTTGCGAGAATCAGCTGACTTTTAAAGCTTGGAGTAACTTTCTATCACTTTCAATATACACACAAAACGCCCATAAAAGTACGTTGACTTTGTTTACAAGCATTTGTGAAATGAAGAGTGTCAACTTTGTTTTATAGCAACGGATTAAATAATTAGGAATTTACGTCATACAAAGCTTTAATGTTAAAGACAAAATGTCACTTAGGGATGTTTAAGAGAATAAAATTAAGAAAACCAAAACAAAGGGGTTTCTTATCTCAACAGACTTTGATGGACTGATGTAATTAGGCTGACTTAGGCCGGAATTTGTTTACCCGCTTGCAGGTTATTATGGGACATTAATTTTCCAGGTGAAGATTAAAATAGGGTAAAGAAATTCTCTATTCCATGCTTAGGTATTCGTTCAACCTTCAATACTCTATTTATTACAAATATTTATTTTATAAATATATTTTAAAGAAGAAAGAAAATAATAATTTAGCTTATTATATTTATATCCAGTTAAATTAGGGAAATGGATTTGAAAGCGGTTTCATTTAACCAGGGTTGGGCTGTAAAATGCCCACGTCCGTTTTAGGCCATAATTTTGAAAACTTTAACACAAACGTGTTTCATTAAATTTATTGCCGGCCATTGTGTAAGGCGGAGTGGACGATAAGGACTTTTATATGTGGGCAAACATTGCTTGGATATTTTATATCGCAGTGCTTCATAATTCTAAAATGTCGTCATAAGTTCTGTTTCATTTCTGTACATATGCAATTTTTGTCTCTGAATTATGTTTTACTGGATTTACAGGTGGGCACGTATTTCTGTGAATTACTAGTAAGTGGTAAACTTTGCTGTGAATAATTACCGCAGTGTATAAGCTTGTGTGAGTGTGTGTGTTTCATGTTGGCAGAGCACTTAGTCAGGTGTTGAAAAATTAAATTATAATTAAATTAGAGTCAGACATAGACGAATGGAGTAGGCAGACTTAACCTTAACTTTGTTGTGTAAACAGTCCATCCTGCTCGTAATGAAGGAAACGATAAAATTATTAAAGTCCATTTAAAATTAAAATAGGAAATAGTTCTATAATGACAGAAAAAGAGCCAATAAAGGGTAAAAATAGAGGTAAAAGTTTTTCCCTGTGAGTAGATAAAATATAAATACAAAACTACAAAAATATCATAAATAAAATATTGTTTGAACACCGCAAGGGACGTTTTAAAGTGTTGATCAATGTTTTAAGGGTCAACACCCTCAAATATAAAATTTGACTTGAGTATATTTGACTCAAATATAAAAGTAATCACAGTAAATTACCTTGAGTGAGGGTTAATTATATTGCAAGAAATGGAACTTGCGGACTAGAGATAGAGAGTAAAAAAAAAATTCGAATTTTTAAAGATTTTACAAACGTTAAAACGAAATGAATTATAAAAAAATATTATTGAAAAAAACATAAATATAGAAAAACTGTAAAAAAAAATTTAAATTCAACAAATTTGCAAGAAAACACCAGAGCCAAGGAAAGAGATCGAGTTTACAAATTATCCAATCACAAATGATCAGTTGATCTATGCGTCTAAGCGGAAGGCAGTGGTTGCTAATCGAGTAAAAAAGAAAGTAATCAATTTGCTTTTACTAATAAACCTTTCAAAACAGAAATATAATTTGGACAATAATGAAGTAGGCAATATAAATGTAGGGGATAAATTATAAATCGATGTGAAAAAGTCGAAGCTGTTTTTAACTAGACTGATATTCACCAGTTAAAAAAATGAATGTTGTCTATTGGTTAATGATTTGATTAAAAAAACGTTTAATTGTAGCACGCACATAGTTAAAATGTATTTCAAACATGAATTTTGGTTCAATACGACCAATTATTCATAGGCTATTAAATGTGGAACAATATCTAATTCTTTTTTAAAATTCCCTTAAACGAAAATACTCCTAAAGAGTTGAAAATTTATTTACTAATGTATAGTCTTTCAAATAACAAACAAAATTCAGACATTTCGTGGACTATATCCCTCTATAATGAGTTAGGTGATGGAATACATTTTTTGATTATACTAACATTGACTTGATTGTTTATACATTGGATTTTGTATTATTTGGTTTTATTTTGGTATGTAATCTTAATGGGTTTTCGTAAATTGTGATTGCCGTTGTTTGGAATTGCCGTAAATTTTGTGAGTTGTTTGAAAGAAAATATAATTAATAAATATTTTTTATTAGAACCCTCTTCTGGAGCTTCTTTGTAGTTTCAGGAGAGGGTTCCAATTTGGAATCGAAGCGAAGAGAAATGTTTTAAGACTAATTCAACCCGTTTCACATTTTATCGACTGTAATCGCCCTGATCAAAAATATTATTTATAAACGATTGACGTAATATATACGAATATAAATTTTATTGTTTATGAAAAATTTCAACACGAAATTAATGTCAATAATAAATATTATTCTTACCGCTATAGTCATGATACTAGTTTAAAAAAAAATATTACAATTTATTACGATAAGGACGTATAATTTAATTTCTTCATTAAAAATGTGTTTATGATATAGACAACAAATTTTACATTTACTATTGCTTTTCATATAGCTCAGAAATATTGGCAGACTAGGGTTATGCAAAAATAGAAATCTAACACCCTTAATAGTTGTTAACGGAAACAAGAATTGTAAATAGAAAAATTATTTTGCCTCCAAATACGGGTTAGGCTTGAATGTAGAGTAAAAGACATGTTAAAGGTCAAATAACAGTAAAAAAAATAGAAAGCTTTCAAAATTTTTATAAAAAAAAGATACAATAATTATAAGATGGTACTTAAAAAAATGGAAGGAGAAGGTGTTGGAGCTTGCAGAAATAGTCATCCAAGTCCATAACTCAACCTTTTACATAAACACTCTTGGAATATTGAAAGCGAAACTGGGCAGTCATAAAGGACTTCAAAGCGAGTTAAATATAGTATTATTGTATAACATAAAGGAAAACGTCTTTATAACGGAGTAATTGGGACTGAGGGTGGACAGATTTTGACAGTCCATCCCGAAGCGAAATATTACCAGTAGTTAAAATGCAAATATAACCGTAAAAGGTCATTGAAAAGGAACAAACGTAATAAAAAGAAGTGTAAGTTTTATTTACAGGACTACTGGACAGTGAAAAATATGTTCACGTTTAGTTAGGAAGTCTTCCGATTGATAATGAAATCGTTTTGAGGTTGTTTCAAGGAACAGAAGTTACGCTTCAAGGCACTGGAATTTTCGTTATTGCGTGGTGTATATTTGTTTAAAAGACATTTGACAACACTTGATAAGCCAGTATTATAGATATTACTGGTATATTTACGATATTTACAATTCTCTTGCATCAATTTTAGGGGGGATGGCTTTCGACAGAAGTTATAAGCGATTGTTTCAGCAGTAGTGAATGCGTCGTTGTGCGGTTACATGTTTGGTGGATAGTTTGATCTACTCTCGTTATAAGCAATGTTCGGATTAATAGGGTCCGTTATATCGAGGTTCTAATGCAGTTACATTTATTATTTTGATTTTGTTTGTAGAGGTCAGATAATAATTTCTAAAAAGTTTTTATATAAATATAAATAACTAGTTGTGAAAATGTTTTGTACACAATACGTTAAAACACGATTCTTTATCATTTACCAACCAAAGAAATATTTTATTGTTTATACTCTCTCGAATCCATGGCAACGAATCAGCATTCTACATCTGTACAAAATTATTATCCTTAGGACACTATACAACAAATTAAAGTAACAAAAATACAGTTATATTAATTCGTGAAGAAAATAAACCGTACGTAACACTCCCAGTTGTGGTCGTATATTAATTAGTGACGGAGATTGAACATTTGGACCTGGTCTTGAAATTATATTTATTTTATTAAATGTATAAATAATATTTGCCATACTTAATTTAATATGTTTACTATATCCAAAAATTATTTTTCAAGACATATATAAATTTAAAGTTGTGTCAATTTAGCTGCATTTCTTATTTCAAATTAAATATGTTTATTTCATTCTGTGTGATTCAAAGAATATCCATTATAACAAGTTTAATCTATGTTACTGTAAGAGAAGTTTAGGTATTGAGAATTTGATAACTATCCGAAAGGTGCCATATTATATATATATCTTTAATCTGCCTAAATAACAATTTTACTTGATATATTTGCGAGTCAACTTTTGAGACGTTATTAATACAGTGCTATAATTTTCAAGAAGACTGAAGGGTGAGGCGTTTGAGATTCCATGGTCACATGGTATCACGATACTGTTTTATTTCAGTTTCACTGCGTTATGAGTTAGTTTGTTCTGTACTGAGGGGAAGTTTAGGCCTATATACGTATTATTTATAGTAGATGGCAGTTTTTTGTTCAATATTTATTGGTTAAAGCAGAAACATTTCAACAGCAAGAATACTTATAAAAATAGACCACTCGTAGCTTTTTATAAATATAATGTATTGGTTATCATCAGAAGTTTTGTACACGGTTAACAAAAAATATTATTTGTTTGAATTTATTTTAGCTGTTGAAAGTGTACAAAGTTTTTGATGATAACGAATACATTAGATTTATAAAGCATTCGAGTAGTTTATTTTTATAAATATTCTAGCTATTGAAATGTTTGTAATTTAATAAATTAATATTTATGCTCTCTTTCGCTTTCTCTCTCTCTCTCTCTCTCTCTCTTTATATATATATATATATATATATATATATATATATATATATATACAGACACATTTACACACACACACACACACACACACACACACACACACACACACACACATACACACACACACACACACACACACACACACACACACACACACACACACACACACACACAGACACACACACACACACACACACACACACACACACACACACACACACACACACACACACACACACACACACACACACACACACACACACACACACACACACACACACACACACACACACACACACACACACACACACACACACACACACACAAGTAATCTTACTTTAAGCTCAAAGGTTTTCTATAAAATAGATGCTATGCCATTCTAGATTACGATATGGCTAGAGTAGATTTGGTGTTAAAAAAAACAAAATAAAATTTGCTAACGTAAGCTAACGGTTGACAAATGAAGTGGCCTACATTTTGACATACGTTATTACGTTACTAGATACAGCATTATTTGACTTTATTCGTAAATTGTTTATATAGCGTTAGTAAACTTAATTGGTAAGCAATTAACCAGACCTAACATAACCGGATACCTTTTCACTACACGTAATACAGTTCTATTGTAATGTAGTATAAGATAATCCCAGTAATCTGTTTTATAAGAAAACCATGTGAAGCTTCGTGTGTGCTTTAAAGTTGTTACATGTGTATTTTTTCAAAATTGTTAATCTTTTAGTATTTCCGTGTACTTGAAACTTTACATGTCATGTTTTTGCAACATCTGGATAACAAAAAAATGCCGAAATTTCATAATTTAAATGCTCAACATAGTCTTGTAATATAAATAATAAATTACAAAATATTTTACATATAATAATATTTTTTTGTTTTTAATTTCAGTTAGTGAAAATACGTATAATTTTTGCACAGAAGATATTGAATTAAGTGGAAACCGTCCGCTGTATTTAAAATGACCGTATAATACAAAAAATGAAACAAAGCGAGAAATCTGCTGAAGTAAAGAAATTGTTTTCAGCTGCACGAGCAAAAAATGGGACAGCATTGTCAAATACTTCCATTAACCTCAGGTGGTTAAAATAATTCTCAAAAATATTCTCATAAGTAATTATTTAAAGAACTAAGTACAAACTATTAACATACTTGTTGACGCGTTTCGAAACAGTCGTTTCATTGTCGAAGCCCAACCTGGTACTCGCGGTGATCGATCAAGGATGCAAGCGTATGAATTATGGGCGTGGAGAGGCGGGATTAGGCGGGTTGTGCACCTCTCATTTAGGCGGGATTAGGAAGGTTAGATTCGAAGAGTATGTGCTTGTTAGAGATATGTTGTTTTTGTGTTGTTAGATGTTTGTATATTTCAAAATTTTCTGTAGTGGTTACTTTTTTACAATAGTTTAATACGTGGAGAATATTCAAATTAGTCTGGATGTTTGTGTATGTGTGTTGGTTTTGTACATGTGTTGCTGGATTTCGGATTTATGATTTTTTTATGTCGTTGATGTGTTCTTTGTGTATCTTGTATTATCTATTGGATTGAACAATATAGAAGCTGGAAAAGTTGTTACATGTCACTTGCTCGGAAAAATATTCTATATTCTAATGGTACACAAGAAGATGCTCCCTCTTTAGGTTCCGGTTGGGGACATCGCGACCCTGTGAGCGAGTCTCCTACCGATGCGGCACTTCCAAGATCTTGTGCTAATGGTAAACTGGCTTTGTTACCAGGATAAAGTAGTGTATCTGTCACTTGTATTGTTGTTACAAGTCTGAATAGGTTAGGCAGTAAGCTGGTGTAATCACTATTTTTTAAGGCCTATGTTATCTGTTAATAGAGTTGCCTTAATATCATTGTACACAGAATAGTTAGTTATACTTAAAGTTAGTTGTAGTTTATTTAACCTTGAAAATGATAGTGATGCTGCGTTTCCTTGAGCGTGGAAAGAAGCATAGCGATTTATGTTTATGAAATAAAACTACCATGGTCATCTCATATTGATAGTGGCTTCGTTAAATGTGACTTGTTACATCTTACAGTCTAGTGTCTCGCCTTTAGCGGGAAGGACCTTCACTCGCCGTCTAGGAACCTGTACATTCGCCCAGCTAACGAGGTGGCCATTCTTAATACATCCATCTTCACTTCTGTTAGGAATATTTGTATAGGCCTATATTTGAGTACATTTTCCTGTTTTCATAACAATAAAATATTTTTCTTTGTCAACGCGTTTTGGAAAATACTATTCTCAAAACTTCAATAGTATACCTATTTTAAAGTAGAGTTAGTATTTATTATTGAAGCTTTGAGATCGGATTCATTCCGAAGCGCATAAAAAAATGTTAGGAAAACCCCAAAAATTTAGGCTACTTAAATGTATAACGAGGTGGTTTCCATTCCACTGCACCCCTGGAACTGATTCACCCCATTGAGTAGCCATTACTAGGCGACTGTTTTGGAGACGCTGCATTATTATGGGGAAAACTGAGATACACCGTCCATACGCAAAGCGTTGACTAAATAGACGTTTAACTTCGCAAGAGCCTGTTTCTTCAGAAGTGCTGATTTGGTTAGGTATTTGTGACCTTACAAACCCAATCTTTATATTAATCGTCTGCTATTTTCTCCTTAAAATTTTATTTAAAACAATCATTTCGTCTAATGGAAAGTTATTTACAAAACAAATTCAAAGTAGCAAGAAAATGTCTATTTTAAAAAAAACGCTTAGAAGCAAAATTCTATTACCGGGCCTAAAATTAATATTACTAATTCAAAAATTTTAAGATTACGATTAAAAATATGAAACTATTTTGTTGTATTAAAACTAAAATTAAGTTCTTATATTTCAAGAATAATTATTTCAGGAATAATTTAATAAAAAACTCAATAAAGGCTTATTTTTAAATGGACATAAATAAACATATTTGCAAAAACATAAAAAACTTGATTGAATATTTACATAAATTAAAATATTTATAATAGAGATAAACTTATAGATATTTTATAATGTGAATTTGCGGTTATTGAGTTTTCGTTTTTTGTTAGCAGAGATAACGACTGTAACAAATGGGTTACGTCCATAAGACAAGACTTAGAAAAGTTGTTACGAGAAGGAATAACACGTTCCTGTAAGAACAATTACTGGATGCTTTATCAAGTGAAATCTGAACTGAATCTTTTATCAAACATGCTGAATCAGAACAGTGGACAGTGTTCAATTCAAGATAAAGCAAAACCTCAAAACATGAATACTCGTAAGCTATCAACTATGTCATCTAATACAGGTAAACAGGATAAAATTTCAACAAAACAAGTAAACACAAATAAAAGTACTCTATTGACAAGAAGTAAAACAATGACGGGACAGTATATGAAATCAAATAAAGTGAACAAAAGCAACACAATCGTGTCTGACAAATCACAAAACGAACCGAAGCCTTCATCAGAACACTGTCCAATAAAAAAACCACAGCTGGGGATACATCAATGTTTTAACTTCAGTGTGAACAGTAATTCCGAATCAGAAACTAAGGTCGTCTCGAAATCAGTCACGGTAGAGCAACTGAAATCTTTTTGGAATGATCGAATGAAAAAACAGGAGCAAGCGAGTGTCTCCAATGAAAGATCTGAGGAGAAGATCGTCGAAGGGCTGGAGTTAGCTTTTGAGTTCAGAAAAAACCTCATGGAAGACTTAATTTCGAAATCTTCTCTATACAGCATGCAATCGAACTGTAGTAAAAAGACTCCGAATTTAAGATGCAGTACTGAATTTTTATTCGAAGAAGGAAATAAATGGAACGAGGACTTACGACATGGATCGGAAACCTCCTTCCAGACATTCAGCTCAGGATGTCCCTTACTGTTTAGACGACCTGAAAAAATATGTCAGGTTGGGAATTCATCAAAAAACACCTGCAAGTGTGAAGCAAAGAGAACTATACAGAACAATCTGGAGAGAAGTGAAAATGATATCGAAAATGAAAATACGAAATCAATCTTCAGCATAAAGTCAGTTGTAAAATCATTAGAAAAAATTACCTTTGAGCTGAAAGCAATAGAGGGAGGATTTTATAACATGCCGATTTATTCCCAGAATATTAATCTTCCATCGGAAATTAAACAAAAGTTAATTGACCTCGTAAATATAGTTAATGATGAACATCCTTTCCAAATCGGTGCATTTTGCTCAAGCAGATGTAATAATTTAATCAGTTGTGAAGATAAAAGCATAGATGTTGAAATGAAAACTGACAATCCGGACTCAACCAGGGAAGCAATGTTTGGGAAATCCTCACCATTATTAAACAAATGTTACGAAAGTGATGGAAAGAATTCAACACAGAAGAGTAAAAAAACAACAGAAACATCAAAAGTACCGCAGGATCAGCAAAAGTTTAAAACAAGTCTACCTGTAGACAAGTCTTTACAAAGTGGTAGCCAAATTAAAATTACAATTAATGTACTCGGGG
>JBAIZL010000002.1:126883532-126896032 GCA_036971475.1 Prosapia bicincta | reverse complement strand
GGTACTCCCAACAGTTGGGGGGCACCACAGGCAACAGAATGCCAACCACAATATGCAGTGTTCTCACACGCTGCCTTTATTCACTACTGTTTATTGTGGCGGTAGACTTGAGCCGGGTTAGCCTTGGCTGCAGATCTACAGTGCGTGAGGTTTAACGGTGTCCCTCATTCTGCTCTAGCATTTGACTTCTAGCCTAACTGAAAACATTATACAATACATATATCGTCTCTTTCTTTGCAGAAGCAGAGCAACACATTTAAAGATCATGCTACATCAAACTATTACAGCATTATCATTTAGTTAATCAGAGCTGTTTACACTTTAAACATGACACTGATGTTTTCTGACGTGTTGAGTTTTGACCCCGCACTGCAGCAAAGTCCACCCTAGCGATCTCAAGGTCAGAGACACGGTTAAAGCTTACACACTGTACAGTCTACTCTACACTACAATCTCAGCTAGTGGAGCAGTCTGTTGACCGCAGAATGTAGCGGAACAGGTTCCATTTTCGCGCGACATTTCATTCTGCAGCACAAAGTAAAAGATTGTCGCATGGTGGAGCCACCTCCGTTTGTTCACTGCCTTCCTATTCCTCAAAAATCTACCAAAAACTTTGTAGCTCGATAAATAAAATGTACGTGTTGGCACTAGTTACATGATGACGTAAATCTGTGTAGTATTTATGCGTTTAGGTCGATTAGTATCAACCATGCGTAACAAATTAGATTCTGGAATAAATTACTTCTTCAATTATTTGAAACATCATTCGATTATGTTACACTTAGAAATTTGATGCTTTAAACTTAATGTACAAGGTCTAAACAAAATGTTCAGTTATTTAAAATAAGAATAATACGGTTCTAAAACGGCTTAAAAATATATTATTCTAATGGGTAAATTGAAAAAGAAAACATTTCCAAAATGCCTATAGTAAAGTATTTTGGAGTAAAGATACTTTTATAGTCATATATACAGTGGTAAATGGGAATTTACTATGGAAGAATCGCGTTTGTACAAAAAGAATAAAATATTTACATGCAATTGGGTGGGGTGTAAAAAAATTAAAAGTACAGACTATTTGGAATAAATACAAATCCCGAGCAGTAAGTGTTTGTAAGTTGATTGTTTGTTGGCCCTGAGTTTATGTATTGTCTGAAACAGTGCACCACAACACAATACTCCGCTTGAAATGAATTCAGAATAACTGAAAATATGGTCAAATTGTCTTTCGTTACCCTTCTTGTATATAAATGCAAATTCACGGAACACTTGATTTCGTTCCCGACGCATTCGATACGGTTGTATAAGGGTTGGGATTTCCTGCCGTATTCGGTTTGAATTTACGTCTGAGGAAAGGATTACTTTCTTCATTTCAAAAGGCTTTCTTTATTTTCAAATTTTGTAATAAATTATATGAAAGCGTTCTAAGAATAAAATTATATTACTTTTTTGATCAGCCAAAATAAAAAAAATCCATTTAACAGTTAAAAATGTAAGAAATGTAATTATATGACTCAATTACTTTGTCAAGATATTTAGTTTTAATAATAACAAAAGCATTCTATTAATATAAGTATTAATTTAACATATTAAAAAAATTCTATAATGTTAAATTAATATAGTTATAGATTATAATAAAAGTATATACATATTTATATTAATTGTAATTATAAAATAAAAAGAAACTAAACTGAAATTTTTCTTTGTCGATTTAGGTAGGAAATAAATTTAAAAAAAAATTTATATTGCTTGTTTTTTAGTCTTTGAATTATCTATTAATAATATGTTACTGCAGTTAATTGATATTTGTTATTTTATTATAATATTTAAATGTTAGAATTCATATAAATTATATCAATGATGATTTATTGCGGATCAACTTTTTCCTTTGAACCTCAATTCACTGCTCTAACTTAGAGATAAATTATAAATAACTCAGTAATATTGCATTTTCATCCAGTTTAAAGTTGTGTTTAAAATTCCAAGTCTCGAATTCATTTAGAAGTTTGTTAAAATTTCATTGCAAAATTCCATCCGGACAGAAAAAAGATTAAAAAATATGTTAAAAAAATACGAACAACAAGAAAATGATTGAATACATAAAAGCAAATAGAACAAATGAACAAGCCGAACAACAAGAATAAAAACGAACACGAGAAACACTTCTAGTAATGGTATACAAGATTAATAATTAGGACTGAGCACAGTTAGAAAGAAAGAAAATGAATGAATACAAAGCAGTAAATAGAAGAGATGAACAGGTAGAACAACAAGAGTAAAAACGAATACGAGAAACACTTGTAGTAGAGGTATACAAGATTAAAAATTAGGACTGAGCACAGTTAGAAAGGAAGAAAATGAATGAATACAAAGCAGTAAATAGAAGAAATGAACATGTAGAACAACAAGAGTAAACACGAATACGAGAAACACTTGTAGTAGAGGTATACAAGATTAATAATTAGGGCTGACCACAGTTAGAAAGGAAGAAAATGAATGAATACAAAGCAGTAAATAGAAGAAATGAACAGGTAGAACAACAAGAGTAAAAACGAATACGAGAAACACTTGTAGTAGAGGTATACAAGATTAATAATTAGGGCTGACCACAGTTAGAAAGGAAGAAAATGAATGAATACAAAGCAGTAAATAGAAGAAATGAACAGGTAGAACAACAAGAGTAAACACGAATACGAGAAACACTTGTAGTAGAGGTATACAAGATTAATAATTAGGGCTGACCACAGTTAGAAATAGGGATGGGCCGATTCCTAAAATATTCGATTCCGATTCCGATTCCGATTCTAAAATTTTCCGTTCGATTCTCGATTCTTTAGTCGATTCTCGATTCTTTCAAGTTATATTAGCTTACATTCTAGTTCTCTAATAATTAATTTAGTTAACATCTTGGTCATATGGCAAAACCTTTTAAAAGTTCTGTTTTAATGTAATAGGCTACACAAAACCTTCAACCTTGATTTATCAATAGGAATGTTTTTAAACATAAAAACATATCAGATAATAGTAATGACTTATTTTAAAGTTAAAAATGTGAACTTTACTTATTTTATGAGGTTTGAAAAAATTCCTAAGACTATTTACATTGTCTCCCAAACAAAACAAAAATTAAAAACAAACGAACAACATAAAAAGTAAAAAATTAATACAAATAGGATAGTTTTTAATATTTAAAAGTCTGGCAGGTAATGTACATTTCTGTTCAAAAACACAAGCATTTGAACACGTTGTGGGTCAAGCTAGTTTCATTGCTAGTCACATATAGCTCCTGAAGTTGAGAAAGGGTTTTCAGAAAACACTGTCGCGAGTGGGCAGACAGGTATTTTATTGCCATTGCATTTAAATGAGGGTATTTGGCACTTTGTGCTGCCAAATACCTCCCAACATCACAATCTGGACTGGCTAATGGTTCCCCCAGATAATTGTTTACTTCTTCTTCTACTGTCAATTCCCCTGGGGTACCTTCTTCCCCAACATTCTGGATTAGTGGGGCATACCTTCTCCACATCTGGTGGGACCTTTTTTTCTGCAGGTGTCTGGAACAAGTGCAACTGATTCAGGCCTATTTTGTATTTATTACTCAATCCCAGTTGATTTTTAACCGACTATCACTTGTAGGTCCTGTGTCTGAGGATAAAGTTTCTTCAAGTATAGATCTTTTTTGTTGATAAATTTGGGCAAAATGAATGATGTTTAAGTGCTTTTTCATATTTGATATATTATGTGGTTTTCCACCGTCAGTTTCTGCTAACCGTCATCGAATTGACGCGACGGCCAGTACCCTGAACCGAATACCGCCAGGCCTCTTAACGCTTTATGTTTATTAGTACTACTCATCTGGTGTTGCTACTTTTGGAAAAATTAAGGCACAGTATTTAACAACAAGCTTCACACTACTTACAGATGTAATTACGATGGTTTTTGTTTGATAGATAAACGCCGACGGGATTAAAAACATGATGTTATTCTAAGAGCTTTTTGTCCGTAGTTACGGGCCGACACACATATTTGTTATAACGTATTTTAATGATTTTCACTACTGTTTTCAAAATTTCCCAAAACCTTAAAAGTAAGTCGGAAATATTGACTAAATATTTAGTTGTAAAATAATCCTTAAAAACGGACTTTGTGAAAGTTAAGTACAAACATTGATACACTTAGATAAACTCATCCTTACTAGGAAGTAAATTATAACGTAAATTCCTTTTGGTGTTAAAACTTTTACTTAATATGAATCTTGGATAGTATTTACTGGACCTGTAGCATTACTTATCAGAGAGAGAATATATTACCCTTTAGTTCTATATTCAAAATATTTATAAACTCACAAATCAATCACATGTGACACGTTTACGTATCTTAGTGATAGGCGCAAAAACACTTTTATCACCAGTCTGTTTATTATTTGGGTAGCCGGGACATGAAATTATGGTTTTGTTGTTTCTTGCTAACACAAAACACAAAAAATATCAAAACAGTGTTGCACAGATAATAAAATTTAATTAAATCAAAAACAATATCGGGTAAATTGGTCCGACGGAGTTTATTTACGTTTCATTTACGGTAGGAAAAACTATGTTGGGCCAGTTGGTCCGACACGTATTTTTATAAATATTCGGAATCGTGTGGAATCGGAATCGACACTTTTATGATGAAGAATCGAGTATCGACGATTCCTCGATACCACCTAGAATCGACGATTCCAGGAATCGAGAATCGGAATCGGCCCATCCCTAGTTAGAAAGGAAGAAAATGATTGAATAGAAAACAGTAAATAGAAGAGATGAACAGGTAGAACAACAAGAGTAAAAACGAATACGAGAAACACTTCTAGTAGAGGTATACAAGATTAATAATTAGGACCGAGCACAGTCAGAAAGGAAGAAACTGAATATATTAGTGAATAGTTTTTGGCAATGGGAATTAGAGTAAAACTACGTTTTAGGAGAATAGTACAACTAAACAGATCAGATATTGTTAACGTTTATTGTTTCAGACTGTTCAAGAATTATTAAAAAACTATCAAAGTTTCTATGACGTAAATAGAAGAACGCCAGTATGAAAGCTAGAAAAGGTCTTAACTACGGTCCGAGAAGGGGCAACAGCTGAGGAAATTTAGTATAAATATTATATTAATGTAATAAATGCTATAATTATTTTACAATGTGCCATTTTAATTGCTGTTATTTTAATCGCTGTGATGAGTTAAACAAAAGTAATTAAACAACTACCATAAATTTTTTTAAAATCTCAACTAAGTTAAAAAAAACCCGGAAAAGGTTTTCTACAATTAGGAACAGTATCAATAATTTACTGATAAATTGACATATTTGTTTAATAGTTTGTACTTGGAATTTTTGCTACATTATAGAAATAAACGACACATCGGCTGATCGGGGTGACATTTGGACTAACCCATTCAGGTGGAAGTCGAAAGGGTGACAGTTTTAATAATAGCATCGTTGTAAGCCGGCAATGTGTCGATATTTTCCTGCTCTGTCAGGCATAATCGTCACAGATTTATAACGAATACATAGAGAAATGCAAACATTGTCAATAGTATGCAACGTATTACAAAAATCGTATTTGTTTTCTCCTAAAATGTTAACAGGGTGTTTTAAAAATATTTAAAAATATTAAAACCTCTATTTGGCAAAAACCAATAATACTTTGCCTTTATCAGTATAATAAAAACATTTATTTGACTTTGGAAAGTGAAATCCTCGTTATCACGAGAAACATTAATGCTAGTGAAGAAAAAGTTGTCAAAATGAATATAAAAACTGAAATAACTTGAATAAAAAGATGTAAACTCGTGTATATTCTAGGCAACGAATGAAAAACAAATATGTGGCGGTCCGGGAGCTGATCGGTAAAAAAAGAAACTTGATTGAGAAAATGGAGTTATAGGTTTACAGATATGAGGAACAATTTGTGGTTAAACAAATTAAATTAAAATAGGATAAAAAGAATCATGTGCAATTATATTGAAGTTTTCACTTCATAAATTGTAAAACAAAAATATACAATTTATTATAATTATATTGAATTTATTATGGTATATTTATTAAAATATAAATTGTTATTTTTACTTATTGTTAGTAATATTATATAAACTTAATAACGACTAACACAGAAATAACGTTAGCTACTAGTAATATAATCACCTATTGTATAAATACATATTTTAATGCTACAAATACTCAATTTATTTAAATTGCAAATTACATTTGAAATTTGTTTAAACATAACCTCTAAACTAAGACAAAACCACTATTAGCGTTAAAAGACTTTTATTACACTCGAGTTTTCGGAGGTCTTCGGGGCAGTCCGTTCATTTTCGGAAGCCTTTTTTTTTCAGGTGAGAAATTAATGTTTTCATCCAAAAAGTGTCTGATGACAGTAAAATGTTTTTATTTAAAAACCTTCCCCTGAAAGAGAACTAAATTCACAATCTCACAATTTTATTTGTAGAGTTGAAATCAAGCTTCAAAAACTTACGGGACCGGCTTTGTTCTTGTGTTTGCTTGTTACATTTTTGTGTATTTATCTAATGTTAAAGTTCTTTGTCAATGTAACTAACCACAAACACACACCATTCATATGGCATGTTGATACTTACCTTTGAAATCTCTAACAACTGTTTTTAATAATATAATGATGATAAATGATTTATGCATATTGAAAATTAATTCAATTGTTCATTGTAAGCAAATTTTAATCCAAAATAATTTCTCAATTCTTAATTAAATCAGTAAGTATTATATATTATTAGCACACAATAATAGAATATGTGACAAATTAATTGATATGTTGTAAAAGACTTGATTTCTCGTATTGGTTACTTTGAGTTAATTACCTTGAGTTAATTGCAACTTGCCAAGGTTGAAAGTGGCAACGGAAGAAGGGCAGTTAATTGTTTCTGAGAACGTTCATTGGATATTGTCTTGACCTGTCCAGTTGCAGCATAGAACTGAAAGCATGCAGGTCTGTGAGCACTTGGTCTTTGTGTTTGTGTCCGTCTTCATAGCCTCGCTAGTTGTGTCAGGATGCAAGAAGCCCGGAGACGAAGTACGTATCAAAACCAAAGTATAGCATACGAGAACCAGGTTTTTTATTTATAGTGTTTAACGTATAGTTGTGACAGATATACGAAGTATGAAATATTTTCAAAGATATTTTAAATATCGAAATCTTGTTGCTGTTCATGACGAGCTGGTTGTAAATTACAAATTACACTTTTGCTATTACTTGCGACCAGACATTTGTTAACTAAAAGTTGTTAAATGTTAACTTACACTTGGAGGAAACGTTTTCGACTTACGACTTCTTCAGCCTCGTATTTTTGCCGCGTATTTTTGCTGCTGTATTCAGCATTCCTAGCGGCAAAAATACGAGGCTGAAGAAGTCATAAGACGAAAACGTTTCCTCCAAGTGTAACTTAACAATTAACAACTTTTAGTTAACAAATGTCTTGTCGCAAATAATAGCAAAAGTGTAATTTATATTTTAAATATTCATTTACTAAAATGAATCACCAATTGAAAGCTTTACAGATTCTTTTGTAAAATGTGAAACTATGAGAAGATATTGATTTTAAATAAATGTTATGATAATCGGTTTTTATAAATATACTTTATACATTTGCGTAAAACAAACCCTACACTTATTTTACACTTAAGTTTAAATAAATGTTTATGCAATTTGTTTTTCATTTTTCAAGTTAAATTATTGTAGTTGAGCGTAAGAAAATTTGCTCACTTTAGGAAATCCACATTGCATATTGCTAGTGAATGTTTAACGCTTTTAAATGCTTTAAAACCAAAAGACTTATTGAACGCACCAAAATAGGTACTTTTGGTTCTTGGGTTGTTTACGACTGTTGGGGAAACTATTACGTTTCAACTTAACAAATAAACGGCTTTACAACTTATACTTTAAGTAAATTTGTGAAAAACATTCCGTGGCAAAACGTTTTCTAACTCATTAAACCAGGTCCGCTCAAATGTTTTTAGGAAGTCCAATAGTTTCGACAAGAGCAGTTTGAGAGTCACATAACAATATATTATTAGACTATATATTGTAACTACTATTTATTACTAAAACCCTTTAACGTAATTAGTATGTTAGACTATAGTAGTACCTTCGTTTTCAATTATTAAGTATGGTCGTTTCGAAAGAAGTGTCCCATTGTCAACTCAGACCGAAATTTATCGTTACGGTCTCTCTTGACAATGGGACACATCGCCCGAAAAATCCATCCTTAATAGTTGGAAAAATAAGTGGTGCTATAGGGAAGTGTAGCATACTAAGATGTTCCAGTGTTTTTAGTTATGAAATTTCATTGTGTGATAAAAACAATATTCGTTTGCAATCTTTATTTATTACATAAATATAAATAGATTATAAGATAGTTACTACATTATTTATGAGTTGTACTAATTTGTAGCTAATTACTTACAACCATGATATGAATAATGATTAAAATAATAAATGAAGATTATAGTAATTTTAGACGGTTTTCATATAGATTAAGTCCTACAATTAATAATATTTGTTTATAATGTTTTCCAATAATAATGTTAATTAAGTGTCAAAATTTATACATTACGTTTAGTACAAATATCTAGTTCATTTGTAACATACATTAATGATTTATTTACATAATATACTTTTATAAAATACCCGTTGAAAGATTTTTATAAAATTAATTTATTTATATAACTTTAACAATAATAATTTCTAATATACTTCTAACAATATTAATTTATAATATATTTATAATAATATTAATTTTTAATGTATTAAATTCCATTTTTCTGACATGGCAGCAAAATTCGTTAGGTATTATACAAAATACTTTCTGAGCAATAGTGTTTGTGTATTCGAGCTAGATGAAATACATACCACATTCGCTCTTCCATACAAACATCATGTTAAAGCGAAGTATAATCGTCCTTTGGAATGGAAGGAGCATTTATAAAGTACGCTCAGAGCTTCATTTAATGTATCTTTTTCCTCATGTACATAAAATAAATTCTAAAAGCCATTTTACCAATGGCTACCTCTGACAATTTACAATGCCATTTGGAGTGTTTTAATCCTACAGGTATAGCTTTACGTGTTTACACCACAAAATGTATATTTATAAATGCATCTTTATTTGGGAGCTTGGTTGGAAAATTTTTGTTATTAATATTTCCTACAGTTTTAATTTAAATAAATTATTCTGAATATTTCCAGTTTGTTAATTTAGGTTTCTTTTTAGTTTATGTTTACTTTCACAACCCTTCATTCTAATCTCCGTCATGACTCACGACAAAAGACAGGCTTAATAAAAATTTCGTTGCCAAACTGCTTGGTTTTATGACCAATAAACTACGTAAGAATTCAATTAATGGGCCAAGCGCCATTTCACTGTTCCACCCTCTCTCTGATACATTCACTACTTTGTAATTCTGTTAAATATATCATGATTACCATTTATGGAGACAATTTGAAATGTGGGGTAAATATTTCAATCGTTTCTGTACTCTTATTATAGAATACACTTTAAATTTATTACTTGATTATACTCAATGCTTTATGTGAGCTAATAAACCAATAAAAATACAAACAAATATGTGAAAGGAAATCATTGATTTTCTTTTATTTTTAATTATAACATTTACAGTATTTTATTCCATCTTCATTTTAACTACTAGTTTTTAACTAAAAACATTTGAATATATATTAGTATGTTACTTTTCCCTATAGAAGCACTTACTTTTTTCGTTATTGAGGACGGTCGTTTCGGTAGATATGTCCCATTGCCAACTCAGATCGTCAATTCGAACCCACTGCCGTGTCGGTCTAAGTTGTCAATGAGACACATTTCCCAAAATGCCCGTCCTCAATAATCAATAAAGTAAGTGGTGCTATAGGGAAGTGTAACATACTAAGATGTTCCAGTGTTTTTAGTTATGAAATCTCATCCAATGATAAAAACAATATTCGTTTTGCAATCTTTATTTATTACATAAATATAAATAGATTATAAGATAGTTACTACATTATTTATGAGTTGTACTAATTTGTAGCTAATTACTTATAACCATGATATGAATAATGATTTTAATAATAAATGAAGATTATAGTAATTTTAGACGGTTTTCATATAGATTAAGTCCTACAATTAATACTATTTGTTTATAATGTTTTCCAATAATAATGTTAATTAAGTGTCAAAATTTATACATTCTAACAATTTATTTATTCAACAAACAACATACGGAAAATATTTAAAATTAAAATTGCTACAAAATAATAATACTGCAAAATATTAATTTTTATAATATTAGTAAGTAATATGTAAATACTCAAACGTATTCCTTATATTTTGAAAATTACATTTAAAAAAAATTTAACTTCAAAATTGGTTGTTACATTAGAAATAATTTTATGTTTTTATTCAGACTATACATTACCTTCAGATATTTCCTCTTCTTTTTAACAACAAAGCCTATCTTCAAATTAGCAATTTTTCCACTTCTGGGCTTGTAAAAAGATAAAGTATCTAAAACATAAGTAAAAAAAGATTTAATATAGACAAATATATGTCAAAGTGTTTTTAGTGAAAAACTATTAGCTAAAATGAAGATAGAATAAAATAATACTATTCATTATTATTTATTAATTTTTTAAAAAAGAGATACAATTTCGGACAGTCATTAATACATGTAAAAGTGATTAATTAAATTTCACCGAACGTAATGTACGACAAAATTCAAGAGTTTATATTGTTGATATACTTCATGTAAATTGGGCCAAAATAAAATAAGGTGATTATTACCATTACTGCTTACCTTTGCTAACTCACCTTTAAATCTTGGAATAATAAAATAACCTAACCAACCTAACCTAACCTAACCTAACCAACATAACCTTTTTATTACAACAAAAAACTCAACCAACCAAAAAAAAAAAAATTATAAAATTCATTATATATTGTAATAACAATTTGAAGTACATAAAATAGTTTAAACAAAATTAATTACTCTCTGCAATTTGGACATTGAATTTGCCATTCAATCACTGAAAGAAGAAGGGCAAGTTTTAATAAATAAAACGTATTTTTTCGTCACACCTTTACCGGAAGCGAGGCATTGCTACTTTCTTACACTTCAGTTTTATACACAAAACATTTACAAATCCACCCATCATTCAGAAATTTTTGCGACGTTTACATGTCTTTTTGACGAGAGTCTAAACACTTCTCGCGACCATTAGCTATTTATGCGGGTCAGCTGAACAAGTGGTAGTATTTTCTCTTTGGTTTTCTTTCACGTGCAAATTTTTCTCTTTTGTTTAAACTTTACTCAATTCACAGATTAGTTTTTTTTATTTTAAAATGAGTGATTCTGATTCTTGTGCCCCCTCATATGTAGTGTGGGTGCTCTTGCGCACCTAGAGCACCCACCATTGCCACGCCTTTTAGGGTTATTCTTCGTAGGGCTTGTGAAACGTACGTTGCGTGTGCAATCAGTAGCAACATTATGACTTTAGTCAGGTGTGCTATAAGTAGCTATCAAGTAGGACAACCTACTTTTGGATGTAGTAGAAGATAAGAAGTACTTATATCCACGAAAGTTTAAAAGCAATAAAATTATTAAAATTGTATCATATCATATAATATAAGTATCACTTAAAATAACCTATTTCTGTTCCTCAACGAAATTTCTAAGAGTTAACAATATCTGTTCAGGGTTATTTATTTATTCAAATTTTAGATTCGGCAAAGAACAAATAAATAACAGTTTACTGTACAGCGTTATTGTCGATATTTCATTGCAAAATATTTTATTTTTATACAGCTCAGAGAAAATGTTATAAGCATTAGTCAAAGTTGAAATACTCTTAAAATTCGGTAGAAATATATTATTTTAAGGGATTCCGGGACACAACTTTAAAAATTGGGACTGTCACGATTTGTGTGGTCATCGCAGCTATAGTAAGGTAAAAGTTTACATTAATTAGTGGAATAAAACTCATAAATTTTTAAAATTTATTGGCACATAAAACAAAAAATAGAAGGCTCAACTATCTAGCAATTCTTTTTCTTTAATTAACTGCTACATTGGATGGTAAAAGTTTGTTAATTGTTTGCTTGTACAAGTGACAGAAAGAATTCCTGTTACGGGGTTTGGTTTAGAGACGGCATAATAACAAGCCTTGGTTCCATATTCAGTTTTTGTTTTGCACGTGTTGATCCTAAGAAACACATACATTAACTACATATGTTAAATTATATATGTTAATATGTTATTTAATGCTTATAAAATAACACAATGTTTCGTCATAAGAGTAAAAATTGCCGAAATTAAATTTTACAACAATAATCTGTTTTTTTGTTTTTTTTGTTTCAGTGTCAACTTAAATCAGAATGTTGCATCCCTAACGATTGTCTTTATAAAGTTGGCAACAGTGGAAAGCAAGTCTGCAAG
>JBAIZL010000002.1:126871032-126881032 GCA_036971475.1 Prosapia bicincta | reverse complement strand
TAAACACTTCAAATAGATATTTTTAAACCTGTAGGGGATGACAATTGATGTCAACATTGTGTTTTAAAATATTTATTCAACAATTAAAATATACAAATTTGGGGATCTAGGCAGGATTCGAACTGAGTATCTTCATGTTCAAAATCTAGCGTTTTTGTCACTGAGTTAATTTCCCCATTGCATGAAGTGTATTCTTCAAAGATATATATGGATTTTTCTTTTAACCTCATCTGTAGTCGTCGAAACTGCCATTGAACAACCTTAAATGGTTGTCATGGTAACAACACAATATCATAAATAATGCTCAAGGATTAAAAATAAATAAAAAGAATAAAATAAACAAACAAACTAAATAACCGGTATCGAATCTTGCTTCACAAGCAGTGTGAAAAGGAAAGCGAAAGAAACTACGACTAATGCAAGCAAGCGACATCGAGAGAATAAGTTAATAAATACTAACAACAAAAATAATAGTCGAACACCAAACGTAGAATAAATATGGAGAATTGCAAGGAAATTCTTTTTTTAATTTGCCACCTAATATTGTTATTCTGATAAATGTTTGTACATGAAAGAAACTAAAATGAAAATTTATTTGTTGAGTTGAGTAGGAATAGAATTCTTTTTTTTATATTACTTGTTTTTAATTAAATGTTGCTTTACAAATTTACACATTAAAACAATTAGGAATTACAATGTTTTTAAATTGCAGCGACCTTGATATATTGTACGGAATACCCTTAATTAGGAAAATAATTTTAAAATTATTTCCACAGTGTAATCTTTTCCACAGTTGCGTCGAGTTAGTCCCGTTTTGTCCCCAATTAAGATGTCCTTGTTTTTGTTAAATATGATAGCTTTAAATGGCTTTGTGATGTTACGAGCTTCTGAATACTAAAACTATAATACACACAAGCTATTTTATTCATTTCACATATCTGTTTTAACATTTACAGTTTTTAAATTCTCTGTATTTCATACTCAAGTGCATTCTCAAAAACTTCCTGTATATGATGCTTTTTAAAATGTTTTATTTAAATGAAAAGAAGGGAACCGTCAGGAAGCTTTTAGATCGGCAGAAAAACAAGAAACAAAATAAATCCTAGAAGCAACAGTCCGTGAAGCGAACGTCAGGTGGTTTTCCAGTCGGGTGGTTTTTGGCCAGTACAACACGAGCTTCAGTTCCACTAACAGTCTCATTTACAACTACTTTTTCTTCCCAATCCTGTTGCTTGTCGGCTGAATTTTTAGTGCTCCTCCAGTAAAAACAAGAAATATAACTAAACGTTTTTAAAGTTAATTTCTACTCATGTCAACAAAGAAAATTTAATTATAGTTGATTTTCTTATTAAATAGTTACAACTAATATAAATATAGAAACATAACCCATGCGTTAAAACAAATTTTATACCACATAACCTATAACATAAAATCAGCTGTTTTATGAAATCGTATGGTACCACTTATTTTAAGCCAAATGGAACGAGTTAACTATATTGCATACCTTGCCCCGTTAGTAGTATTCCTATATAATACTAAAATTAATCTATTAGATTTAATTATTGAACTAATATTTGAAAAAAAATATATATTGTTAAATTTTGGTAAAATAAAAACGTTTAGGCAGTCAAAGAATTCTGTAATATTTGCTTTATGTTTATCATTAAACAGACCTATTGGTGAGCAATTATTGTCACACAAATAATCAGGTTAGTGTTTATTTATTCATTTATTTAAAAAATAAAACCAATTGATTCGTATATTTCAGTACTGAATACAATGTATTAAAAAGTAATTTCTCGGAGATATATTCAGTGTATTACAATGCTAAAGTGACAAATTGCTTTTTGACTTCAACACAACACATTGGAATCCATACTTGTCAATATTCAATATCATTACTGTAATGAAATGAAAGGAAACGATGTAAAAAGAAAATAAACCAGTAATTTTAAATAAGAAAACCGTTTTATATTGATTCTTAAATTATTCCATTGTGAAAATGTTTTCATTTCACAGAAACAAATTTAGTAGCTAAAATGAATTCCCCTTAGTGAAAAACGTTTAAATGGTTCTTGTAGGTTTAAGGTAGGTTAAAAACGTTAATGTGGCTTTCTACCTGTTAACTTTATTTGAAAATAGATCTAAATAAATAATACGTGTGTAAATGTTTACTAGATTCAGTAGTTGGTTAAAGAATATTTCGTTGCTGAAGAATATATTTAAATTGTATTCTATTTAAAAACATATTTAGGAAGACATGAAACTCTTAAACCTACTTTGAAAAATATTTGTTCAGAGGTTTATTGAACTGTTGAAACGTTTATACAGCATGCAAATTTTTAAAATATTTGATTCTGCGACTGTAATATCCACAAGAAAGTATTTTGAAAAAAATCAGTTTAAAAAAGATGCAATTAAAAAATAAATATTTTGAAATAAATTATTTTTAGTAAAATTAATTAATTTTTTTCATTTGATTATTTAGTCATTTTCATATTATAATTCACAAATATAGCTGATGTAGTAATTAAAATTTATATCCTAATCGTAAAATTATATATATTATATATACAGTATATATATATATATATATATATATATATATATATATATATATATATATATAACGAATATATACATTGTATAGTTTTGTTGCCTAAGACTCCGCCCAAGAAGGTTTGGATGGTTAAAAAACCGATGTATGTATGTATGAATGTATCATATGGACGCCTAAACCGCTGAACAGAAATTGATATAATTTGGACGGATTGTTTAAAATAATCCCAGAATGGTTCGAGTGAAGTTTGGTACAGATCCCTTTACAAGATCCCGTCCCAGAGGCTTATGATGGTTAAAAAATCGAAATATGTATGTATATATCTTATGGACACTTAAACAGCTGAACAGAAGTTAATGATATTTTCTATACATATAAAAATGAATGTTTGTATGTATGTATGTATGAGGCTTTTGTGTTACTAAACCACTGATCCAATCGCCACTGAAACTTTTAAAAATTGTTAAGTACATTCCTGGGAAGGTTTCTGGCATAGTAAGTTTCAAGGACGTAGAAAGGGGCCAGAAAGGGGGTACGTGAACCCCCCCAAACCAATTAATTTTAGCAGAAAAATATTAACTTATTAAACGGCACTAGGTTTTTAGCAAAACAGCTCGACGACATGACAATTTTTTCAACATGTGATTTTGAAGTAACAAAATATCATAAAATATGATTGTCTATCTTATCTTATCGCAAGACATTTCATTAAATTCATTCCAAAATTTGGTTGCTAAGCAATACTCAACAAATTTAAAATAATTGGACTTAAGTTTGAAAATCCATGCTTCACACATTAACAGCTGTATGTGGCTTGCGCACGCGTCCAAAAACCTTCTGATTTCTTTGTTTACACACCAGAGAGAAAAAATAAAATATTGTACGTCCGAGTGCACTTCAATAAATAGCATTCAATCAAGAGCTTTTATTGTCACACTTTTCTCGATCGATTGCTATAAGTTCAGCTAGTATTATGTTAATAAAATACTAAATTAAGTTAAGCTAACGGTAATTTATTTTTAAGGAGTACGAAGTTTGCCGGGTCAGCTAGTATTTAATAATAATAATCATAATTTAAATTATTATTTACGTAGTAATCCTTGGCCAAAAGAGACTTAGACCCAAAACCAGGCAGCTCAGCTCATAAAGGATAAGCCTGCATGAATGTACGCGAATAGGACAAAATGTGTATTCCAATAAATAAAACTCCATGAAACCTAGATGATACATTGTTTCAATAGTTTAAGTTATTCTTCATTAATTATTTCCGGATTTATTGTGGCAAAGAACTTACGGGAAATATATCTATTCTATATTTTATGTCGTCAAGATTTTACCATTGTGTAATATATATATATATATATATATATATATATATATATATATATATATATATATATATATATATATATCTAAACGATGGTTATATTAATAAACACCTGAGACATCTAATAGTTTATACAAGTTTATCAGACCAAGTTGGAGTGGAACAACAGAGACTTTACGACGCAATAAAGTGAAAGGATTTTGTTACACTTTAAGCCTATATCTGATCCAATCCACTTCCATTTTATGTCCATTTTTATGTAAAATAAAACAGACCCTAACTACTGCAATACCATAAAGATTCAAGTGAAAGTTTTAATAATAAAATTAATTTCCCAAACAATAATACAATTACATTAAATACAAATTATAAATTACAAAAAACGTATTCAATTAGGTTTAAACATTCAATGAACTTTTTGCGAAAGCAATAAACCCCAAATGGTTTCAAATACAATAATCCTTTGAAATAATGACGTCACTTTTGGCATTGTCAGCGTACCAGAGCAACACATTTCTCATTATTATTGTATAACACTGTGGCGTAATGTTTAACATAAATAAATTAAACCTCTAAGCCACAAATAACTTTTTTCTTTTATTTAAAACCTTATGTACATTTTGATTGTATGGCAGTCATCCTCAGAGGTAATTTACAGTAAAAATACTTGACGATTTAAATAAAATACTTTACTATTTTTATTGTAAATTACCTCTGAGGATGACTGCTATGCAGTCGAAATGTACATAAGAATTTAAATAAAAGAAAAAAGTTATTTGTGGATTAGAGGTTTCATTTATTTATGTTGTTTTATCATTGCTCACACACTGGAAGTGTGACGTCACGTACCGCAAGCCTACGCAATGCAGCAGTACCTACTACTACTACTGCAGCCCTTATAGCTGCCTACTGACTGTAGTACCGCTTACAGTTTCCTAATAAACCATCTTTTGGCATTCGTACCCGTAATTGACGGGTAAGTTAAACTTGCTAGCATGTATATCGAATATATTTGTGATCGGTGGACGTTAGTGATAAGCCTCTGAGGAAATGTACACCCCTCCACCAAGTCGGAGGTAACTCATTTTGGAAAATAAGCTCCCACAGATATAGATCACATACATCGGCGGTACGGAGAATTCCATAATAAATATTTACATTATATACAAAGAGTTATTACATTATGTATTGTTCACATCTTGTTACTTACGCACTCCTACAACTAGGTATGATCTGCAATAGGGCAGTTTATTCTTGATGTGGTACCTAATCTGGCTTCTAATGCATCTGTTTGAATCTTCCCTGGCAAAAAGTATTCAAAATTCAATTCAGTTAGACAGTAATTGGCGATTTCAATAAATGCATGAGTAGTATGAGTAAACGCCAAATGAGTTTCTCTACGTAAAGGATTACTAGCGTTACCTAGCGCAGGTTGCTGCACCCGAAATCATAATTTTATATTGGAAAGTTATCAATTAATTTTGCAATAAGAAAAGCAAATCAAACATCTAAATAATTATGTTTCATTTACCGCAATGCTAGAGGATAGGAAATGTTTTTCGTCATTGCATTAGGCGTATAAACATACAAATATTTAGGTGTCCCAACACGTGAGCCGCTACAAATAATTGTCCGCGAGAAAAGCAAGAATGTTTTTTTCTGGATGATAAGTAATACAGACAAAAAAGAATATATATATATATATATATATATATATATATATATATATATATATATATATATATATATTAATATATTGTAACATTATTTTCACGTAATGTTACATATTAAATACAGATTCAGGAAACAAACGTGACAAATAAACATTAAAATGTAAAGTAGTATAAAAAAAATTTGTAAATTATAAATTAAAGTCCATGTTTAAGCCTGACATCTATGTTTAGAAACCAGAACGACTAATGTGCGCAGCACGGGTGCGCGGTAGTTAAGATACTCGCATGGTCGCGTCGTTGGGTCCTCTTTCGTCTCCGATATGTAAAGGAAGATGGACCTTATTGAGGCAAGAGCAAGGAACGCCTTTTGTTTTCCATGTAGTATATTTTATTTAAAATTTACCTTTTTTTGTTAGAAGAAATGTTGCTGCCTTAAGACACACCGCCTGGGTGAGATTCCAAATACCGAGAGGACTTATACAACACGCAGAATACCGAGAGGACTTATACAACACGCAGAATACCGAGAGGACTTATACAACACGCAGAATACCGAGAGGACTTATACAACACGCAGAATACCGAGAGGACTTATACAACACGCAGAATACCGAGAGGACTTATACAACACGCAGAATACCGAGAGGACTTATACAACACGCAGAATACCGAGAGGACTTATACAACACGCAGAATACCGAGAGGACTTATACAACACGCAGAATACCGAGAGGACTTATACAACACGCAGAATACCGAGAGGACTTATACAACACGCAGAATACCGAGAGGACTTATACAACACGCAGAATACCGAGAGGACTTATACAACACGCAGAATACCGAGAGGACTTATACAACACGCAGAATACCGAGAGGACTTATACAACACGCAGAATACCGAGAGGACTTATACAACACGCAGAATACCGAGAGGACTTATACAACACGCAGAATACCGAGAGGACTTATACAACACGCAGAATGCCGAGATCAGTACCGGGACGATGTTTGCTACTTCAGCTTGGGTAAAATACAGCTAAGTCGTAACTTTAAAGCATAATGTGATAAGAGGGATAACATTTAATAATAACTTTAATCGTATGCGGCAAGGCAATGCAAGTTTTCAGTTTAACGTGGGGAAAGTGTAAATGCTTTTGTGTAATGTAGTAAAATTTTAAAGTCGAAAAGACAAATTAAATGTATTCTAAATTCGCAAAGCAATTTCAAATGGATGTCAGGTGCCCTTCCATAGATTGTTTTATGTATAAAGATCTGATAAGTTAATTCTATTAAACTTTGTAAAATCTGCAAGTAACGTAACATTTCAAGCACAAAATTCATTTGTATTTTCATGTTTCTTTGTTGAAGTAAAATTCTATTTATGCAACTTAATGTTTCTGGTTTAAAATGATTTATTCAACACATTCTAATTTTCAATTAAACATTTGACATTGCAGGTCAACTAATTAATTATGTAACAAATATTACAATATTAAACAGCATCATTAATTCCTTAAGAATTAATGTTACAAAAATAATACGGTACAATATATATATATATATATATATATATATATATATATATATATATATATATATATATATATAGATAGATAGATAGATAAAAGAAATATCTATATTTCTTTGACGTCAAACCTCTCACACCTGACTTAAATAATTGCTCGCGTTTCTTTCCTTTAGTTTACCATTCTCCTCGTTCGAGATCTGTTCGTATGTAGTGAACGGATTCCTAACTGCACGCACTCTCCTACAAAACAATTATCTTCGTATCTTCTAGTTCGAAGTCCATCCGCTGGTAGTGCAGACAATCTAGTGCACGCATTCTCCTCCACACAAGTTAGCTTCGTATCTCCTCGTTCGACATCCATGCGCTTGTAGTACACAAAGTCTAAATTGTACGCTCATTCCATCATACCACTTAGCTTCGTATCCCCTCCGCTTGTATTTCGCAGATTCTTCATTGCACGTACTCTCCTCCACATCACTTAGCTTCGTACCTCTTATTTCGAGATCCATTCGCTTGTAGTGCACGGATTCTTCATTGCACGCACTTTCCTCCACACCATTTAGCTTCGTATCTCCTCGTTCGAAATCCTTTCGCTTGTAAAGCAAGGATTCGCCATTGCTTGCACTCTCCTTATAATCTAAAATTATAAAATTTCTTCTGAGGTCGACACTATACAGTTACCAAATTGTACACTTTGGTGATGAAAATCAAATAGTATAAATACAATAGTTCTGTTTCGAAATTTCCTGATAAGTAATTTTATTGTTGTCCTTCTATCTCCCAACCGTTGTAATGTTTTAATTTCTCCTGCCGGTATTAAATCTTTTCCAATTTCACAAGCAACGCGATTTCATTAGTCGCGCTGTCACGAATACCGTCTGTCAGGCTTCAGGCAAACTATTAAGGTTTTCATTTAACTCCAGTCTTTTGCAGAAACAAAATGTCTCTGCTTTGACAAATTAAAAAAAACGGAGCTTCAAGTTGAACGTCTGTAAAACTGTTATGTAGTTAAGTATTTGAACTATTGGGAAATAATTACTACTTTTAGCTGAAGGGTTTTTGATTTATTTGGGAACAATTTTTTTGCTAATCCTAGCCGAGACCAACGATAAATGTCACAACTGTAAACAAATTACGACCCCCCTCAAAACTTCAGAACATTTGAGCAAAGTAGGAAACTGTTCTCAATCTTTACTGGAGAGGTTCTATAAAAACATTGTTCAAAGAAAAAAAATCCACCAACGTTTGTTTAAATTCTTTCCTAAAAAAGGAAAACTATTTGTAATCAATCAGAGGTTGGCAAATGTTTAACCTTCTAATAATAATTACAAGTTAGAGCCTAAAAGTTGAAAATATCAGAGCAAGAGGTAAAAAGATATAAGTGAAGTAAAATTACTGTTATTGGATAACACCACATAGCACTTATATTAAGTGCTATGTGAATAACACCAGTTTATGGAAATAATGTTTGAACAACGGCTTTATAAAACGTCGAGATGTACAGTTGTAAATTATTAAGTTGGGTATGAATGTAAAACTATAAACAATTACATATCTATATAATAAATGTATTCTTGTGTATTAATAAAGAACTAATCATCAAAATACAAACACAAGAATTATAATTGAATTCACAATTCAAAGCTTTTCGTTGGCTAACAGTACCAACATCATCAGGAATATTAAACAATTCTTGTGTAAACGATTCCATGTAAGTTTTACAAATATTTTATCCTTATTCATCGAGTAAAAAATATTTATTTTAGTTCAAATAAACAGTTAGTTTCAGTTAGTTTTATAAAGTTTAATAGCAGAACATTTTTCAGTTCAATTTTCAAAGTTCTTCGTTGAAGTTCTTCTGAAGAGTATTCTAGATTGTATTCCATTGTTAATTTTTTCGATCTATTAATTTATTGGGAAACACTCTCCAGGTATTCTTATTTTTTACATAGAAAACTTTGAAGATTCAACATAAAAGTTTTAATAGGATTTTAAAAGTAATTATAATTTCTTCATTTATAAAAATAATAATACTTCAGTATCTTTAGTAGACAATGGCCACTACATGGAGAATGAATGCTCAAGAAAAATTCACAGATTAGACTAAAGCCTTTAAGAATGACTTAAAACTAAATTTAGTAGAATCCCAAAAGAGTAAAATATAAATATATGGTAATTTAAACACCAAAAACTAAAAATGACAGTTTATAAATAGCTTTATACTTATTTCGAGCTTATGTATTACAAAATAGTTTAGTAATTTTGATTATAATACTTCTTTTTATTTAACAATTTTATTTTAGTTTTCTGTCTTTCAATAGTAGTTATTTTATTATTTGTGTATTTTGTAATGTTTCAATTAACGAAAATGTTGTTATTGCGTTCTTTTTGTTCTTTGGTCTTACAACTAAATTTTGTGTTTTTTCACTATTCACTTAAATAGGCACTAGTTAATTGGAAATTGTGAAACATAAAAATACAAAATAACTAAACTGGTATAAAGATGTTATACATTTAATAACATTAATTAATAAAATAATTAATAAATGAATAAGGCCTGAAGACGATAACGTATCTGTTATTGAAACGTTGCCTGTTTAAATAAATAGTTGAACCTGCCTCTTCCGCTTTTATTTAACAATAATCTCTGTGAGTGTAAACATAATTAATAATAAAATATTATCTTAAAAGTATATATATACAGTATATATATATATAATATAATAATATATATTAATAATATATAAGTATATGTATTATATATATTTATAACAGTATTAATAATAATTATTATATTATAATAATATATTTAATAATACTTTGAAAGTAGTATTTTAAAAGTAAATAATATTGTACTTGAATATTATTTGAAAGTATAATAAGTTATTTAATTGCAATATTACAAGAAG
>JBAIZL010000002.1:126841032-126856032 GCA_036971475.1 Prosapia bicincta | reverse complement strand
AACTTAGGAGCGGGTTTGAATTGCCCGAAGCACTGCTACCTTAAGGTATATTGTACTTACCTCCCTGATCTAGTCAAATAACCCCTTCCCTCTTACCAGGTTTAGGAGTTTCCTGACTAGAATTTTACCTTCAGCATCCACCAAAGCCGTTCCATCACCAAAGAGGTTGAAGCGCCTCTCAGCAAGTACTTCACATCTGAAAATAATGTGTGTGGTAGTCTCCAGTTCCTGCCCGCATAATCTGCTTACTGGTTCATCTTTGTAGACACCCATTTTATGCAAATGTTTCCTTAGTCCACAGTGTCCCGTGAGTAGACCTGTGGCTATCCTCAATTCCTGCCTAGACAGATAGATGAGACTCTTCTGCAGCCCCAAGGAAGGTTTCCTAAGGGTTAGCTTACTGTGTCTCATCCCTTCGGCCCTGATCCAGTGCTCACAGTGCCTTTCAACCATCCACCTTCGCACTGCCATCTTGACCATGGATTTGGAAATACCTACCACAGGCTCCGGTCCAATCAGGGGAGTGGAAGACCCCTCCCTGGCCAGCGCATCTGCGGCTTCATTTCCAAGTATTCCCTATGCCCTGGCACCCAACCTATCATGATTTGATTGTGCCTTGCCAGAGCTTGTAGGTTAATTAGGCACTCCCTGACTATGGCCGAGGTGACCACGTGTCCGTTTAGTGCCTTAATTGCTGCCTGATACTAAGCCCTACGAAATAGGAAAGGTTCATGGGCTTAACTAGGATTAAAGCAAGGATGTAAAGTTTCTTGCTATAGAATAAAAGGGTGATTTCAAGTACCTGAAGAAGACCTAAAGTCCGTGTCTTTGTGCCATAAAAAGGGTATCCCGGTCCGTTCGTCATGCAAAAAAAATCCCGGAAGTAGAAGAAAATTATGACATAGTGTACACAAGGTAATTTACCTAAACTATTACTTCAAACAGGATAAAAATGATAACCTATAAACCGTCAAATATTACAATCATTTATTTGTATAAATAAGTAATAAAAATAATATGTGTATTGCAATAATGGTAAATATTACGAGAATATATTCCACAAATTCAACCTTAAAATTTTCCCCAAATAAATAAATTTGAAATCTCATCATCTTAATTCCTCATAAGATATTTTAACACAAAAAAATTAACTCTCCCTACCACTACAACATCGTTGTCTGGTTGGAGCGTTTATCAATCTCTAAAAGCAAAACCGAGGATAAATCGAAGCCTTGGAAACAATCCAACGCAACATAAATCCCTACAACTCGGAGTGTACCATAAAGTATCGCAGTGGCTCCCTCCAGGGACAGTAATCGCGGCTTTGTTTTACGAGTTCCTCAGAGTTTGTATGAAAGCAACTTCACTATATTTAACTGTAAAAGACAAATTTTTGATGTTTTTTGTTCAAGACAAAAGAAGCTACTACGAATATCCTTAGTTAATTTTGGGAATGATTATTATTTCTACCTAAAATTCCAGTAGTAACCACATATTTCTGACAGTTTCGAACCTTTACACACACACACACACACACACACACACACACACACACACACACACACACACACACACACACACACACACACACACACACACACACACACACACACACACACACACACACACACACACACACACACACACACACACACACACACACACACACACACACACACACACACACACACACACACACACACACACACACACACACACACACACACACACACACACTCTCTCTCTCTCATTAATTAGTGCTAGACATGCAACTGCCAGTACAGGAACAATGACGAGTGCCCTAAAACAAGATGGCGGTGGAAGTGACACGTCATAATTTACAATTAGTGCAGCTTGCAACACAAGTGTGGACTCTTGACTCATATAAAGAGAAGCAAATATAGTTGACTATATTTACAATTGTATTTCATATCATGATTACTTCCTTAAGAAATTTAAACACACACATACACAAACACACACACACACACACACACACACACACACACACACACACACACATACACACATACACACACACACACACACACACACACACTCTCTCTCTCTCTCTCTCTCACACACACACACACACACACATACACACACACACACACACACACACACAGACACACATACACAGACACACACACACACACACACACACACACACACACACACACACACACACAGACACACATAGACACACACACACACACACACACACACACACACACACACACACACACACACACACACACATATATATATTTCTGAATGTGTGAGAAATAATTTGTTATTTTAATGTGTATCAGTATAAAAGGTAAGTTAACAAATTTAAGTTCACAAAACTTGAGCAAAATTAAGCCACATGAAACAAATTACAGATTAACAGTCATGTTGTCTCATACAATCAGCATGTTGTCTCATACATCAGCATGTTTTCTCATACAATCAGTGCCGAAAGCTAGCCTCTTCGTTCGTCGAGTTTAAAGAATAAAGAGAAATAGTGTAATTTACAGTTCTGGTTCCGGCAGTTAGGTCTGGGAGGATGCTGTTCTGGAACGGCTGAAAATAAAGTGTGTTCTAAACACACACGAAGACAAATAGTGCTTTAAAAGTGTCCAAAACATCTACCGTGGAAATCTCACCCGACTGTAACCTCAACGGCAAACTCGGGTGTTATCTTCATAGTTGAGAAAAGATTTATATTTAACACAGATTTAATTGATTTGTTTAAATTATTTGCTGAAGAATAATTTTTACATCTCTTACTTAGTTAAATATTTTATATTAGGAAGTTAACAGTCCTCGTAGCAGATTTATCGACGAGACCTCGGACTGAAGATCGTGTCGGGCTTCGTGGGGATGAAGATTCTCCCAGACAAGACCAAGACGTACGTTATCTCCAGGAACTGTCCGGATGTCAGTCTAACGCCGAGACACATTTTGGAATGCCCAGCACTCACGCCGTATATTTTGAATTTGGGAATGGTGCTACTTGAAGACCATCTAAGAGCTGTTTTCATTAGGCATAAGGTGCCGGAGCTGGCGCCAGCTGTTGTCCGGACTTTCGTTGTTATCTAGAAAGCAATGAACACGAAACCAACAACAACAAATATAATATATATCATTAAACCTTATATCTATTCGTTTAGAGCTAGTTAGTAATCGTTCTTTTTTTATAATGATACTAATATTATTCTCTCTTTTACCTTCTCTCTCTTTTCATGGATACAGTATACAGCAAAGAGAGTATCCAACACACACTGTGCGCAAGCCCGAGCTTGGAAAGAAACAAGTAAAGAAATCTCCCTACTGGGCCTATACTGATATTTTTAATTAAAGCGTTTTAAATATTAAGAAATTTTATTTGTTTATTTACGAAATACCATAAAATTTAATTAAAGTTTTACTTTAACAAAACTTGTTACAACTGTGTGAAGCAACTGTGGCGTAATGTTTATTTTTAAATAAATAAAACCTCTAAACCACAAGTAACATTTATTTAAACCTTATGTACATTTCGATTGCCCAGCAATCATCTTCAGAGGTATTTAAAAAATACAACTAACTTTAAACAACATAATACAACTAATATATAGGCATAAACCGGCAACTACTTCGCCACGCCCCTTATTTAGGTTATAACTGACGCCCCGCCTCAGTTATATTCATTAATTAGGAGATAGTTATAACTTTGTTAATAAGTAATATTATAGTTTTTTAGTAAAATTAAAATATTTGTAACGGTAACTCTTCACCGCGAGAGGGGGAAGACCGGACCAAGTTGTAGAGGGGGATTTTACTGCAACGTGATTGGTCGTACTAGTTTTTTAAATAAGGGGCGTGGCGAAGTAGTTGCCGGTTTATGCCTATATATTAGTTGTATTATGTTGTTTAAAGTTAGTTGTATTTTTTAAATACCTCTGAAGATGATTGCTGGGCAATCGAAATGTACATAAGGTTTAAATAAATGTTACTTGTGGTTTAGAGGTTTTATTTATTTAAAAATAAAACTTGTTACAAATAGAACAACGTTCTCCAAGAAGAAGGACACGACAGGGAATAGCGCTTAAGTTTAAACAAACTTCACTGGCCCAAGGGTCTCTCAACTTTTTCATTAAACTAACGTTCAGTTCTTCAATCGATTTTATTTACCAAGTAATATTGCTTAGAAGTCTACAATATAACTTATTACATTTCTTAAATTGTCAATGTGTTTTGAAAGGTTTTTTTATTGTAAATACAATTAGAAACGAGCAAAAGTAGAAAATGTTTTAATAATAATGGAAATAAAAAAATGTTTTTAACAATAAGCAAGTAATATAAACAAACCAGTTTTAAACTCAATTCCTATTTAGGTAACAAAGAAATATTTTATTTTAGTTACAGATTATTAAATAATTACAATAATGGAAAAAGTAACATAACCTATGCGTAAAAATAACATTACTACCTCATAGCCTAAACTACCATAACATGAAATCAGTTATTGATTTTTTGAGCATCTGTGGCCTATGTTATAATACTTTAAATAATAAACCCAATAACCACAAAATAACTTTATTTATTCACCTGACGTACATTTCAGTTACAAGGTAACCATCTTCAGAAGTACTGAACAAAAAAATAATTTAATTTAAAACGTAACATATATAGCAAAAAAATATTGAGGTTATAAATTTAATTCTTATTTTGCCTTAAACATTGTCACTTAAAATCAGCTGATTTTTAATTTAATCGATCAAAGAATATAAAACTGAATTAGGAATAGGCCCTTTGTCACAATTCATTAAATTATTGTGTCTACATTTATATATATACATATATTTATATATATAATAATTTATAATAATACATAATTATATAATAATATAATAATTTATATATACAAAAATGTAGACACAATAATTTAATGAATTGTGACAAAGGGCCTATTCCTAATTCAGTTTTATATTCTTTGATTGATTAAATTAAAAATAAGCTGATTTTAAGTGAGAATGTTTAAGACAAAAGAAGAATTAAATTTATAACCTCAATATTTTTTTACTATATATGTTACGTTTTAAATGAAATTAATTTTATGTTCAGTACTTCTGAAGATGGTTACCTTGTAACTGAAATGTACATCAAGTGAATAAATAAAGTTATTTTGTGGTATTTGAGTTTATTATTTAAAATATTATGAAATCAGTTGTTTAGTGAAAACATGTGCTATCAATTGTTTTAAGTCAAATGGAATGAAATAACGTGTTACATTAGGTTTGCAATACAGTTATTTCTTTCCATTTAGTTTTTTTGTGAAACGTGTGTCTTATACAAAACTAAAATAATGAATTATTATTTGAAGAAATTATAATAACATCAAGTGTCATCCATTACAAGTTTAAACAATGTATTTGAACTTGAGTGGATGAATAAAAAGTATTTTATTAACGACTGAAAATTTGAATAGATTTATTTATGGAAAGTGTGAACTGATAGAAAGAATTGAAAAAATAATACAGTTATAAGAATCCACTACGTTTGTTGTGTGTATACATTAATGGTATTAAAAAAACAGTGTTTCGAAGCTATAATTCCATTACGTATTCCAAAATGTCATCAACTAAAGTGTAAATAATTATTTAAAAAGAATTAAAAGTATATAATAATATAATTTATAAAAATACCACAAGACACCCACATTTATTCAACATTTCGTCTGCAACAAACAATGTTTCACTTTGTTCATGTCATTTTCATTACCAAAACGTAAGTGAGAGTTCCAGTTAGAAAATAAAAGCGCAAATTTTGTAAATCGCCATAAGCACTAAGGAGACTTTTATTGGGATAAGAAAACCTCAAAGCTAAAATGAATAATTTTTTTCGAAATTGTAAATACAATCGATTATGCTTTACTAAATAATATAACTCTTTTAGTAATTTTAAACGATCCAGCTTGACTACTAACCCCTATGAATTACAGGAAATGATTGTAAATATAGGTATGATTAAGGCAGGGACATAAAACCATCGGTAAAGATGTGAGGGATCATTAAGTCACACGCTAGTCCCATACAGAACATATACTGCCTCTTTATTAAGGCCATAAAGAGGTTACCCGTTACACCCCATTATTAAAATCTACTAATTATTTTGTCACATTATTAGTTATTTTTATCTGGTGATTTTAGATATCAAATTACTGTTTATAAGTAAAGTAAAATGTTAAATATTTATGGTAAAATAACAGAAGTGGACTATCGTGTTTATTGAATTAAGAAAAAAAGAAAATAGAAAATAAAATTAAAGTATTACAGAGCTATTAATGCAGTTAATGTACAAAATACATAGCTTAGTTTTTGTACTTAGCTTAGTGTTTAGAAACTATTGCTAATATTAGTTATATAATCTTGTGTGCTTTAAGCAATCGGTATTTTATCTTTGCTACATTTGTTACTGAAAATTCCAAATAATACTTCATAATTTGTAAATGCAAGTATTAGGAAATATACAAATAGAAATATACTGTCACAAAATATTGACGTTTTTGCTTGTAATAGAAAAGTGATATCTGTATGTACTTGTGATAAAAAACATTTTTTAGGATGATTTATTAAGGACACGATCCAATGTCCTTAAGGGACACAATATATGTTTATTTTTTTATTAAAAAAGAGTTAACTTTATCGTGAACGTATTTTTTAATAAAAATGTATTTGTCATTTTTATATAATCTGAGGTTTACTGATTTTGAAAATAAATCCACATTTTTATTAGGGGCATCACGTGATCAGCAACACGTGCCTGAAACCGACTTAGTGTTTATTGATACCGAACACAGTTGCACGATACCTAATGTTGTTTAAAAATACATTTATCTCAAGATGGTTACGATTGCATTATTCCTAGCTTTGTTGGTGCCTAATTGCGAATAAGCAAGTAATACAATGAAGAATATGACACACAACCAAAGAACATTGAGATAAAGTTATTGATTACGCGTTTACAGAAGATCAGAACAAAAATAATGATTGCAGTTTTTTATAATAAAATTATAAAAGCAAGTATCCACATTATTAACAGGATTCAGAGTATATGCTATAAATTTAATAGCACAATATAAAAGTTTGATTAAACCTGACAGCTTGAAAAGAATTATAATACAAAAGTGCCGCGTTACAAATGTTTTCCATTCAATGTGGCAACACCCGTTCAATCTAAAAGCCGTTCAAATTGACAAATCTTCATTTTGGATAAAACACTAAAAATTGTACCAAAGGCAGCTCTTCAATTAGACTTGAATTTTTCAAGCACCTACTTGTGGGAAAAACATTTTCAGCACTTGTTGCAATAAAAATGAAATATATAGGAACAAACATGGTGTTGCTAAAGACTAGCGTTGTGCCTTTTCTAAAATATAACCTCAAATAGGAATGCTAGTTGAAAAAATTCAAGCTTATCTATCTCAATAACAGATTTTTCTCTTATCAGTTAAAATTTTCCTTTTTAATTTTAGCAAATTAAAGCTCGAAATGTTATATCAAGTTTTTTTTGTGAATGTATATATTAATAAATAAATTGTTTTCCATATATATATATATATATATATATATATATATATATATATATATATATATATATATAATTTATTTATAGTGTAGTGGCGTTTGGAGGCTTTCCTTTCAAGAAGAGGGGTGTGATACCTAAAGTTTTGGGAACCCCAGTTCTAAAGAATCGTTTTATATAATCTGTTAAATATTGACCAACCAGAGCATTTCCATTTGAAATTCAAACATTCACTTTTTCTGCAATATTGAAAAATTTCAGAAAACTAATCAAATAACAGGCGTGTTTTAAGTCAGATGTTTATCTATAACGATAATCATCAGTTGTGCTTCCCAATACAACCCCCCTCACTTATTTGTGACGTCTTGTATTGTACTTTGATTTTCATTATTTGTGCCCGTTTGTAGAAAATGTTTTGCGATGGATGTTCAATTCTTATTGTAATTCTTATTGTAACGAATTACAAAAACCAATGTTTACACACCAAAAGTACAGACTTCTGTGATTTTAAAAATGCAAATCTGTTGAGAAAAATCTGTCAATAAGAAATTATTTTAGATAATATTTTTCTAAGAAATATATTAGTTTTTTAAAAATATTTGATCCATTTTATAAAGGTCCAAATATGAGACAATGAGTTTTAAATGAATGTAATAATATTGAAATGGTTATTTAAGTACTTATCTTTTTTATTAAAAATAGACGAAAAGATCTAATAAACCTTTTGGCAATTTTATTTTTACTTTACCTGCTACTTTGGCTAGTTGTGTACAATATTGGTGGTTCTTCCATCTGGTTGGATGGAGCCTGCTGTAGAATATGCAACATAAAGTTGTCCATATGAGAAACATTCATCTCTCAAATTAATGCTAGCTATTTTTATAGTCTGTCCTTGTGATTTTTAATTACCATCGCAAAGCAAAACTTAACTGGCAATCACTTTCTTTTAAATTTGAAAGGAGACTCTGATGGAAATAGAGGTATAAAAATATCCTTTTGAATTTACTTGTTCATTTATTATATTTTCTTTCTTTATGTTTGATTTAAAATATCTAAATATTCTAAAATTTTTAATAGCCCTCCTTTATTATTACAATGTACTATTTAGTTTTCACTTATACTTTGATTATCTCAAAACGTCTTTATATATGAAATCGGCGTTTCTTCCATCTGGTGCAAGCATCACTAAACTACTGCAAAAGACTACCCTAGAACATGCAACATAAAGTTGATCATGTGAGAAACAGTTTTGCCTAGCAGTTAATGAACGTCTGGTTAACTTTAGCCAAACTTAATTTAGTATTTTTTAATATCTATCTTCTTCTATATATTCCTTATGTATTTCCCTTGTTTATCTGACTTTATCCTCCCACACATATTCATTTGCATCCAAACCGTTATAAATTGTCGTCCGATAACCCTTAATTTATCAATGATAAATTGATTGAAAAAATATTAAAACCTGAAAATATTCAATATAAAGACGTCGATTCACAAAGGTAAAAATGAACTCAAAATCTCAAAAAGATATTAGTTTTTAATAAAAAGACTAGTTTCGGTGACAATGGCTCCTTCCTCAGTGCTTTTCAGCTACTACAGCCTACAGTAGTAGCCAAGCACTAAGGAAAGCGACATCATCGCCGAAACTAGACTGTTTATTAAAAACTAATTTTTTGTGAGGTTTTAAGTGAACTATTTTGAATTTTATCTGCTTTAAATGATCGCAAAAAAAATTTACTAAGTATAAGAAAAATGTATTTTTGCTAGTTAATAGATGCATTAAAGCAAATATTATGTATTGTACAAATCATATATGAAATATGTGTTTTAATGTAAAGATATAATTTAAACCTATACTATATAACTAATTAAGTTAATTAGAGCTTAGCTAGTAGGAACAATTCACATAAATAAACATTAAAACACTTAAATTTAATTTTTACTGACATAAACATAACATATGTATATATATATATATATATGCTTTAGGATGGCTTATTTATAGTTTAGTTATAGAGTTTTATAGTTGATTAAAATTTGAATGTTTAAGTAGAAAAGTAGAGTAATAATATTATTTCATTACAAGTATATTTTACATAATTCAAGAAAATGTAATGTATATTATACAGTAAAAAACCTTTTCGTAAAAAGACTTGTGGCAACTCTAAGTTGGTGGCTGGGACTATAGCTTCTCTAGTAGAAATGGGTAAGTATAATTCGCTCAACCTAACCTGGATTCCAGGACATTCTGGCTGGATAGGGAATGAGAGAGCTGACGCCTTAGCAAAACAAGGGTGTATAAGGCAAGGACCGTTGCAGAGGGCTGTGGGTAAGCTACTTCAGGAAGGGCGCAAGAGGATCATGGCATACATAGAGAGGTTGTGCAGAGGAGAATGGACTTTGGGTTGCAACAAATCCAAGGTACTGTGGGGAGACTTGTGAGGCAAAGAACTACTCTCCTTAAGTAGACCTCAACTCAGAGTTACTGTAGAGCTGGTCACAGGCTATGGGAATCTGAGGGGGTTCTAATACAAAATTGGAAGATCTAGGTCCCCTGTGTGCAAAAGATGCGTCGAGGACCAAGAGGAAAGCCCAATCCAAGTGCTCAGTGAGTGCCCTGCTTTGGGAGCTGCAAGGGGAAAGATGGCAGGTATATACACCAGAGGATATCAGAAGATTTAGCATTAGGTGGGTACTTGGTTTCCGCAAAGAGGTAGGTATCCACTAAGCTAGTCCTGTGGGATGAGAAGAGAGTACAAAGGCCGAAAGCGTACTAAGGTAAGTGCTCTACACCGATAAGGTACCTCCAAGTTTTAATAATTAATAATAATCAATACAGTAAACAACAGAGAATAGAAAATATTGTTAATATCGTTAACACACGTTTTTCTTTTATGAAAGTATAATTTTTATATTTGTTTTGAATTTTGTATTGAAAAATACTTTTGTGGCTTGAATGCGAAGTCACGATTCTCATTTGGCTAATATGCAAATAAGAAAAGCGAAACATTCAAATGCATTGCCTAAGCCGTAATTGCGTTAAGGTTCGTTTTGTTGTGGTTACAATTTTAACGAAATCTTACTTTTATGAGTCTCGTTTATACTCTATTATCGGCCCGGTGAGGTTTTAAAATAGTTGGGGCCAATCGGGTTACATTTATGAAAATTGCTTGTTTTAAATTTACTAATAATGAAATAGTGTTACTTTGGTAAATAGTTGGAAAAATAATCATGTTTAAATTAATGGTTAAATATATTCATATTATTTTGTTTCTTTATCATCAAATATCTGTATTTATCCTTCAAACCTCAATCCCTAACTCAGTGTGAATGTAGTTAAAAACCTTATTTAAGGGGTTTTCTGAAAATCGTTTAGTTTCGTCTGATTTTCAAAATTGTGAACGTTGAAAATATTACAGTTTGTATTAAGAAAATAGAAATTTCACAAAAACTATGTTTCAAAATAATTGGCTGATTTTTTTTTTTAAAGTAGATATTTTATTTAGAATTATACCTCCCTAAGTTTGTTTGATAGGCTAAATGGCGTCACAAGATGGCAAGCAACGGATATAAAGGACATTTTTTGAATAGAAGCTCAACCTTTGGGCAAGATTTGTGTTGAAGTTAGGTAACCAAGCGTGAAAAGGGCTTTTAGCAGCCCACATGGTTTGTTGGAAAGGAACAAATATTAAAGGAAATATGAAAATAATATGAAGGATTTTCTTACAAAAAGGATATTCACTTTAAAATAAATGAGAAATAGTTATGAGGAATCAATCAGCTGTGTAGTAAATGCAAACATATATTTTGTGCACATATTAACAAACCAAACATAATTAAAAACCATTATGAAAATATTGGGATTGCTTAAGAATACAATGTACAGTTTTAAACGTTTTTCAAAATGTACAGTGTTTTGGGCAGATTAATAAAAATTTTGAAGATGTATTTTCCTCTTGAGATGATCGAGATAAAGAGAGGCTATAAGCTGAAAAACAATATACAAATAAAATATTACTAAAAAGTATTTTTTTTATTATTTGAAATTTTCTTCCCCAAAGTGGGTTTTCAGAAATCAATTTTGGTCAAGGAGGAATGGACATCTAGGCCAAACAAACAAACAAACAAACACACACACACACACACACACACACACACACACACACACACACACACACACACACACACACACACACTGCAGCGGAGCGCGCACCGCGCCGCCCGCGGGCCGTCCCGCCCCGCACGGTCCACAGCGCGGCCGCCGCCACCCTTGACCACACCGCAAGCTCAGAATTCTGACAGGGCCTGTCCTAGCCAAACTAGGATACTGTGCAATGACCCGCCAAAATCTGCCAGAGAACAGGTCACTAGACGTTATTATAAAAAACCTAACTTGCTGAAATTTAACCCTTTGGGTACATATTTCCCTGGGGAATGAGTTCTTTGAAGGCATCTTTTTGGCGAAATGACCCTCTGGTTTTAGGAGTGTGTAAGAAATCTGTTTTAAATAAAAACACTATTGTTTTGTTGGCAAGTTAGTAAAAATTACATTTTTATTTTACCCTTAATTTTGAAATTACAGCACATTTCGCAATTTTCTTATTTTAACTAGCTCTTTAAAATATTAACAATTCATTTCTGTTTAGTATTTTTTTATCTCTCTTTTCTATTCCAAATATACACATTACAATGTCAGTGGTAACTCTTTACTCAGTTGCCCCTTTCTTTTACCCCTTCTATACAAAATTTAAGTAAACTTCTTACTGAATTTATATTAACACCAAAAGTTATAAGAAAAATAATTTATATTTATATTAACTGAAAGGTGTAATTTAATTATGTTCATTTACCCCTTCAATATTCAAAATCAAATTTGTTTCATTTTTTTAAATAAAACTGTCTTTATCTTTGACAATACCTTTTCAAACCCTTTGAAATAAACAATCCTTTTATGTGATTTTGCAAATCTTGAAGATTTCATTTTAAACTCTTGTACTTAAAATTAGACAATGGAACTTTTAAAACTTGACTTCATCAACAAATAACTTTAACCCTTTTAATTTAAAAACTGATCCTTTGAATAACATAAGTTATATCAATTAACAATTTTATCCCATTTAAAAGACCATTAAACGTTTTGAAAAACATAAGTTATATCACTAAACAATCTTATCCCATTTAAAACAATTAATATTAAGAACAAACATGTTACTCCAACCAACAATTTTTTATACTTCTATAACTAATTAAACAAACATATTACATCTTAACTTGAAATTATTAGCCTAACAATTGATTCACTAGACCTACATAATCTTTGCTGAATATTTACTTTTTATTTTTATTGTCTACTTTAAATCAAAGAAATTGTTTCACATTTTAGTTTTGTCCCCTTTTTTTTATTTCACAACTCTTTTATTTTAATTCCAAATAATTTTGTAAACCCTTAAACCCCTTTATTTTTTAATTAAATCTGATTTATAAATGTTAATTAATTTTTCATTAATTAATTTTAATTTATTCCAATTAATTAATTTTAACCCTTTCTCAATAATTAATTGTAATTGCTTATTATTTATTAACTTTAAATAATTCTCATTAATTAACTTTAACTCTTTCTCATTTAATAATTTTACTTGATTATCATTTAATAATTTTAAATATTTAACGTTGGTCTAAAACACTAAAAAAAGAAGAAACCTTTTCTGTTGAATCATCTGTCTTATTTGACTTCTTTTGCACAAAACTCATAAAAAAATTTCTTAACACCTGGTTACATTTTATTCATTTACCGCTAATTTTATATATTTAAAAAGCCTTTAATTTCTAACATTTACTTAATTTCTTTCCAAAACAATTTATAACTTTCTCTATTTAAAACAAATTTCAAATTTACTAACAATTTAATTCTATTTCATATTTATAAACTTGTTTGTAGGACTCCTCCATTTTGTGGTGGAAGTTTCCCCCCTAACTAAGTTAAGTAATAGAAAGAATTATTCTAGTGTTGACAGTTTTTATCGACACCTGAAATATTTAAAATTTATTTTTATATCGATATAAAAATATGTTTTAACAAAAATTAAAAAAAAAAAAACACCAACATTGAAATATACATGTTTTTTTAATTGTGACGTACTCTCAGCAAATACCTATTTGTTAATGAATTAAAAACATTTCATTTTTAATTTATTAGGGCCTTATCAATAACGTATAACAATATATAAGTGTGATAAATTAAAAGAGGAATTTAAAAGGTACAGTTATAATAATTATTATAATAAATAGGTGGTTTCGTTAAGAATATTTATGAGTTTGATAGGTTTTTATTCAACATTAGAATATACGATAAATATCTAAGGAATTTTGAAATATTAGAGGCTTTTGTAATAATAAATTATATGTTTTTTTAACCATGTATATACTTTTAGCTTTAATTCTTGCTATAAGACCTTGCATACCTGACACACAATCAAGTTATTTACATACCTTATACTTATATAATGTATTCATAACATATTTTTATGTTTATTCTTATATTTTTTATTGTAAACTTTATTTATAAGACTTTATTAATATTATTTACAGTTACGCATGCGTGCGCGCGTTCGCGAGTGCGTATACTCTATATGTGTTTGTGCGCGAGCGTCTGTGTGTGTGAATTTGTTTTTGAATGTATAGTAATACCTAATATCACTTTGATAAAAGTATTGGCAAACGTGATATATATATATATATATATATATATATATATATATATATATATATATATTACTGAGCAATATATATATATATATATATAAATAAATATACCATAAATAGACCTCATTTGAGAAAAAGATTTAAAGGTTATTTTTACATACATGTGAGTGGGTGTGTCTGTATCAGTTTTAGCAACTATAATATAAAGTACGTTTTATATAAACGTGTGGTGTGTTCAAGCTAGATGAAAGAATTTTCACTCTTCCACACATTCGTACATCCTTTTAAAGCAAAGTAGAAAAGCCCTTTAGAATTTACGCCCAGTGCTTCCTTTAATATGGCTTTTCCTGGTGTACACAAAATAAGTCCTAAAAGCCATTTTACGGTTGGCTACTTCCGTAACCTTACAATGTGTTTTGAAGAGTTTTGGGTCTATAATAATTCCACCGGCTTACATTAGATGATATACCTTTACTTATGTGAATGCGTCTAGGAAACTTTTGTTTTTATTACCATTTAATTGCGTCTGATTTACTTTAAATTAAAATATTTTTTTTTACAATTTCTTATATATGGAAAACGCTTAAATGTTGCTTATATGTTAAAATGGTTCTTCCTAATTTTTGTGGCATACAATATTTAGTAATAGATGTATGAGACACTTTTTATATTCATCATATAGAGAATAAAGATATATTACCATAATAAATTATCTACTTTAATGTGACAACCTTGATTAAAGCT
>JBAIZL010000002.1:126798532-126836032 GCA_036971475.1 Prosapia bicincta | reverse complement strand
ATCAATAGATATCAATTGCAAACAAAAAAATCAAAATATATTTTTGTACAGAACAATTAAAATAATGTTGTTAAAACTAAAAGATACTAACCTAAAGCAAAAATACTTATGTAAGGCTATACTCATTCTACAAAAACAAAATTCTTTATAAATACAGTTACCTAATGGAAAAATAAGGAACACACAAAAATGTATTGTTTTGCTGCTTTTACAAAAACGCCATAAAGCTTATAAAATAAGACTTTTACTAGTGCCCCAGAAGGGAGGCGCTGCATTGTTTACGGAGCGCACTAAATGCGTGGATTTAAGCTGTGTTGGATCGCTTCCAAGACCCCAATTCTTCCCAGATTCTGGTTTTACAGATTGATAGGTACGACGTGTAAAGTTGGAAAGAATTTGTAAAAATAGTCGAAAACGTTTTAGTTAGTGTTTGAAAATAAATAATAATTAATAATTTTTACCGAAGACTTTCAAAAACAATAAAGTTTTATAGAAGGAACTATTCAGGTTTTACATTTTTTGAATCCATTACAAATGCTCAAACGTTATATAAGTTCTTAATTTAAACAAAATTAGGAATTTTTGCTTTATATTACTCTATCACAAGAAGAAATTAATAATTGAAGATCGTTAATTTTTAGTTTTTAAACAACAGAAAAAGTCTCATAAATTAAATAGAAAACTAAATCGTTGAGACTTTACACTAGTCCTTTTCTTGTTTCGGCAACAGTGTGGTAATCACTGAAGGTGCAAGCTAATCACTGTCAACGGCGACAACGTCACAGAAACTAGTTTTTATTATGAAACTGAATATTAGAAGTTTACGACTAATATTTTAGTATTTGTCTTTTACTTACTGTTACTATCGCACTAGCTGAGAGACTAGGTGCTCCTTCTGCACACTCTTCTGCTTTAAGTTCTTTTTATTTCTTCAACTTTTCACAAAACACAACCACTTTGTTACTAATGTACTACTAACATTTGCTAAGCTGCAACTAATAATATTAGCAGAATTACGTAAATAATATTAGACGTTTCGTAAATAATGTATTTTCAAGATAAAATGTATTATAATTACAACATAAAAACCAGATTTATAAATGGTTACTTCCGTTTTGTTACTGGGGTTACAGATGACTATCTATTCTTTCTGTCCACAGTGTTTCTACTCTAGGTTCTAATTTCTAAATAATGTTGCCGAATAGAAAGGGTAAAACATAAAACCTTGAACATGATGTTATAGCCTAAACGTCTGGAGTTCAAAGCCAAATAATTATTTACAATTTTTAATGATTCATCTGTGAAATGGACGCCAATAACTTGGTATTGGTAACCCACAAGTATATTTCGAAACGTTTTATTTTTACACATCATAGAAACTTTATAAACATCAGAGCTTTGGAGTTTTTAATTTAAGTAAATTTTAAACCCTTTTAATGGAAAAATCTTGCTTCTTGAATATATTATTATATACGTTCAGAACTTATATCCAGCACAAGGATACATAAAATATTATTTATTTAATTTACTTCTTTTATAAGTGTGTAATATATATTTCAACATTTATGAAATACATTTTCATACAGTTTGCTGTATTGATAGCTTTATAATTATGCTGGTTATCCGATGTTATTTTAGTCTTGAAAGATAATGTAACTAGCTGAAAGTCAACAAAAAAGATGTAAATTGAAAAAAACAATAGTTTTGTAATAATAATTATAATAATAAATTAAAAACAATAGTAAAAAATAAAATATAGTTAAAAAATTAATATAGCCTTGCTCCGTTTTTAGAGTCGTAGACGTATATAATAGCTCAAACTACTCTAAATGCACTAATGAGTTGAGCGAGTCATTGAATGTCGAAAATTGTAAGCCCAATGGTACTGTACTACTAGCAACTTTCTTCATTGGAGCAACAGTTCTTTCAGAATAAAAAGGCCAGTACACCGTAAAGTTAACTCTATTCTCATTGCCTAGGTAAACATTTCCCTTAAAGTAAATCTATTTAGATATGTCAAAAAGTAATGACATCTGTGTCGCTGCCTAAGGGAAGGTAGTAGAGTCTGTTTTAGCACTATTTCTCTCATAGAGCTCCTGTCAGGTCTTGAATTGAAAATAAAACACAAATATTTAAGATTAATAAAAAAAAAATTAGTTACGTTTTATAAAGTTATGCTAAATATATTTATGAATAGAGAACTTAAAACAATCTATAAACTGGATATTCACTATAAACACCGGACGTATTATACAAGGAGTACGTTTATACAAGATTGAATAGTCTAGTGATACATTCAACCCATAGTGTGCTGGACATAATTAATGGACTCTAAACTCCTATCAAGGTATTATAGTGTAAACGTATGTTCAATTCCTTTACAGCTCTATTTGAATATATATATATATATATATATGTATATATATATATATATATATATATATATATATATATATATATATATATATATATATATATAATATAATATACTGTATAATATAACAATATATTTAATTTAAATTATATATGTAAATTATATATATATATATATATATATATAAAATATGTTTTCCTTTTGAATTATTTTTAAGAATAAATAATATACACTAATTACAGTAATAATTTATTGAATAATACACTCTAAGCTTTTCGTTGGTTGACATTACCAACATCCTCAGGAATTACAATACTAAGAATGACAAAAGAACTGTCCAACAAATATGAAGTTACTAGATCAAGTATTAGTATCTAGTAACTTCATATTTATTAAACAGTTCTTTTGTCATTCTTAGTATTGTAACTCCTAAGGGTGTTGGTAATGTCAACCAACGAAAAGCTTAGAGTGTATTATTCAATAAATTATTCCTGTAATTAGTGTATATTATTTAATCCTAAATATATATATATATATATATATATATATATATATATATATATATATATATATATATATATATATATTAAAACAACATAGGTATTCAAATACAATAATATTTATTAATTTTTATCCAAAGCTTTTCGTTGGTAAACAGTACTTTGTAATTTTCATTCCTGATGATGTTGGTACTGTTTACCAACGAAAAGTTTTGGATATAAATTAATAAATATTCTTGTATTTGAATAACCTATGTTGTTTTAAATTAATATACAAGAAAACGTAATATATATATATATATATATATATATATATATATATATATATATATATATATATATATTTATTATGTACAATATTATATACATATAAATAAGGATGGAAAACAAAAAACATTTCCAGCGGTTTACATATTTTTTTACGGGCTAGAAAGATTTAAAATGTTTTGTTGGCTATGATAAATTTGTCTAGTTGTATTGAGAGCTTAGACACACAAGTTTTACAACCGTATCAACCGTGTAACTAATGTAAATTAAACAGATACCGGAAAGCACAGGATGAAAAAATAGTCACAGCACGCTCCAGCGACATAGAGTGTCTAACAGACTGGAAGAAGTCACGTCAAAATCGTACGTACAGACTCCACAAAGCTGCCGGTTGCTATGGTAACGCGGTACTGACAATAAAAAAGTGTCACAGTATAGAATATCTAGTGTAAGTGTCAGTTTACACCATGCCGAGATTACTCAGCACTCTAATCGATATTTTCCAAGTTCGGTAGCTACATATGTCGAAGGTTGTAAATATGAGATATAGCGTTGTATACGTTCGATTAAAATTTGACTCTTCCAAGATACCCTGATATCAACGTGCTAGGGGTAAAAACTGATATGCGTCGATTAACGGAGTGGAGTATAAGAGCAATTTAGAGTATAACAACTCTCACATGATATATAATGTTTTGCAAACCTGTTTGTTGACGTTACACACTAAACGACCAAAAACACAAAAAATTATTAATCTTAGTGTAATTGTAACATAATTTGCCTCTGAAGGGAGATGATTTTATAGCCAAAACCTTATAGAAACAACTTCACCCACCTGTTGAATCCCAATAGATGGTCCTAAAAGCGTGTTGTTACAAACTTCACAATTAAACAGCCAAAGTAATGGCTAGAATCGCAAAATGATTTTTCCTAAATTTCTAAAATCCTAAAGAACTCGTTCGTTATAATCAAATGTCACAATATTTTTTTTATTATTATTTTTATGAAAACTAGTCCTATTGTAACCCCTCAGCATTTTGCAAATATAGTGGTGTGATTTAACTTATTATAAAAAATTAATTACCTTTATCCATTAACTTTATGCTTCTTTATACAAATAGACTCGCCGGGTCAACTGCTTGTCTAAACCACTGTAATCTTACCTTAAACTCATGCGGACTGGCTGTCTGTTAAATCGCTTTAGCGGAGACAGATTACATTAAAAAGCTCGTTTATGTTTACCAAAAAGATTTAATTTTGAAAAAAATGTCATAATCAAATCATTACATTTTAAATCATAATTTGCTTTTTACTTCACAAATTTAAACTACATACGTTTACACTTTTCAAAAATGTTTCCACACAAAGCTAGGGTTAATACATTCTGATATTTTATATTTACTGGTTTGTTTGAAACAAAAAATATCAAAAAACTAAATTTAAAACATACCTCTTGCAATTACTTAAACTAACGTGACTTTGTTGAAACATTTAATTATTAAACCCGAGTTCACTTTTAAACTATTTAAATTTTTAAACAATTAACGGAACGTAACAAGTTACTAATAAAAATGTCTGTTTTTAATAAATTTAGAAAATCACACTAATATAAGTTTAATCGATATTTTGACGATAGCAAGTCCATTTTGATCCTCTCTTTCAGGAGGATCAAAATACTAACTCTATACTAACTCAAATAGTTTGGTTCTCTTCAACAGTCTAAACCTGCCCTGGTTATCTAATCGGACCTGGATGAAGGTGGAGTCTCTTTACATGTCTCTTTTTTCATCTTCTTTATTTCTTCTTATATCATCAGGATATTCAGATCTCGTTAAATATCTTTGTTTTTCACATACCAAGGCATTACCCATATTAACAGTAAATTGCTTTGGAACTTTTTTTTCACAATTTCGTATCAAGCTATCATGTATATAGTAAACTCGGCCTTTAAATTCTGGAATGAAATCATCTTTAACAAACATTGAAAAGAAAAAGAAATACAATGTTTGTGTTGTACAGTGATTAGGTAATAGAACATTTTAACCTTTTAATGTTAAGTATAGGGTGAAATATTGGGTTAATACGAAGCTGGTAATTGCACATGTTAATATGCATAGTATTATACATATTATTTATAACATTATTTATGTACAAAGCGATATTATTATTACATGAATATAACAATTGAGGTCAAAATAAGGATGAAAGCCTTTGTTTCTGACACTATATTACAAAAGTAAAAGGTCAAAAGAAGTTACTAATGTAATCATTTCCATGAAAATTGTTACATTATTTATTTATTAACTGAATAAATCTAGAAAACTATAACTTGTTAATATTCATCATTTAAAATTAGGCAACAATAAGATTTTATCGAAAATAAAAACAATTTTAATCTACGAAATTAAAAAAAAAACAAGTGAAATAAATCTCCCTAATCTTAAAATCAATAACTTAGGTAACCAAGTATTACACCGTCTCTTTCTGTCTCTTACTCACCCCCTCTTTTGTCAGGAGAAAATTACTGAGAAATAAATCATTGTAAGAGAAAGTAAAAGATGTATTTCAATAGTAGAAATAAGATTTTAAATTTTCAGAATGATAAGCGCTATTTTATTGTTTTAGCAAATGTTGCCATTTATAAAATGTTAAGGATCTGAATGTATTAATTAGTTGTATGAGAAACAGATGTCGGGGAACCGAAGAGAATTTACGACGCTATAAAGTGAAAGAAATTGCTACATTTTATTGCCGCATCTCCGTTTTAAGTCATTACAGTTAAGGATTAATTATCGGTATTAATTAATTATTAGTTAACATTGTAACACATGTGTTACAAATATAACCATACACACACACACACACACACACACACACACACACACACACACACACACACACACACACACACACACACACACACACACACACACACACACACACACACACACACACACACACACACACACACACACACACACACACACACACACACACACACACACACACACACATACACACACAGACACACAGACACACACACACACACACACACACACACACACACACACACACACACACACACACACACACACACACACACACACACACACACACACACACACTCATATACATTTATGTAATTTATTTAATCAACAAATCTTACTTGTTCTGTTTTATGTAAACAAACATCTTGTTTTAGAATGTCGTCTGACATTGTAGCAACATTTAGACGTTTTTATTTGAGTTTCAACTATGCAAAATGTGTGTCATCCTTTTCCTATTTATTATATTTCATTAGAAAACCATTTATCATAATGTAAACGGATTCATCTTACATTTGATATTTTAATGTATGTTAGCACAGAGGTTTAAGTAGAAGTGAATGAGGCCTTTCATAAATATAACATAACACTCTACATAACATTCTATATCTATTCGAACCTAAGACCAAATCATATACTAAAATATAATAAAGGTTTAAATTTTGTAACTAATTTATTATCGAATTTTACAAAATTCATACATACACATACAATGAGAAAAAATATTAAAACGCAAATTTTGCCCATTTTAAATCCAATTGAAGAAAAGAAACAAAGAGTCATTGGACATCAAAATTGCTTAAGTCTTCATGACATTTAAATGTATATATATATATATATATATATGAAAAGGGTTGGCAAATTCACATTCAGTGGGAAGGAAAAGAGAAAGCTGACACTCTCGCCAAACAGAGAGCCGCTTTACCACAGCTACTTACCTCAACCTCTTTTCAATCAGTGAAAATACAGATAAACTCAGTTTTAAATCGGAGCACGAGAGAAAACCTATCAGGGTCTCTCACAACAGAAGCTGGGTACACAGGTCACCGAAGGACCAATAAACCGTAGCCTTTTCTGGCGCACATGTGTAGACTGTTCCGCCTGGCTACTGGCCACGACTACCTGGCGGCACACCTCCACAAGATTCATGTCCTCCAATCGCCGGATTGCATTTTGTGCGGAAACGGAACCATGGATGTAGATCACCTCCTCACGCTCACTTCCTTGGGCCACATCTAGCCTGACGAGGAGGACAATGAAGGACGTCTCTCTCGATTGTACTGGTCAGCACGTCACCAAATGGCTCAACAGCCAAGGGTGGGCGTTGGATATTAAGTAAGTAAGTATATATATGATGAATAGTTATTATCTGGAGTACATCCGTTCATTCTGCAGTGCATAAAATCGTAGTTCCGACGTTTCGCTAGAATCTCATCTAACATTGACGAGGTGAACCCAACAACAGTTCTCTGGCTCTTCAACTGTTAGGTTCACCTCGTCAATGCTGGATGAGATTCTAGCGAAACGTCAGTTATGTAAGCTGTTATTGTAAACAACCTACCCCTAAGGATAAGATTAGTATAACGATCCGCTTGCCAAACATATTTGGAAAGCATTTATAAAGATATATAAGTGCCAGCTTTTACTAGTTGAAATATAGATAGATTCGATCACTCATTCAAGACAGTTGCTATGTTGGATTAGGATTCGGTTAGCCTATTAAAAATTCTGTAAAATCTTCTTAATAAGTTCTTGTATGTTGTAATAGGCCATAGGCCTAAATAAAGTGTTTTTTAAAAAGTAACCTGTGTTACGAAATATTTAACTGGCGCCCGAACTGGGACCCGACGAGTTCGCGTCTCGAATAATTCTTTCGATCAGTATCCGGAATTTTCGCACATCACCTTTTGTGCTGACAAACGTGAACGTCTGTTTCAACAGGTAATTGTCGGGAACAACAAATCAAGATTCAACGGAAATTTCAAGAACTATACCTGCCACCAGGGTTAACCAAGAAGACAGCATCTCGGCCAGTAGCCCAGAGAATTTTCGCAGACCACCAGACAGCCGAAGACAAGTAGCCACATAAGCAGCCAACCTTCACCTCCAACTAACAACAGTGAGTACAATTCCATTATGTCTCCTGTATCGAAACCTATTCCTAATGAATATTTAAAATTTATTCCCACTTATGATGGTTCCCCCTGTAAACTTGTGCATTTTATAGAAACTGTTAAAGACTTAGTAGAAAGTTACTGTACTGAAAACATAGCAGAATGTTCTAGTAATCACTGGATTCTATATAAGGCTTGTATGTCTAAATTAGAAGGCCCAGCAGAACATGTAGGGTATAATAACAACTGCGGTAATATTAGTGAATTACTGGAAACTCTAAAAAAAAATTTTGCTGATAGTAGGGCAGCGCAAGATATAATATTAGATATCACAACTATGCGAATGACTAATAGGGAACACCCACTTGACTTTCTAAACAGATTATACGAAAAACGAGTAACAGTGTTAACAAAATATAAATTAGACGGTTTCAAAGACACCACTTTAGAACAACTTACGTCACAGCTCGACTTAACGCTAGTACGAACTTTATGTCTAGGAGTACCAAATCAACTAGAAGAATATTTACAATTATTCCAAATAAAATCCTTAGACGAAGCAAGAATCAGATTGATAAACGATTGCAGTATAATACTAAACAGACTAAAGCTTTCAACAAATGAAACAACAAATTCCCAATCGTTTAAAAATCATCAAAAATATAAATCTCCCCAACTTCGACCTCAAAATTACGAACAATATAGACCTCCAAATTATCAACACTTCGCAAGGCCTCACAACAGCTATTACCAAAATCAACGACCACAAAATTACCAACAATTTCCTAGGCCACAACAATTTCAAAAACAATGGACCAATAAGTATCAACAACCAACTAATCAAAGGTATCAACCAACTAACCAAACTGTTTCTATGAGAACAATTCGCTCTAACCCAAAACCTATGCAAGAAATGACTGAAATTGAAAACTCTTCTGATGAGCTTACAGACTTAAAAAATCAAGTAAAATCTTTATCTAATCAATTAAATAATTTTTTAGAGTCAAAGAAGCCTCCACCCAAGGATCCACCTTGCAATTGGAACTAAATTCAATAAATAGAAATCTCCCTTATTTTTCAGATTATAAACAAAGAAAATGGCTAATTGACACAGGATCCGAAAAAAATTATGTAAATCCTGAGATATTAGGCGAAATACTCCGTTATCAGGAAACATTTATAGTAAAAACTCCAGCAGGAATAAAAAGTGGATCTGAATATATTTATTTTGACTTAGAAAATGTATTTGGAATTAAAAAAATAATTAAATTATATCTATTCAAATTCTCTGACAAATACGACATTCTCATAGGACATGAAACACTCCAGGAAATTGAAGCAAAAATAAATTTTCAAAATAAAATTCTAGAATATGATGAAAATAAACATATCCAAATACTTGGATTGACAAGAGACATAGAATTAAAAAAAGGAATTAACATAGTGAAGTTACATACTAAACAGAATTATGACACTGCGTACTTAGAGGAATATAAAGACAATGACGTGGAAATAAGAGAATCAATCGTTAAATGTAACAATTTTGAAGCGAATTGTATTGTGCCAATTGTATATGCCAATAAAGATGTCACCTATAGTGCCCCCCCCTTTTTGAGGTATATAACATTGACGCTGTACAAGATTTTAAACCCGCGACCTATAGTTCCAAGTCTAAATCTCTTGATATAGCAACAATTCAAAAATTAATAAGAACACATCACATGAATAAAGAAGAAAAAATTAAAAATATTAAATTAATAAGTAATTATCCTAACATTGTTAAGCAAGAAAACGATAAATTATCTGCAACTACCATACTGAAACACGAAATTAGGACAAAAGACGAAAACCCTATTTATTCTAAAAACTATAGATATCCAATAGCATTTCGGAAAGATGTGGAAACCGAAATAGAAAAACTATTGCAAAATAAAATTATTCAGCAATCTAATTCACCATATAATTCACCAATATGGGTAGTCCCGAAGAAACTAGACGCCTCAGGGAAGAGAAAAATAAGAATGGTCATAGACTACCGCAAACTAAATGACAAAACTATTGATGATAAATTTCCGATGCCAAATATAGAAGACCTTTTTGGTAAAATAGGACGAGCAACATATTTTAGTGCATTAGACTTAGCCTCAGGCTTCCATCAAATTGAAATGGAGCATTCATCCATTCCGAAAACAGCATTTTCTACTGAGCAAGGTCATTTTGAATTTTTAAGAATGCCCTTTGGATTGAAAAATGCACCACCAACCTTTCAACGTGCAATGAACATAATATTTGCCTCAATGCCAAATGTTTTAGTTTACATGGATGATATTATAATATTCTCAGACTCGTTAACGGAACATTTAAAGCATTTAACAACAGTATTTCAAAAACTATCAGAACATAATCTGAAAATTGAATTGGACAAGACAGAATTTTTTAAAAAGGAATTATTATTTTTAGGACATGTAATAAGTGAAGAAGGTATTCGACCTAACCCAAAAAAACTATCTGCTATAAAAGATTTTCCACTTCCGACTAATCCAAAACAAGTAAAACAATTCTTAGGAATAACTGGATATTATAGAAAAATGATAGAAAATTATGCAAAAATAGCCAAGCCTTTATCTAACTTGCTAAGAAAAGATGTGTCATTTGACTTGAATACACAAGTAAAGGAAGCTTTTTCAGAATTAAAAAACATATTAATCAACGAACCTATTTTGAAACTACCAGATTTCTCAAAACCCTTTTCTCTAACAACAGATGCATCAAACTTCGCGATAGGAGCGGTTTTATCTCAAAATTTTGAAAACAAAGATCACCCTATTTCATTTGCATCCCGTACACTAAATAAGCAAGAAACTAATTTATCTACAATTGAAAAAGAATTACTAGCCATAGTATGGGCATGTAAACATTTCAGACCTTACCTATATGGAAACAAATTTATTATTTATACAGATCACAAACCACTACAATGGCTTCATAACTTGAAGGAACCAAACTCAAAATTAATACGATGGAAATTATTATTAGAAGAATTCACTTTTGAAATTAAACATATTACTGGAAAATCTAATGTAGTCGCAGATGAACTTTCAAGAATAAAAATCCAGGAATCAAACCCAATAACGACTGAAGATGGCATAGAAATAAATCCAGACTCTGTAATAAATGAGTTTTTACAAGATTGTAACACTGAAGATCAAATATCTAATTTAGCAACAATTCATAGTCAAGACAGCTCATCTGATAATTTTAAAATAATGGAAGATGACAAAATAATTAACACAGAACAAAACCAAATAATTTTTAAAAGAGGAAACCAAGAACCAAAGTTTGAAAAAATATTTAATAAAAACAGAATATTATTCTATATACCAACCATTCCAGAATTAGAGATATTAATTGACCAAGCTAACCAGTATTTAAAACCTAATACTACTTATGGACTCTATTTTGAGGACACAGGAATACTTGATATTAACAAGGAATTATATAATTTATTTACACAAATGATAAAAGTAAATTTCACAAACATAACCATAAAAATTTATAACAATTTTGCCTTAGACATAACTGACAAAGAAGAGCAGACAGAAATAATAATAAATCATCATGAAGGAAAGACATTTCACAGAGGAATTAACGAAAATATAAACAGAATAAAAAGCAAATATTATTGGCCATCAATGATAGCAGATGTGATTGAACACATAAATAAATGTAAAATATGTTTAAAGATTAAATATGACCGCAAACCCATAAAAGAAAAATATTGTGTTACCCCAACACCTTCTAGACCCTTTGAACGACTACAGATTGATGTTTTATTACTCCCAGACAAAGATACTTACTATAGTGGATTGTTTCTCTAAACGATTAACCACATTTACTTTAAAAAGATTGAATGGACTTGAAATTACAAGATATTTGAGAAATTATTTTAATCTCTTTCCAATTCCTTCTACAATCCAAATGGATAACGGCAAAGAATTTGACAATGCATTAATACGAAATTTTCTACAACTATACGAAGTAAACACCCATTACACAACACCAGGCTATTCTAATCCTCAAGGACAAGTTGAACGAACTCATTCGACATTAATAGAACTCCTTAATATTATCAATGAATCAACAAAAGAGAAAATCGCCCTAAAGGAAAAAGTGGAATTAGCCACTATTGCATTTAACAACACGCTAAACTTAACCCATAATCTAACTACAAACGAAATGACCTATAGCAAAATAAAAACACCATTTTTCGATTTTAAAAACCCTAATTTTATATTAAATGAACTTAATGCTAAATATCACGAACAATTGAAAATTATTCATGAAATAATAAAAAGAAGAATTGAAAAAGAAAAAACTGACCGCACCAATAAATTAAATACGTCTCGTGAAGAAACAACTTATATCCCTAAAGAAATATATTTAAAGTCTACGTTGCATAGAAAAGAAAAACCTAAATATATACGCGCAACAAAAGGAAAAGGTTTAACTGCAACTTTAAATAAAACAAAAAGACAAATTAAAATACACCCTAATCGGATTAAAAGACCTCGCATAATAAAACGATCTGTTACAGAAAATGACTCCAGCATTAATGTACCTGGTAGCAGTACTAACAACTGTAACGCTAGCCTATAAAGAAATAGTTCTTACAAAGACAGCAGGGATCATCCCAATCCAAACGCAAGATGCGATGATGACCAACTCTACATACACCTATATGCATTTTATAAATATCAACATTATTGGAAATGAACTTAAACAAATCAAAAACAATCTCAAATTATACATGAACTCTTCATTAAGTACACATCTGTTAAACAGTATAAAACTACAATATGATTACGCCAAATCCAAATTCGATCATTTAAAAGCAAGCACCCCTTCAAGGCAACGCAGAGGGTTAATTAATGGATTAGGATCAGCAATATCTTGGATAACTGGTAATATGGACGCTGATGATGAAGAGAAATATGATAAAATTATCCAACAAGTTCAGAGCAATGAGTATCACATAGAACATAATATTGAATAAGAAAATCATTGATCAATTTAATAATGATATGAGTATAATAAATCAAAATAACAACAAAATTAAAATAGTTCTCAGTGAAGCAAACTCTATGTTAAATAATGTGGAAATATTTGAACAATACTTTTTAACATACAACACACTCATGCTAATAATAAACAGAATTAACGATATTACTACAAGCTTAGAATTTTGTAAAACCAATGTGCTACACTCTAATATCTTGAATAAGAAAGAGCTCAATTATATTTTGAATAATACAAAAGAGAAACTTATTTCAAATAAATTAGAAATAATATGGGAACTTAGTAAAGTTCATTGTGCCATTGCAAAAGATAAGATTACCTACTTTATACAAATACCAAAACTTTCGATTACTCTAGAAACCTTCTTTCTATTATCATATCCAGTCACTAAAGATGGAATAACCAGTACAACCCATACCTATCCTTCCTTCATACTGAAGCATATGGAATTGTACACTAGTAATAAGTGTAAATTAGTTTATAATAATTATTATTGTGAAACAATAGACATTATAAATAATAAATGTATAAATAATTTAGTTAATTCAAAATCATCAGAGCAATGCAAAAGAATAATTATTAAGAAACCAGAGCCTTTTATAAAATATATACCAATTATAAATCAATATTTAATATTTGAAAAACCAAAAGGTCTCATAACAAATAAATGTACAAATGAAAGTAAATCCATAAAATTTCAAAAAACTCAACTTTTACTTTTAGAAAATGGAGAAAGATTAGAAACTAAAACGAATAATATAATGTTTTTTGAAAGTTTTCCTACCATTATATTGGAAGAACCATTTAAAAAGTTACAAGCAATATCCAGTTTGAAATAATTCATTCAGCAAATATTAAATCAGAACCTCTTGAAATTCTAGAAATAAATAATTTTAGCAAATATGTTGTAACAATAACCATTGTTTTAGTTATTATAATTAGTATTATTTCAATAATTAGTTATTACTATTGTAAGCAGCATAAAACAAGAATTATAAAGGTAAACAAAAATTTATTGAAGTAAAGGACACAGAACTTGAAGGTCCAATAATGCCTTTTAACCGGGACGGTTAAAACTTGGGGAAGGAGGTGTTACGTAAGCTGTTATTGTAAACAACCTACCCCTAAGTATAAGATTAGTATAACGATCTGCTTGACAAACATATTTGGAAAGCATTTGTAAAGATATATAAGTGTCAGCTTTTACTAGTTGAAATATAGATAGATTCGATCACTCATTCAAGACAGTTGCTATGTTGGTTTAGGATTCGGTTAGTCTATACAAAATTCTGTAAAATCTTCTTAATAAGTTCTTGTATGTTGTAATAGGCCATAGGCCTAAATAAAGTGTTTCTTAAAAAGTAACCTGTGTTACGAAATATTTAACTGTCGGAACTGCGATTTTATGCACTGCAGAAAGATAATTACTATTAATTATATATATATATATATATATATATATATATATGTGTGTGTGTGTGTGTGTGTGTATAATATATATATATATATATATATATATATTATACACACACACACATATATATATATATATATATATATATATATATATATATATATATATATATATATATATATATATATATATATATATATTTTTAAGATTAATTAATATACAATAATTACAGGAATAATTTATTAAAATAATACATTCAAAGCTTTTCGTTGGTTGACATTACCAACATCCTCAGGAATTACAATGCTAAGAATCATTGTTAACCAATGAAAAGCTTTGAATGTATTATTTCAATAAATTATTCCTGTAATTAGTGTATATTATTTAATCTTAAAAATAATTAAATATTAAAAATAATAATAATAATAATAATAATAATAATAATATATATATATATATATATATATATATATATATATATATATATATATATATATATATATGTATATATACGTTAAATCTGAAATCTGTACACGCTTTCTAAATAGCAGTCAATAAAAAATAATAGTAGACATAATAGTTTCAGTTGAAAGGTCAAGTAAATTTTTTAATATTGTAATTGTGTGTCAATAACTTACAACAATTTAATTTCATATAAGTTGTTTTACCCGCCTAATAAAGGTCCAATCTTTGAAAAGGGATATGAAGATACAATTAGGTTCAGTTCAAATTACATTGCTATTTGAGCTAAACTCAAATCTAAACGGCTAAACTCAAATCTAAAGTTTGTAATTGTTTCAAAAAATATCTTTGTTAGTAAAAGTGTATTATTGCATGAAGAATCTGATGTAAAGTTGCATTTACATAGAACTAGCTATAACTCATTAGAATAAGGGATACGGGCCAGAGATAAAATGAAAGATGAAACTTTGCTCTCTCCTGTTATCCTTTAACCCTGCCTTTGATACAAAATGGGACGCCAAGACATTAATATAAACACGACTCGTCTCTTAGACTCCCGGACATTAAAGCTATGCACTTTCTATACAGTGTAATAAATTCATGTTTTGAAGACGAAGTGTAAGCTTTGATATTTTTCCACCCTCTTTTTGGATGTAAGAGGTGGTTTAATACCATTCGACATGGAGATGTAAAGCATGTGACTGTTAAACTTATATATGTGCAATAACATAACATTTTCCCTGAAATTATGTTAAATGTCTCTAAACTAAAATAATTAAAAAAAATTATATCATCCAACAAAAAATGAAGATAAATAATAAAATTTTAAATCTTGTAATGAAGTATATTTTTTTAAAACTATTCTTTATTATTAAAAAAAAATATCGAGATCAAGCTAGTCCCGCACTTGACTGACAAAACTCATCTCAACCCAGATGGTAACCTCGCAATGGCTGTCCAGCAATATAGGAATTCCTGGGAACCAAATGCCCAACATAAATGCGAATAAGGGAGGTCGTCCATAATAGATATTTCGGGCACTCTGAGTAGAGCCAAGACTCTAATAAATGCTGCAATCACCAATGCCTCACAAAACACTTTAATGATCCCGAGTACAGGTAAAATGTAGGAGAGGTGTGTTCCGTACGACTTATGCCAGGATGTCTAGAAAGCAGTGAAGCTGTATCGTGCTTCCGCTTAGCCACATGGCATGGCTACCTGAGAGTCCATCTCTCCCGCTTTGACCTAGCTACTGATGAAACCATCCTATTGTGCATGAAGAAACCCGAAATGGATATGCTTGTAAGTATATAATGCTGTAAAACACAATGGATAGTCTCTGATCAATTTCAGTTTCAAATAGCACACTACTTTATGACAGCTTGAATGCAGAAAACAAGACACGGCGCAGTGTAGGCAATATTGTTACCAATTATCCATAGAAGGGACATCGAAAGTATGAGACATGCAATACAGTAGTATCATCCTATATAAGGGTTTTTTAAAACTATTCGGTTTCGACAAAACAAAAAATTACAAAAGAGCATTGAAACTTACTCGGCAAAAAACCATTGCCATGCCGTATAGTAGCCATACACGGTAACTGCAAGGGGTAACTGTTTCCATATTACAATAGAGTTCCGAGCTTCCGTTAAATTCAATCCCTTTTCTTTTTGAACCTATTTTATCTACAGTAAACTCCCGATTATCCGTGGTATAGGGTGGCCCGGCAACGCCGGATAACGAATTCCGTATGAACAAAGAATACGCAAAACGATCAATAATCGATTATTATACCATAAGTTACACAAATAATGACCCCGGTTAATGCAATTCACAAATAATTTCAGAGGACAAAATAAATACAGAAAATAATTTAAAATGTCGATGTATTTGATGGATTATAACATGTACATTTATATGTCTAACTATTTACAATACGTAGGCCTACATAAGTATATGTCAAAAGTAAGTATGTATGTACATATGTAATTTCCTTTACACATAATACTTTCACATTTTAACAAAAAAATCTGTCACTTTTGTGTGTTTTTTTGTAAGCATTGATTTAGCTTTAATGTGCGATCTAAATTTCTTGAGAAACATTTTGTCGCACAGTGACTACTTCTGTCACAAAGACATAAAGATCGATAATGTATATGACAGACATGGATAAGCATATGTCACGTCCTAGACTATTTATAGCCGAGATTAGCTAACATCTGTTTACAATCTTATGATACACATTAGGTTTTCGGGCGTCCAATTATTTTGTCATTGTCTCTTATATACAGTAGTCTGCTCGCCCCTTTTATTTCGCTGGCCCGCGTCAGGATGCTTCCCTTTCAATGTAAAAATTAGTATGTACATAGTTACATATCTATTCCCTTCATCTTAACTTCTATTAAGCCTTATATGTATTTACGTCGTAATTCACCGTTTGGAAATTTAAACACATGAATCTGATTGGAATAAAAATTGGATATTTGTAAAACAATGGCAGACCCCGGACGATCTGCAAACCGGTTAATCCGCCCACGGATAATCGGGAGTTTACTGTATTTGAAAGGAAATGAGTCCGGTGTCCAAGAAATGTTTATAGCCATAAAGAAAATGAATCGGGTGTTCAAGAAATATTTATATCAATACGTCATGCAAAGAGAATGAACCAGGCTTTCAAGAAATGTTTATATTAATACGGTATGTTTTTTCCTTCCCATTCTGTTCTACGATTCAGTTCACTAGTGTTCTTCATATTGGTGTATTGCACAACCTCATCCTCTTCATATCACTTAGAAAGCACAAATGTCTAGTATTGTGCGTGACATATCAGAAAATACACTCTCTTGAACCAAACTAATCAATCGAACAATAACGACACTCATGATTAGCTGGACTGATTTTTATTCCTGTTAACGAATAATCCGGATTGGTGTGTCACCACATTGATCTGTATATAAGGAATTTACTGTATTAGAAGTCCTATTATTTCAAATGCACGGGAACATTTTTCCGTGTAATCCCAGTTTTTGGTAATCCGTGGGGGTCTCGGTTCCATTCACATCAAATTATCGAGACGCTACTGTATTTGGTTTTCATGCAGCTAGTCCGGTAGTTTCGCCCATACGTTTTATTTGCCCTAAACTGAAAACAGTATAGTGAGAAAACCTGAGTCATTAGTTAAATAAAAATTATGTAAATGTATATGTCATTTTTATCTATTATATATCTAAGGTGTAAAGCTTTGTATTTTGTATACAAAACCTTTGTATTTTTATACAAAGGTATGCTTTGTATAATTAAAATAAAACATTTGAAGTGTGAGGACAATGCAAGAAAAATATTTTGCTGCAATCGGTAGAATATAAATGTGTATACATATACATACATACACACACACACACACACACACACACACACAAACAAACACACACACACACACACACACACACACACACACACACACACACACACACACACACACACACACACACACACATACACACACACACACACACACACACACACACACACACACACACACACACACACACACACACACACACACACACACACACACACACACACACACACACACACACACACACATATATATATATATATATATATATATATATATATATATATATATAGAGAGAGAGAGAGAGAGAGAGAGAAGTATTGTACAATTTATTTTATCTGTCTTCTTATAACCATAACTACCTTCCTCTTCAGTACTTTTAATCTCTAAATATTTTTTTCTTATTATCCTTTAATCTTTTTATCATTTCATTCCTCCACTATGTTTGGTGATTAATCTCTAATTTTGTATTTACAATGGACTCTATTTGGTGAATATGTCGAGTGTAAAATGATATGTCGGTTATTTATCTGATTTGTTTTGTTTTCACATCATAACCATAATTGATTCAAATATTTTATGTTGATTTTCTTTTCTGATATTTATCTCTTAGAATTCTATTAACGTAGTTTATGGACAGCATCGTCTTCAAAACTACATTCATGGTGTTTCAGTGGCAACTATATTTTACCTTGTGTTTCTTGTTAATCATGGTACATATATAATTTGATTATAGTTAGTTATCCTTTATATAATAAAACTATTGATTATTTCGTATATAAATAACAAACTCAAAACTATTACTTATTAAAGCCTACTACTTATTAAATTTATAATAGCTTATTATATTTATCGTTTATGATGAACCGGTTGTTTGCAATCCATTTACAATCAACATAAAATGGGAATTAGAGTTTAAATATATTTACTTCTGAAGAGGATTTAATTTTAAAACGAAACGTACAGTGTTATTTAAATAGTTACAGGTTTTATGAAATTTTATTTTGTCTATGATTGATTGTAATCAAGAAAATTTAAAATGCTCTTAGAGTTTTGGAAAAGGAACGTATTTATTTCTAAAGTAAACATAGTAGAGTATAAATATATTCTAAGCTCGTTACCAATTTTTTAATACAGGAAATGAAGTAATTTGACTGAACATATCAGATAATATATTTACTCGAAATAAAAGCGCAGCTACTAATCAATTTGGATTTAGCAACTATAGACATATTTATTAAACAGTTTATAATTGAAGTCTAAAATATTTACCAACAGATAAAAAAGAAAATGCTCTGAAACAATACCAGTTATATAAAGAAAGGAAAATGTAAACACATAATATTGAAGGGACAAGAGAGACTTTCGCTTGACAGCACAATGTAACATTTATCACGGCCCATCTGTTGCTCCTCCCTCCCGTGGCATCTGCTAACATGAGCTCCCTTATCAATTAGTCACTAGACATATTCCCTACACACTTTCAGTAATAATAAAAAGTTGTACATGACAATCCTTGCAGTATTTTTGTCTTATAATTTGAACACAAAAGCAATAGAGAACACCGTAGCTTGATTAGAATTAATAAACAATCATTAACTCTTGCTACAAAAATAGTTACACAACCTTTATGTACATTCGCTAACACAGCTACCATAATCAGAAAGTTACAGAGTTGAGCCTGAAGTTGAACCGTGTTAGCGAAATATTCATAAAGTTAGTATAAATATTTGTGTCGAGGGTTTATAATTGTTTATAAAAATAATTTAATGTAAACATTTAAAACCTTAATGTTTGTAACAGGAGATCAGAAAATTAAGTTAAGAAGAGGTAGCTTGAGTTATACCTTTCTTCAGGAAAATTTTGCATATTTTTACATTTATTTCTTTAAAATCGTAAATTGTAAGAATTGTCAATTTTAAAAATATAATTTTAATTCTTTAAAAATATTTAAGAAAATCTGTTATATTGTATTTAAGACTCAGACTTACCACATTTTTAATTTGTTTTGAAAATGAACTCGTCATAAAATACTTTGACGGAAGTGTCAAGAGTGTTAAAAATTGGAAGTATGTTTTTTGTAAAACCCTTCAATCATGTCATCATCGATAGGTAAAATTTGTTTTCTCAAGTCTCTATTATTAGATACACTAGCTTTCATAAAAATTGTTAGCAATCTAGGCTCCTATTTAAGATCTAGCTGGGAATCTAGTTAGGTATCATGTCTAAATCGTGTTATGGTTTTTAAACCGATTTAATAATGTTTTTTCCATTTCAAACCTCTTCCTATTCAAATACTGTCATTTTTTAAATTTTGTTTTGTTGTTTTATGTTTCCTCGATGATTGGAGATTTTTTTCAATTAGTTTTTGTATTGCAGCTTTTGATTATTTGCAATTATATATTATATGATACAAAATATATGCTATAAAAAATATCAAAAAAACTTAAGACCACATTACAAGATCAATATATATTCTAGAAAGTTATATAAGTTTATGCCTTTATGCACATTTTGATGAACAGTTCTTATTTAAGTAGGTCATTTTCATTATTTTGTTTTGTTGTTTTACGTTTTCTCGATAACGGGAGATTTTCTTTCAATTTGAATTTATTGTAATTATAAATATTTTATGATATAATAAATTTACTATACAAACATAAGACTGCGACTCAAGAATAATATATATTTTAAAACCTTAATATATATATATATATATATATATATATATATATATATATATATTAAAACAACATAGGTTATTCAAATACAAGAATATTTATTACTTTATATTCCTGATGATGTTGGTACTGTTTACCAACGAAAAGCTTCGAATATAAATTAATAAATATTCTTGAATTTGAATAACCTACGTTGTTTTAAATTATTAAACAAGAAAACGTATTATATATATATATATATATATATATATATATATATATATATATATATATATTTTAACATTATACTTTAATGCAGACTTGGATGAACAAGTCATCGTCAGGTGGTATAACTGTAATAAAGCTACAACTAGTACTATACATAAAGCTGCAATAAACTAAAGTAACTGGGCGAAGAGTTGTGCAGGAAGGACCGGACCTGTTCTGCACTAAAAAGCGAAGGGCAAGACCCGGGGTTCTCAATCTTTAGGCTCTGAGCCCCCCCCCATATATAACTCTAATACCTTTTTGGTATTTGGCCAAAAATTACAATCAGATTATGAAACCGAAGTTGGTTAAGGTCTAATAAATATCAGATACTTTTATTTAACTTTTAATCTAAACATTTATGTAATTTATTTCACCCTTCAACAGATAATGCTGCAATCGTATAGTGATAGGCTATATATATATATATATATATATATATATAATTGACTGAATATTAGGTTAAGAATACTACAGATACTACAACACAGTAACTAGAGTCTATGAAGACTAAACATTCTACAAAAAACAATGGCGTAGTTCAGTACGCACTTATGACTTATGACATCTAATTGAGGACTCACACCTCTCGTCTTTAGGCAGTTTCAGTGCACTTATTCCACTTTCTCTGTAAACCTTCTACTCCAGGGAGGCACGCCCCCTATTTGAAAACCCTTGACTTTAACAGTCGTTATCTTGTCAACTAATAAAAAATATTGCCCACTTCAAACCGTTATTATGAACATAAATTATGTAAACCTTATAATTATATAAATATATTGTTAAATCTTATATTAATTTAAAAATATTTTTAACGGTAAATGTTGAAATAATTCGTTTTATCTTAATACAATTTAGTTTTTTGAAGATTTGTTACAACAAAACCTTGTCAGCATCTTTAATTTGATGTAAACCAAAGTGTTGGAAGCCAGTAAAGCAAGGAAGTGAAAAGTTAATGTGTGATCACCTTCAAGTTTATATCCGGAACACTTTAAGACCATATCGTAACCAGCGAAATAAACACCTTTTTTATATCATTTTTATGCTCACATAAAACACTGCTCGTTTGAGATAACATTTACGCATTGAGACAAACGTGTAGACATAATACAGTATTATATAAATAATTTTATATTTATACATAGCTCAGTGCTTAGGGTTGAAATATGAAAGTGTTTTACACTTAACAAAAGTAAGTGATAATATAACAAATCTAAGTGAAAACCAATATTTATACGTGTTATTTTTTTAAATTTTTATGAAATCAATGTTAAATCTAAAAATTTTTTCCTATTATGTATATGAATAAAAATGAATTTAGAAATAAACTAAAAATGAGCAGTGGGGATTAACAGTTTTAGATTTTACTTGAGAAAGAAGGGATCAACATTAATTTTTATGAACATAATTCTATAAATGTTTTCCTTCAATATCAAGTCATTAAATGTTAATTATAACTATATGACGTTATATTATAAATTATATGACAAAAATACTACAAGGATTATCATGTACAACTTTTCATTATCATTGGATGTGTGTAGGGAATACTAGTGGCTAATTGATAACGGAACTTGAGTTAACAGATTCAACGGGAAGGAGGAGTAACAGATAGGCCTTGATGAATGTTACATTGTTACAACAAAATATCATCTTCTTCTATTTAACAAAGTGTTAAATTGAAGTAGTAGTTAAAGTCCATTGTGCAATAATTTATACGTTCATGTGAATGCTATTTATTGTTAAAGAATTAACAATAAATTTATTTTATCGAACCTACGGATTGAATGTATAAACCGACCATTTCTATATTTTATAACTCGTTATGTTTACATTGATATTTAACCTTCAGTATCGACCATAATAAATAATAATGGTCATACAAAAAATCGTTTTTATAACTTCTATTGAATCGGTAATGTTTGTATAACATACAGGTAATTGGAAACCGTAATATGTTTGGCATATTTTCTAAAACGTATTGTAAAACATAGATATTCAGCCTTCACCAGACAGTGTAAACATAGTTATTTAGCAGTGAATATTTAGTCTTTATATACCACCCCGTGTCATCCTTTCTTCATGGCTTCTTCCTCACCTCCTTGACTTCACTTCTGTCTCGTTTTCAACTGTAAAATACATGAAAAAAATTGTGCATTTCTTTCACAACTTCATATTAAACTCCTGTGTAAATAGTAAAGTTGGCCTTGAACATTAAATGTTGGGATGAAATCATCTTCAACAAACTGGTTTTGCAACAAAGCATGTCATTTGTACGATTACTATTAAAAACTCACAAACATAAGCTTATTTATAAAGATGTATGGTATAACAGTGCTACATGAGTTACTTCAGAGCTTAATCTTTATACTTATGGTTAGGCTTTTGCTAATTATTCACTTTGTTGTTTGATATTTAACCAAAATTTATTTTTGATAATTTAATGATTAATAATGACTTAATTTTAGTTTGTTTTGTTTTCTTTTTTTACTACGGTTTGTTCATATTTGCGATATTTAAAAAAAAAATATCAGTTAACATGCAGTGGTCGCGTAGATTACTATTGTAATCCATTTCGAAATAATTTTTAAAATATAAATATTTTTTAATAATAACTTATAAGCATTTTATGGTGTTTAAGGAGTTATATAGAAAACTAATGTGGAGAAAAACATATTTTTATTGAAGCACAAAAGTAATATATAACATACACCTGTGTTAGGTCATGTGTTACGTCAACCTAACACACTTCCATTGTCACTTTCGGTTTCAGCAAGGCAGCGTCGTATTTGTCCACACTCTGGCTCAGACATTGTTTACAGATAAATGTGTTACTAGTTTAAATATTGTTTTCGCACAAAAAATAACAAAATATCCATTATAATACAAAATATTAAAACTAATTCATGTATAGGAAACATATCACAAGCCGTCTTGCGGATTTCTATTGTAATCCAGGTTAATTAAAAATATTATAAACATATATTGTGCCAATTTACAGCTCTGCTACTTGAGTGATATCAGTGGGAATGTGAGTGTGAAAGATAGACGACCGCTTAGGTTCATAAATCTGACCGACCCAAAAATATACCACGGGATTACAATAGTAAATATTACAAATTACTTATACCCTTATTACCATTTTTGAATTTACAAAGTACGTATGCATATTTAAGAAAACCTATTACTTACATAAAAGTAAAAGTTTTTAATCCTTAAAATCATAAAAATAACGACATTTATAATTTGCTTAAATGTTTATCAAAAAATAAATGTTTATAAATAACCCTATTTCTTGTGAGTTTATTATAGTGATTGTTACAATTGACGCCCTACGGTGCGAACATTTACGGACTTTATGTCAACATTTAAGGGTCAAGGTAAGTTTACCATATGAATGGCAAGCTGATCCCAACTAGTGAAGAAAATACCCAACTTTTACAAATATATTTTATAGGCGAAGATGAGAGTTAAGAGCAGTAGGGCGATATAGGAGGAGTCATGAAGGCTAGGGACACTAGTGGTCTGTATCTTATTGTAAAAGATTTATTAATTCACTTACTGATATGGGCTGAGTACCTAGGATTTGCAAGAGTTTTAGAAAATCTGCCAAACAATGAATTATTATCTAACGTATGTAAATTAAAAATATTCGATTCCATGGAAGATATAAAAGTAGATTTTTGAATTTTGCCCTAATTTTTAATGCAATCGATACTTAAATGTAAATAATCTGTGTTATAAAAACTAATTATTAAAAACTTTCTACATCCTGAGGTATTTTAGTAATATTTACTTATTCATTACACTTGGCTAAAACCATAACTGAATTATGTTTTCCAACAGATACGTATCCAACTTGATCAGGGAATTGTTAAATGGTATCATTCAAGGGTAGGTTACGGCTCAAATGCGAAACGCGTGTTCTCAACGGGTAGTTAGTTGGCTATAAATTGTTTTAATTGTAGGCATTCTTTTCTAAAAATTAAAAATTGTCCATGATTTTTCTAATGTATGATTGCATAATCCGACAATAAATCTGTTTACAATGAATGAAATTCTTTCCCAAAAATTTACCAAGAGTTCATCTTTTTTTAATTCTTTTAATTTTTGTTCTTAATATCACAAAGAAGTTTTGAAATTACATTATTTTATGTTAAAATATATTAGTTGTTACTTAAAATCTATAAAATTAAAAACAAGTTGAAATACGAGTTTTTCTTTGGTAATGTTTTCTCTGTTGTTATTAATTTAAAATGAATTTTATTATTTTTATAATACTTGTTTGATGTTATTATTATTATTGTTATATATATATATATATATATATATATATATATATATATATATATATATATATATATATATATCGAGCTCTATTTGTGTTTATCTGTTAATTCCAATTGATTATTCTGCTTGTTTTAAATAACTAAACCTCATTATAGCTGGAAACTTACACAGAGCGGTTTAAAATCACATGTTGTTACCGTATTTACATTTTTGTTCCAATGTTGGTAACAAACATTCGGTACTAAAATATTAAAAGCTCTGCGTAAACATTGGAAACATGAGAGTTACCTTTAGGAAATAATCACCAATAACGTATAACGTAAAGTTAGCAATATGGCGCCATTTAAAATTCAACGTTGAACTCGTGCCTGCCTTGGAATACGGTATGAGAGCCGGGCTGCCACTGCAGGGGGAAACTTTTCAATATCCTGTTTTAACATGAAGTTCATTTTACTCGATTTGCTACAAAAATTGTAGGGCACAAGTTCATATATTTTTATTATATATGTATTATATATATATCCTCTCGTGGATAGGAACTTATGATTAATGCATGATTAGTTTCAATCCATAAAAGTAAACTTATTCATTTTGTAATCCATAAATACGCAGTTCCGACGTTTCGCAAGAACCTCGTCCATCACTGATGATGTGACCTAACAACAGTTGAGAGCGAATCGGGCCTAACAACAATAAGAGCGAAATAGTAGGTAGAATAATTTAGCGTCGGAATAATTTAGAATAATTTAACGTCGACACACACACACACACACACACACACACACACACACACACACACACACACACACACACACACACACACACACACACAAACAAACACACACACACACACTCACACACACACACACACACTCACTCACACACACACACACACACACACACACACACACACACACACACACAAATAAATATGTATTTATAATGATTATTAAATTAAATATGTTCTATATATATATATATATATATATATATATATATATATATATATATTTGTATGTATGTATGTATGTATGTATGTATGTATGCATGTATGCATGTATGAAATATGGTGATACGTGGTCTTGTTAAAGCCATATGTCGTTTGTCTTTTGTGTGAGACATAGCAGTAATAAATTGAGCTTTCTCGTTGCACGATGTATAAATCTTTTTTACGTATGTTTTAGATGCTTCATCTTTTTATAAGCCCAGAGGTGGAAAATTTTCTAAGTTGAAGAGAGACTTTGTTGTGAAAAAGAAGAGGAAATATCAGTAGGTAATGAATAAAATTATTTTCAATGTAAAAACCTATAACTAAAAAAATATATTTTTCCAAAAATAGACTAATAATGTATCAAGGAATAGGTTTGTGTATTTACATACGACTTACTAATATTATAAAAAACTATAATAAAAGTATTATTTTTTATAGTAATTTTAATTTTAAATATTTTACCGTATGTTATTTGTTGAATAAATAAATTGTTAGAATGTATAATGTTTGATACCTAACTAACATAATTATTGAAAAACAATCTAAACAAATATTATTAATTTTAGGACCAGAACCATATGAAAACTTTCTAAAACTACTGCAATATTCACATGTTATTAAAATCATTATTCATATCATGGTTATAAGTAATTAGCTACAAATTAGTACAACTCATAAATAATGTAGTAACTATCTTATAATCTATTTATATTTATGTAATAAATAAAGATTGCAAACGAATATTGTTTTTTTATCATTCAATGAGATTTCATAGTTAAAAACACTGGAACATCTTAGTATGTTACACTTCCCTATAGTACCACTTACTTTTTTGATTATTGAGGACGGGCATTTTGGGAAATGTGTCTCATTGTCAACTTATACCGTCACGGCAGTGGGTTCGAATTGACGATCTGAGTTGGCAATGGGACATATCTACCGAAACGGCCGTCCTCAGTAACGAAAAAGTAAGTGCTTCTATAGGGAAAAGTAACATACTAATATATATATTCAAATGTTTTTAGTTAAAAACTAGTAGTTAAAATGAAGATGGAATAAAATACTGTAAATATTATAATTAAAAATCAATGATTTCCTTTCACATATTTGTTGGTTTTATTGGTTTATTAGCTCACATAAAGCATAGAGTATAATTAAGTAATAAATTTAAAGGGTATTCTATAATAAGAGTACAGAAACGATTGAAATATTTATCCCACATTTCAAATTGTCTCCATAAATGGTAATCATGATATATTTAACAGAATTACAAAGTAGTAAATGTATCAGAGAGAGGGTGGAACAGTGAAATGGCGCTTGGCCCATTAATTGAATTCTTACGTAGTTTATTGGTCATAAAACCAAGCAGTTTGGCAACGAAATTTTTATTAAGCCTGTCTTTTGTCGTGAGTCATGACGGAGATTAGAATGAAGGGTTGTGAAAGTAAACATAAACTAAAAATAAACCTAAATTAATAAACTGGAAATATTCAGAATTATTTATTTAAATTAAAGCTGTAGGAAATATTAATAACAAAAATTTTCCAACCACGCTCCCAAATAAAGATGCATTTATAAATATACATTTTGTGGTATAAACACGTAAAGCTATACCTGTAGGATTAAAACACTCCAAATGGCATTGTAAATTGTCAGAGGTAGCCATTGGTAAAATGGCTTTTAGAATTTATTTTATGTACATGAGGAAAAAGATACATTAAATGAAGCTCTGAGCGTACTTTATAAATGCTCCTTCCATTCTAAAGGACGATTATACGTCGCTTTAACAAGATGTATGTATGGAAGAGCGAATGTGGTATGTATTTCATCTAGCTCGAATACACCACACTATTGCTCAGAAAGTATTTTGTATAATACCTAACGCATTTTGCTGCCATGTCAGAAGAATGGAATTTAATATATTAAAAATTAATATTATTATAAATATATTAGAAATATATTATAAATTAATATTATTAGAAATATAGTATAAATTAATATCGTTAGAAATATATTAGAAATTATTATTGTTAAAGTTATATAAATAAATTAATTTTATAAAAACTTTCAACGGGTATTTTATAAAAGTATATTATGTAAATAAATCATTAATGTATGTTACAAATGAACTAGATATTTGTACTAAACGTAATGAAATATTGTGTGATAGACAAGCTTGGCTGAAATGTAAATTATTTACTGTAGGAAATACGGTAAAAACACTTGGGTCACGCTGAAGACTTATGTCTTCTGAATGTAAGTTTTCATGCTAAGAATGTAAGTATTCATTCTAAGAAAATACGTTTTTATGCAAAAAAAGGAATTTGTCATGCTAAGAATATAGGTTCTCATGCCAATAATGTAGTTTGTCATGCTAAAAATGTAAGTATTCATGCTAAGAAAGTACATTTCATGCTAAGAATGTAATTTTTCATACTAAGAATGTACAATTTCATGCTAAGAAAGTACAATTTTCATGCAAAAAATTGAATTTGGCATGCTAAGAATATAGGTTCTAATGCCAATAATGTAATTTGTCATATTAAAAATGTAAGTTTTCATGCCAAGAATGTAAGTTTCCATGCTAAGAATTTAAGTTTCCATGCCAAGAATGTACGTTTTAATGCCAGGAATGTAATATGTTATGCTAAGAGTGCAAGTTTTCATGCTAAGAGTGTAAGTTTTCATTCTAAGAATGTAAGATCTCATGCCAAGAATGTAATTTGTCATGCCAAGAGTGTAAGTTTTCATGCTAAGAATGTAAGTTTTCATGCAAAAAATTAAGTTCTCATGCCAAAAATGTAATTTGTCATGCTAAGAACGTAAGTTTTCATGCTAAGAATGTAAGTTGTCATGCTATTAATGTAAGTTTTCAGGCCAAGAATGTAATTTGTCATGTTAAGAATGTAAGTTTTCCTGCTAAGAATGTAAGTTGTCATGCTAATAATGTAAGTTTTCAGGCCAGGAATATATTTTTATCCCAATAATGTAATTTGTAATGCTAAGAATGTAATTTTGCATGCTAAGAATGTAAGTTGTCATGCTATTAATGTTAGTTTTCAGGCCAAGAATATAGGTTTTCATCCCAATAATGTAATTTGTAACGCTAAGAATGTAAGTTTTCATGCTAAGAAAGTATGTTTTCATTGTAAAAGCATGAAATGGTTTAAATACTCTTAGATATTTTCGTAGATTTTACACATCCACGTAACCTAAACGCAACAGCAAACATAGAAACATGCAATCAACACAAACACAAACTGGATGATAAAAAAAATTGCAATTAAAGACTGTTCAACAAATATCTAACAACTTCTTTATGAAATGTGAAACAGCACAGAACACCAAAATACCACAGACTCACAATAGCACAACACATGTGAGCAACAGTCTTGTCCGAGACTCTCAGCATTGAACAATGCACTGACCAAGTGCGAAAGGCATCGGCTGAAAATTATCAGTAGGTTGTGGTTTCTGTCATGTGATATCAATAAGTATATATTAAAAAATAGTTCAAGAGGTTTAGCACAAAAACTGAAAAAAATTAATATTAAATAAAAAAATGTGAATTTAAATTTTTCAATAAAACGAATTAACACCTGAACGTACCAAGAATTATTGCTTGCTGAAGTATTACTTAAGACAAACAATAGGGTTTAGTTGTATACGGAGTGTACTTATAGTTGGTACTCTATGCATAGTAAGTCTGATCAGTGCCAAATAATTATAACCCTAGCCTTTGCGTTCCAGTAAAAATTCCCATCTCTAAATTGAGGTCTTATAACACTTTAATTTTAAAAATAATTCTTTACTTTTAGATTTTTCTTAAATTTATGACAAATCGTTTTACAGTTATCTCCTATATTGGTTCTAGGTAGAGAAATACATCCTTTTCACATTGATTTAAAGTGAAGTAAAAATATCCTTTCTGTAAAAACAGCCTTTAGGAATTCTCTTTCATGCTGCCTTTTAATGTTACTCTTTGGGATGTACCAAATGTGAGGGCTACTAAAAGCCCTTTCACGCTTGGTTACCTAACCTCTACTCAAATCCCGTTCGAAGGTTGAGCTTCTATTCACAAAATGTCCTTTATATCCGTTGCTTGCCATCTTGTGACGCCATTTGGTTTATGAAAGAAATTTAGATAATTTAAATTCCCTATATTTTAAAAGCCTAAAAAAAAAAAAAAAACTGATCAGTTATGTGTTTTGAATCGGTTTTTTTAAAATTTAGAAATTCCATTTATTGTGTACAAATAATAATTTTATAAATAAATAATAATTAAATTGATAAAGTTTGAATAAATACAAAATATTTAAAATGAATTATTTCAGTTAAATATGAATATATATATATATATATATATATATATATATATATATATATATATATATATATATCAATCTGTTGAATGTAATTAGTGTATCTAATATGATCTGTTTAAATATTTATTTTAAAGAACTTCAGATTAATTACAATTGTTTTTCTTTTAAACTTTCTGGCAATAGAATAAACAAACTTGCCGGTTTGCCTGTTCCTATTAGTGACACATAACATTGTCCACGTGAGAAACATTTAGAATGCAAATCGATACCAACATATTGAAATGTTTTTCCTCAAGCCTTAATAATTGTAATACCGAACCGAACTTCCGTGAAGAATTGAATTCTCTTGAACTTAAAAGGTTAATCAGTAGGAATCATAAGTATACGGGGGATTAAGACAATTGATCCCGCTGCTGATCCAGAAAGAACAGTAGCCACGATAACATTCCTATGCATCGGTCGTTACTGGGAGGCACGACGCCGAATGGCTCAACAGCTAAGTTCGGGAATTGGGTAAAGTTAAGTAAGTATATTCCTATGCATCGGTCGGTACTGGGAGGCACGACGCCGAATGGCTCAACAGCTAAGTTCGGGAATTGGCTAAAGTTAAGTAAGTATATCCCTATGCATCGGTCGTTACTGGGAGGCACGACGCCGAATGGCTCAACAGCTAAGTTCGGGAATTGGCTAAAGTTAAGTAAGTATATTCCTATGCATCGGTCGTTACTGGGAGGCACGACGCCGAATGGCTCAACAGCTAAGTTCGGGAATTGGCTAAAGTTAAGTAATTATATTCCTATGCATCGGTCGGTACTGGGAGGCTCGACGCCGAATGGCTCAACAGCCAAGTTTGGGCATTGGCTAAAGTTAAGTAAGTACATTCCTATGCATCGGTCGTTACTGGGAGGCTCGACGCCGAATGGCTCAACAGCCAAGTGCGGGCATTGGCTAAAGTTAAGTAAAGTACATTCCTATGCATCGGTCGTTACTGGGAGGCTCGACGCCGAATGGCTCAACAGCCAAGTTCGGGCATTGGCTAAAGTAAAGTAAAGTACATTCCTATGCATCGGTCGTTACTGGGAGGCTCGACGCCGAATGGCCCAACAGCCAAGTGCGGGCATCGGTTAAAGTTAAGTAAGTATATTCCATATATTAGTATAGTATATTTCTAGCCAGTATAGTTTCTAACTTTTACGTGATATAAAGTAATATTGGTCATTTAATATGCAGATACGTCTTCTATCGGCCACTGCAAGACAGTTATGAGTGTTGCATAGCGACGGTCGTTGAACGCTTTACCTAAGCGAAGTAGGCCTCACTATGGTATGGCAAAGTAGTTCCATGTTTCTTTTCTCATTACTATTTAAAAAATGTATTTTATGGAGCCTATTTCATTTAAAGTGTAACAATGAATCTTCATTTAAAATTTCAAAACAATTGGTCAAATCATTTTTGAGAATTTTTCGGACAAACACACTCCCTCTTTGTATAATAGTAAGATATATATATATATATATATATATATATATATATATATATATATATATATATATATGCTGATACGTATTCCTTCACGGATGGAAAAATATGATGAATTGTTACTATCTGGAGTACATCCGTTCATTCTGCAGTCCATAAATTCGCAGTTCTGACGTTTGGCTAGAATCTCATCCAGCATTGACGAGGTGAACCTGCATCTACTGTTGCTGGGTTCACCTCGTCTTCTACTGTTGCTGGGTTCACCTCGTCAATGCTGAGATTCTAGCGAAACGTCGGAACTGCGAATTTATGGACTGCAGAATGAACGGATGTACTCCAGATAGTAACAATTCATCATATATATATATATATATATATATATATATATATATATATATATTGTACTTTCATAAGAAAGGATAAAGTTTTTAAAAGCATTTAGTTTAACATCTACAAGAAGTGAAAAAAAACACTATCAGATAAGAGAGTTGCTACTGAATTACAGGCTACCAAGATACAGGCCTAAGATTTTTTCCGATTGTCATGGAAAATAAAATACACGAGACAAACGCCAGTTAGAAAGTCCGGGAGTTGGTTAAGTAAACTTGATCGACAACAAACTCTAACTTACCCTAACCCCAAGCGTCTTTTTAAAGAGCAGTCCTTTTCAATCCCAGCTCAATCTCCGAAAAATGCCAGAATAAATCGAGCTCTAAGCAAGGGATGTTAAATACTATTAAAACTATGAAAATAAATTCATATGACGTTAATATATAAATAAATAAAAATATATATTTAATTATTGGAAAAAGACGTTCTCTTGTTAAATATTTAGTTACTAATCGACATAAATTTCATTAAGAAGAATATTTATGAAACAATATGCTGGAAGGTTGTTATCAAGTGTCATGAACTACATTTCAACATTTTTCCTGAGCTGGACGACCAGCTGTCCAGAATAGGTCGTTACTAGGAGGCTCGACGCCGAATGGCACAACAGCCAAGTGCGGGCTATGGCTAAAGTAAAGTAAAGTAAGGTTGTAATCAATGTAAAATATTGTTATCCTAAGGAGCTTCGTACACTGTTAACACTGGTATTTAGTGTTGCTTTAGCTGTTGACAGGGAACAAAACTCATAACTATATCAATACGTACCATTGATGTTTGAGCTTATTGTTTCATAAATAGTCTTGTTGAGAAAATGTATGTGTATTATATATATATATATATATATATATATATATATATATATATTGTTCTATATTTTTAATTAGAAAATAATTGATAGTTAAATCTACATTAAATATATTAATGTCATTTTATTTTTTGTAGCAACATAGGTAAATGCACATTAAATTTTTGGCACTACCTAGAATCCAAGAAAAGGAGAGTTTGGTAAGTGGTAAGTCCGTCTTAAATATAAGCGCCCAAATATAGAAAAACTGTAATTCCTCTTGCAAAACGAGAGGAAAGTAATGCAGATCTGAATACGTCAGGAGGTATAAGGACTTGTCACTTGTATTAACAGGTTGTTTGGTATTCATTTAAAATTTCTTTTTAACAATGGATTTGTTCAAGAGTTACAATTATATCTGTAGTTTATCGTTTTTACAACTATTAAAAAAAATACCTAGTAACAATAAATTTAGAAGGAAAACAATTATAGGTGGAAAACAGCTTAGGCCAGTGTAAGAAGTTTTTTGAAATCTTTCTGGGGAAAAAATAAATATACTATATGTTATACCTTGTCTATAACAAGTTATAGAAACGCTATAGTTTTAGAGTGTCTTATAAAAGTACATTTCGTTAAAACCAGTGCTGTTGCGGAGGCCTGGGCGATGTGAAAAATGTGGCTCCTAAACATTAGTACTTTCTCTCGTATATATTAGAGTACCCTAAATCGAGAAAAATGCTTATTTTAGACAAAAATAACAAGGTATCTATATAGGCCTATACAGAAAAACTCTGTAGAAAAGGAACTGAAGTTAAAAAGATATAAAACTAACTGAAAGTGGAATGAATATCTAAAGTAGGACGTTGTGTGGCCCCTTTACGAAACGAGGTCTCTGCTCCTCCCCCTATATTGATAAAAGGCACCGGTTGAATCTGTATCCTTAACATACCGAATCTGAAACAGATTATTGCTTAGGCTATGCATTTTAATGTTTCGCTTTTCTTAATTTGAATATTATGTTAATAGGAATCGTGACTTCGCATTCAAGCCGCAAAAACCTTCTTCAATAATCAAAGACAGCAAGATTCAAAGAAATAAAAAAATATTATAGAAAAAAATTTTTGTTTTATAATGGTATGTCCTACACCGAAATATCCAATATCAAACTGAGCCTGAGGAAGAAATATTAATTATTTTTATTTAATAGTATTCACTACCTGAAGATATAAAAAATACAGACATTCACAGAATTGTTTATTTTTTTTAAATTTTACTAATATTTTTTTAATTCTCTACTTTTATTAACACAACATGATGCTTCTAAGTTAAAGTTTGTGGTCACGTTGGTAATACTGTTATTATCATTCAATTGAAATTATAAAAACAACCTACATATAATGAGATGCACGTCGTTAAATTGTTATTTTATTAGCAGTATATAAAATAATAATTGAATATTATTTTCTATAATACTCCCTCAGTATAGCATATTTACCTGTAACACACGTTACAAAGAGATCAGCTGATTTATATTATACCTGAAATAATACAATAATTTTGCAGGTTATGTTCAAGGTAACCTCACTTTTTAAAAGTGAGGTTATGTTAAGGTGCAAAAATAAAATTTAGAAACAAATTATAAATGTTTAAACTTGACTGCGAAAAATTAGTAAGACTGACAGAAAACGTGGTAGAAGGTATTAGAATTTATTTTGTAACAAAATTTCTTTTATTGGTTTTATTTAAGTTATTGTGATCTTTATACTTTGTCCTACAATAATTTTATAATTAAAATAAACAGAATCAAAAGAATTTATGTACATAAACGTCACGATTAGGAAATTGACCTTGCTCTACATATAATACTTGTTTGGAAAATGTCATATCGATATTTAGTAAACCAGGATTTCAGAGTCAATAAATCTAACCAACCTAATCATATCTTGGTTGCCAGAATCTTAACCTCGTTGATTGCAAAGTTACCGGTTTTTCAAGATATAGATGTCATCGCGGAACATAAATAGTGAAGAATCAAGTTCTAGAAACAGACGACAAAACGAGACTGTGTACTCAGTGCCAGGCCTTCCAGGAGGAAGACCTTCCTGGAGAAAAAGTTATCATTGATTCCAAAAGATACTCCAGCTTATTTGTGCTAAGAAATTCCCTGTGAACCAGTCTAAGCACGCGACCTATACAGTTATGAGTCAACGATAAGAACTTTGTTAATGCCATGTTTTAAACGTTAATATTAATTTAATAACGTTTGCATATCTGACATTAAACATGTTATGTTAAATAAAAACAACCTATTATCACAAATTCAACAATTTTTATTTTAACCTAAAGTACATTTCGATTACAAAGTAATCATCTTCAGAGGTATTTTACAAATGAGAGTCATTTGTAAAATACCTCTGAAGATGATTACTTTGTAATCGAAATGTACATTAGGTTAAAATAAAAATGGTTGAAATTGTGGTAAGAGGCTTATTTTTATTTAATATAAATATTTATGCTACAGTTGCTTCAATTTGTTATTAAAAATGTTAGTTTTAGCTGTATTTTGGGAAAACGTCCAAAGCCTTTAATACAACCCATATTAATATATATTAAAAATAACATTTGGTAATCGCAATAAACGTATGCTTCATGTTTTAATGATAATAATTAAATATAATCTTGTTTATTCTAAAAATTTCCAAGCAAATGGAGATGCTTATAGAATATTAAATATTCCTTCCGAATAAAAAATATCTGTAACGGCTTTTTCAAATCGTCGCTTTGTTCCGCCGGACAATGAACTTGGCTCCTTTGCATATTTATGAACCGAAAGCACCTCTGGGAAGAGGTGTATTTAAAGTTTTACATTATATTTTTAATTTTGTAATGTAAATTCATAAATTCTGGGTTTTTATATAGACACTAGTTAACATTCAAAATGGATTACTTTATCTTAACATGCCTTTATTGCGTGTCATATTCGTCAATATAATACTTATTTAGCCTCACTCTGTTATGATTACATTGTTAACAATAAACGAATGGTTTACTTCGAGATTGATTAGTTGTTGATGGACAAACAATAATAAATATAGTTAGAATTGATATCGTAAAACAAGCAAATAAAACGTCTTTTACCTTTAATATCCTGCCAACGTGATCGGGGCAAGCCTAACATATTCCCTGTGAGTAGAGTTATAATTGCCTTTAGCAAGGCAATATATTCAAGGTTGGGGGAATACTGAAGCAATAAGTTATAAAGAAATCAAGGCGACCTTCAATTTATATCCTTGGTAAGGACTGTTGTGTATCCCCGATTACGTTGGCAAATATTAAAGAAATAAAAGTTTTCTGTTTTGTTTATGGGTAAAATTATTTCCATTTGTCATCGTATGCAAGACTTAAATATTGATGTAGCATTGTACTTGATGTATTGATTTAGTATGGTACTTGATGTATTGATGTATTATTTTACTTGATGTATTGATGTATTATTGTACTTGATGTATTGATGTAGTATTGTGTGATAAGTTGTATTTATCGTTTCTATAACCACCTCATTACCACTTCTTTCCTAGTATGAGTGAGTATTAGCTTTGGACTAAATCTTGATCTCGCTTTCTTCAACATGCACTCCTACTTGATTGTTCCTTTTAGTGAGAATTCACCTATCTCCAAGCAGGTATGTGGCAAAACCCGAGAATACGAGAGCAGATGTACTTCAGGTAAGAGATTTGAAGCCCCCACAACCCCGTAGTATCCCTTATGAAGAGTCATTACATTCTTTCCTTAATCCTGGCTAGTTATATCTGTCCCTCCATAACACTCTTTTTACAAGGGAGTTTATCTAGTGGAGAGTTTTTTTGACCGCCATAAGGAGTAGGTCTAATCCAGGAACATAGCCACGAAGCCACCTCTGTC
>JBAIZL010000002.1:126761032-126796032 GCA_036971475.1 Prosapia bicincta | reverse complement strand
TCCTTCTTGTAAAAAAACTGTATGAACGTTTATTTCAAAGTTTTAGTTATTTGAAGAAATACATTCAGATATAAGAAGAAATGGACTTTATCTATGGACATAGATTTCCAGCATTTTATTGGGGCGCTAAAGAGATATTCAATAAAACAACTTGTGAGAAGAAGGTTAAGAAATAGAAGGAATTAGGAAATACTAAATATGGCTGTTAGATACCTTGTTCTGTGAATACGTGAAAATGATTTAGCGGCGTGTTTGGCGTAATTTGAAAATATATTGTTCTCGACCGAAGTGAAGAGAGAGAGAGAGTTTTCCCGCTACACAGTTGTGCAGTGGTTATAATTCGGGTAACACTTACATTTTTGAAAAAGTTAATATTAACTTTTCAGGTCATTAAAAAACTAATTTTGAACAAAATAGCTCGTAATATTTCCGTTAATTGTAACTTAAAATTAAGATTCACTTTTGCCTGTAAGTATATGATTTAGCCTAATTTTCAAACAGCGTTTACGAAAGAAAATTGTATACACTGCAATTGTTTAGAGAAATTATTGACCTAGGTCAGATAGCAGCCTTTACCATTCTCACTTTTCTCAGCTTTTCTCCATTAAAGGAACTCGCTCCACTCAGTGTAGTAAAACTGATCCAGAAATCTGTCTTTGCAGACACTATTTATTTCTTGAAACACAACAAACCTTTCACTGAAACACTGCTCCTTGAACCCTTAGGTCTTTAGAGGGGGAAAGGCCGTTAGATACTTTGTTCTGTGAATGCGTGAAAATGAATTAGCGGCGTGTTTGGCGTGATTTGAAAATATATTGTTCTCGACCGAAGTGAAGAGAGAGAGAGAGTTTTCCCGCTACCCAGTTGTGTAGTGGTTATAATTCGGGTAACTTACATTTTTGAAAAAGTTAATATTAACTTTTCAGGTTACTAAAAAACTAATTTTGAATAAAATAGCTCGTAATATTTCCGTTAATTGTAACTTAAAATTAAGACTCACTTTTGCCTGTAAGTATATGATTTAGCCTAATTTTCAAACAGCGTTTACGAAAGAAAATTGTATACACTGCAATTGTTTAGAGAAATTATTGACCTAGGTCAGATAGCAGCCTTTACCATTCTCACTTTTCTCAGCTTTTCTCCATTAAAGGAACTCGCTCCACTCAGTGTAGTAAAACTGGTCCAGAAATCTGTCTTTGCAGACACTATTTATTTCTTGAAACACAACAAACCTTTCACTGAAACACTGCTCCTAGAACCCTTAGGTCTTTTCAGGGGGAAAGGCAATTAGGGCAGACATCATTAAAGGTAAACCCTAAGCATCCTTGACTACTCAACTCCTTTACTATACGAGCACTCATCATCACTAGTTTGGTCGACACTCTTGACCTCATCATCTACGAATTCGTCACCAAAATAAGGCATGCATGAGATGCTTTATACAAAGTCGAAATCAGTCAATCCTTATAGGTCGCATTACAAGTGCATACACTTATATAGGCATCGATTTACCTGGACCATTCTACACAACAGCCGCCTCTTGGTTTTCTTGGACAATACAAGAGAGTGTTAATTGAAAGTGATTATAGAATAAATTGTGTAAACTCTAGTTGTATACAGAAAAGAGAGGGACAAACAATTTTGTAATTACAAAACGCTTGTTTTCTAAAAATATAATAGATTTTATAAAATATTATTCAAAATGTATTATTGAAAGTAATCTAACTGCTATTTTTACTATACCAAGTGATTACACGTTATGCTTCAACAATTGAAATCCAAAAGTTGCATTCTTTTAGTTAACAAATGTACTAAAAATTGAAAATGGTTGCTTTAAAACTAAATTTTATCAAAAATGACCAAATGAAAAATTTGTTTAAAAATTAAAACTTAACTAGCGTTTTTTGTGTAAAATTAGAAATTCATGGTGGTTTTAGTATTTGTATTTCAAACCTAATTTATAAATTGATATATTCTATAAGCTATACATTAAATATTGAACTAAATATACGAGTAGGTCACTTCTCTCCATTTATTATTTTAATCTATAAAAACACACATACACACACACAAACAAAAACCTATATATATATATATATACATATATAATTTAAAACATCACAGGTTATTCAAATACAAGAATATTTATTATTTTATTATTTTTATTTTTTATTGGATATAAAATAATAAATATTCTTGTATTTGAATAACCTGTGTTGTTTTAAATTATTAAACAAGAAAACGTATTATATATATATATATATATATATATATATATATATATATATATATATATATATACATATATATATATATATATATATATATATATATATATATATATATATATATATATATATACTATATTTACGTTATACTCTGGCTTTCTGTGACCAAACATGATGTATATTGTGTAAATAAAGGCTAGTGGTATAATACTGTAATATTATGTTCACTATAAATCTCGTGATCAGAATAACTACGACAATGTTTAATTTCAGGTACTCTGTATAAAAGCAGTCTATATTTGCCCGCTTAAGCTACTATTCCCTCCGACTTTGTAATTATCTTTGTCTTCCTGAAGATTTTCTCTTAATCCTCTGAAGATAGATGTCAACAAACACTATAAATTTTGTTTGGAAGATAATATTATCTACAAGATTAGGAAGAGGTTAGCTCATACAGAAGATTAGCTGATGTGACCAATCGGTTCTCATACCTTACATTTTTTATTTGAAATATATCATTTTATTTTGAATGTCTTTTATTTTTAAATAAAACAATTTCGTGATTTACCTTAATCTCACCCTTCTCCTAACGTTACAGTCAGATTATACGTTTTTAATTACTTCTGAGTAAACGCTAAAACAGCTGACAGTAAAACCACCTTGGTTTGCAATCTTTCGTGCAGAATTCGTTGATCACCGGATATTTCTACGCTATTAAGTAAGTTGCTAATAGATGACGTCACGTTTGATCGATCATTTTACTTATATGTAAAACGATATATATACCGCGTTATACACTTAAAATATACCTAATTAAAAATAGTAGTAATCTTCAAGAAACAAAGATTTGTATATCAAAAAAAGAATTGCTTGAAATATAAATAAAGAACTAGTAAGAAAACCATCAAAAACTCGTAAAACAGTAAAATATAGTGAAGTTGCTTTCATACAAACTCTGAGGAACTTGTAAAACAAAGCCGCGATTACTGTCCCTGGAGAGAGTCACTGAGATACTTTACGGTACACTCCGAGTTGTAGGGATTTATGTTGCGTTGGATTGTTTCCAAGGCTTCGATTTATCCCCGGTTTTGCTTTTAGAGATTGATAAACGCTCCAACCAGACAAGGGGGTTGTAGAGGTAAGGAGAATTAATTTTCTTTGTGTCAATAAAACATAATGAGAATTTATAGCGATATGACTTCAAAATATGATTTATTTGGAAGAAGTGTTTATAACTGAATTTAAGTCATAGTTTCCCACATGATTAAGGTACATGTTTCTAATACACGTTTATTATTTTTATGTAGCTTGTTTATTAAAAATAATATTAGTAATATTTGACAGTTTGTGGGCTTGAGTTACCATTTATTGCCCTGTAAATACAGTATCTTCGTACAGGTAATTTTTAAATCGTTTCTAGTTTTCAAAGTTTAACTTGAAAAAGTTAGTAATTTTTTGTTGCACTTTACGTTTGAATAAAACATCACGTTCAATGAATGTTTCACATTTATTCAAACAATCAAAAATGTTGTCTGGTACACCATCTTTCAGTTGAAATCCTCGCCTGATGATTTTGAAAGCTTGTAAAACTTCATGATCTGTAGGGTTCTTCTCTTCAGATTCATCACAATCATCGTCATAGTCGTCGTCATCATCTTTCAAAAGTTCATTTGAGTTTGTCATCTGGACGCTTTGGAGTATGTATTCGTCGTCTGGAAAATTGGAAACAGTCAAATCTTCTTCCAGACAAATAAAATGGAACGTCATCAGCTACGTTTCCTGAACTCTTCAGAAAATCCCATTGCTTTTTTAATTCACGTAAAGTCACTTTGTCCTCACTGTCCTCTTCATGTGTGACCGAAATAAATCCAGCTTTGGAGAAACAATTAAAAACTGTTGTTTTCTTCACGTCATTCGTCCAAACCTTTGCCAATTCAGCGATGCAGTCCCTTTGATTTAAGGGTAAGATTTCATTATTCTCTATGGTAGTCACAATCTTTTTTAAAATTCTTTTTCTGTAGTGAAGCTTTAAATTTTTTATTACTCCCTAATCAAGTGGTTGCAGTGTCGATGTAACATTTGGTGGAAAGAAAAACACATTGACACTCTTCAGTTTGGAATTGATAGCAGTAATTTAACATAGGCACATTGCGCAGGTATTCAGACAGATAGTTTGGGCAAGTAGATTATCATATTATTTTTATTCAATAAAAACGTTTGACTTATTATATTTTAGCGCGAGTAAGGCCTCATGGCTTCACCGATGGGTCCAAGATGAAGGAAGGAGTGGGAGCAGGATTTAGTGGACCGAGACACCAAGACAGATTTTGTCATCGCCTGGAGGACTACAACTCTGTCTTCCAGGGGGAGGTGCTCGCGATCAACTATGTGCTGAGGAAATAATAGGGTCTGGCAGGAGGGGCAAGACCATCTGGATTTGCTCGGACAGTCAGGCAGCTCTGAAGGCTTTAGGTAAGGCTAGTACCAGCTCTAGGTTGGTGGCTGAGACTATGGCTTCTCTAGCAGAGCTGAGTAAATATAATTCACTCAACCTAACCTGGATTCCAGGACATTCTGGCTGGATAGGGAATGAGAGAGCTGACGCCTTAGCAAAACAAGGGTGTATAACCCAAGGACCGTTGCTGAGGGCAGTGGGCATGCCGCCTCAGGAGGGGCGCAAGAGGATCACGGCACATATAGACAGGTTGTGCAGGGAAGAATGGAATGTAACCTTGGGGTGTAACAAATCCAAGGTACTGTGGGGTTACTCAGGAGATTTGTGGGGCAAAGAACTACTCTCCTTAAGTAGACATCAACTCAGAGCTACTGTAGAGCTGGTTACAGGCCATGGGAATCTGAGGGGGTTCCAATACAAAATTGGAAAATCTAGGTCCCCTGTGTGCAAGAGATGCGACGAGGACCAAGAGGAAAGCCCAATCTATGTACTCTGTGAGTGTCCTGCTTTGAGAGCTACAAGGAGAAAGTGGTTTGGCTGGCAGGTATGTACACCAGAGGATATCAGAAGATCTAGCATCAGGTGGGTACTTGATTTCTGCAAAGAGGTAGGTATCCACTAAGCTAGTCCTGTGGTAGGGATGGGAAGAGAGTACAAAGGCTACAGCTAAGTGCTCTACACCGATAAGGTCCCTCCGAGTTTTAGTAATAATAATAATAAGGCCTCATGGCCTTTCCTCAGACTTTCCTCAGTGCGAAACCTGAAGCGGCCGCCAGAGATAAACGAAATAAAGAAAGCAAATTAAAAGATTTTAAAATAACACACACACACACACACACATATATATATATATATATTTATTTATTTATTTATACTTGGACAAACCTCTTGTGAAGATATTTAGATATAAACCACTTTCTATCATGCCTTTTATCTGTTCCGAATGATTGAAAAGTTTATTTTTTTTTTAAACGTTTTAGATATCGATTATCACGAAACCATTTTCACTTAGTCGATTATTTGCTTAGATTATTATAATTAGTTATCCTTGTGTGACATTATAGATAGTGATAGATACGGTAACTCGTTGCTTCCCGACCTTCCCCAACCTGCAACGTCACCCAAACAGACCTCACGTTATCGATCTGACACCCCGGAGGTAGTTAAGGAAGCCGTGCTACTTCTGTTACTCTGGCAACAGATATACGATATCCAGTTTTCTTCTTCTTTTATTTATTAACCTCTTCAACATAGGATTCTCCTACACTTCTAGCAAACAATGTAATAACATTGGCTATTCTTCATCCCCCTCTCCTGCTTACCCGTGTCCCCTACATAGGAACCTCTCTTAGACATAGACTCCTCGAGTGGTTTATGTATTAGTTCCATGTTGATATTGACAGTTTTCAGCATTCTTTACTATCTGTGGACTCATCGACTACCTATATAGTTTTCCTATACAATACTTCCATATACATCAAGACTTCTTTTTTGGTATCTACTTCTCCCGCGACAAATATGCATTGGTTATATTCCTTCGGCATAAAGATGCATTAACTAGAAGAGATTTTGTTGACGATCACATGCAGAGAAATATTCTAGTACGTCCTAATTTCGAATTCTGGAGAGTAGTTTTTCGGAGACCATGTCATATCAAGAAAGCTTTGTCCATAACCAGAATTTTGTAATGTAAATATTTGGCCCCTGTTTAAAACAAACAGCTTCAAACAACGTAGTATCTCTGTCTCTCACTTTACTCTGTTCAATACTTCGACTGTACCTTTCCAGTAAGTAGTTAATAAATGCAATTAATTTACCAATAATGATGGTTTATAGATTAGTTATAGAAATCATACAAAACAAAGTTGAAGGCCCTAGGAAATAAAATTAATTATAAATTATTGCCCCCGGAACCCTCTAGAGCGACCTACGCGCTAACTCGAAAAATCTTTAGCAGTAGAGTAGATGTGGCTCGGAGTCTTGTTTCATGTTGCCCTGTAACGTATGATCCCATATAGCAGCTTCTCAAGTAATCATTCTGGTAATTGTTACAGAGTACGTCATACTCATATTTAGGTCCAGAGCAATGAGGATCCTCCTTTAATATAAAACGAAAACAATAGTTACTTTTCCCCACACCTAACGAGACAATTAGAAGTTTCTAGATTTTAGTTATATTTTTTTAAAAATGAAATTATTACATCATGCATTTTGGCAGTTAAATTACTGAAAGAACTTTTCTAACCTACAATTTATTCTTTTAAAAAGTATTTAAAATTCTATTTATAAAATAATTTACAGATGTTTAAAATATATTGTAAAGGAAAATAAATTCTGCCTGGCGTCGAAACCAACTGAATTTTGACACGTTCCTGAAACTTTGTTCACCCCAAAAGTCGTCTAAACTAAACACATAAAATATTAAAAACTAAATATTAAAAAAAAAACTTGGTTCGTAATACAAAAAGCGATTGTATTTGAGCAAACATACAATTAATTATTTAGTTAATTACATTGATATTAACTTGTGTTCTTCTTATTTGGTGTATGGCTTCATCCTTTCCTTCTGTTGCTGACTTCCTCGTCCTGCCTTCGAGGCTACTCAGTTCACCTCTAAGAACAGAACTTTTGTAGGTAGCTCTAATGCTTATGTTGTACGGCATGTCTTTGTATTGTCCATTATGAAGACATTTTATTGAAATCATTTTAGGCGAGCAGATCGATGCCTTTAAATTCAAAGTAGGACGATGGGAAACATTTTTGCTTGAAAATGTATTGCATTTTGTTGTTGTGAATGTGCATTAGTACATCACATTTTTAACTGATTGTTTCCAAACTTGCACTCAGCAGTGGGTGTCAGTTTCGTTGTCACAGATGACGCTTTTGCAATGAGAAGCTTATGTAGTCTTGTATTTCAATGTTAATGCCAGTTGTGTGCTGATGAGAGGTTTTAAAAGTTTTTCGTCATTTTCAACTTGAAACTATTATTGATTCGTTATCCAAATAGTTGGCGGTCATGTTGTAGTTTTTAGGAGAGGGGAATTTCAAATTCATCATTTTTACTTGCTGAAGACTGATTGATTGCGCTTCTAAGGTAGAGTATAGCAAATGGTTCCTTTCAAAAGTTTTCAGAGTTCTTATTGTACTTAAATGCAGATGAGATGGTAATGTCTTTGTTTCATAACTTCAGTACATAAAGTTATTGGTCTTGATTGTTGTTCCATTGATAACATTTCTTCTCAAACATTGAGGGGGTGTGACTAAAGGAATTTTTTGTTTTGTTACCAAGAGCCGCTAGACCTGTTGCACGACCGACCCGGAAGGTCATTTTGCTAGCATACAGGCCAATTCCACGATCGTATGCTTACCCAGGAGGCACCTGTGCTGGCCAGTGCACGGCGGCGACCCTCGCTACCCCCCATAATTTTACGAAACTCCAGCTTGATGTTAATTTTATGTCGAATTTGATTTGTTAGCTAAGCGGTGTGAGCTCAGCTGTTAACTGAAACCTTTAGTGTGCATGTGGACGTGCTTGAACGCATACAGTACTGCCCGTAAGGGATAACACGTGACTTAAGATGCTTATCCTCGGTACTCTGTTTTAAGCCAGATATCGAGAGCTGTCAACGTGCATATTTAGGTACAAAGTTATCAGTTTTGATCAAGGGATTTACTGTCCAGACACCGCTAGTAACACATTTGTTTGAAGAATCTGTTTTGTCACTTATCATTAAGGCAGGAAAAGGTAAAAAAACGTATTATTGAGTTTACAGTGAATAAAAGAGGTCATCAAGTCGTAGGTCCAACTATTTTCCGTTTCCAAGAAAATATGTCTTTGTTGTCAAGGGTGAAATAAGGAATAATGTTCTCTCCTTATCTCCCATGTAATACACAGATGTAAGCGTTCCTGTCACCAACAAACATCTTATTATTACAGATCATAAGAAAACCTTTGTTAAACCCATTCTTACGGTTATTTTTCAATAGATGTAATAAAAAATATCATCTAACGAACTGTTATATGTCATAAATGTGTTAAGAGGACGAACACTGGAAATTAGGTGTATTCGTAATTACGTATTAGTGATTAGTGATTAGTGGTATTAGGTGCAAATTAGGTGTATTAGTGATTAGGTATATTAGGTACAAATTAGATGTAATAGTGATTAGGTATATTAGGTACAAATCAGGTGTATTAGGGATTAGGTATTAGTGATTAGGTATATTAGGTAAAGGTGTATTAGGGATTAGGTATTAGTGATTAGGTATATTAGGTACAAATCAGGTGTATTAGTGATTAGGTATATTAGGTATAAATTAGGTGTATTAGTGATCAAGTATTAGTGATTAGGTATAAATTAGATGTATTAGTGATTAGATATATTAGGTACATAAAGCATTGTGTATTCCTGAAGTAAGTCTACTCACGCTCGTTGTCATACAGAGGCAGCCCGTTGTGAGAGGTATGACGGGAAAGGGAAGGGAATAGGTGTATTAGTGATTAGATATATTAGGTACAAATTAGGTGTATTAGTGATTGGATATATTAGGTACAAATTAAGTGTATTAGTGATTAGGTATATTATATACAAATTAGGTGTATTAGTGATTAGGTATATTAGGTATAAATTAGGTGTATTAGTGATTAAGTATAAATTAGGTGTATTAGTGATTAGATATATTAGGTACAAATTAGATGTATTAGTGATTAGATATATTAGGTACAAATTAAGTGTATTAGTGATTAGGTATATTATATACAAATTAGGTGTATTAGTGATTAGGTATATTAGGTATAAATTAGGTGTATTAGTGATTAAGTATAAATTAGGTGTATTAGTGATTAGATATATTAGGTACAAATTAGGTGTATTAGAGTATATGTATATTAGGTATAAATTAGGTATATTTGTGATTAGGTATATTAGGTACAAATTAGATGTATTAGTGATTAGATATATTAGGTACAAATTAGGTGTATTAGAGTATATGTATATTAGGTATAAATTAGGTATATTAGTGATTAGGTATATTAGGTATAAATTAGGTGTATTAGTGATTAGATATATTAGGTACAAATTAGATGTATTAGTGATTAGATATATTAGGTACAAATTAAGTGTATTAGTGATTAGGTATATTATATACAAATTAGGTGTATTAGTGATTAGGTATATTAGGTATAAATTAGGTGTATTAGTGATTTGATATATTAGGTACAAATTAGATGTATTAGTGATTAGATATATTAGGTACAAATTAGGTGTATTAGTGATTAGGTATATTATATACAAATTAGGTATATTAGTGATTAGGTATATTAGGTACAAATTAGATGTATTAGTGATTAGATATATTAGGTACAAATTAGGTGTATTAGTGATTAGGTATATTATATACAAATTAGGTATATTAGTGATTAGGTACATTAGGTACAAATTAGATGTATTAGTGATTAGATATATTAGGTACAAATTAGGTGTATTAGAGTATATGTATATTAGGTATAAATTAGGTATATTAGTGATTAGGTATATTAGGTATAAATTAGGTGTATTAGTGATTAGATATATTAGGTACAAATTAGATGTATTAGTGATTAGATATATTAGGTACAAATTAAGTGTATTAGTGATTAGGTATACTATATACAAATTAGGTGTATTAGTGATTAGGTATATTAGGTATAAATTAGGTGTATTAGTGATTAAGTATAAATTAGGTGTATTAGTGATTAGATATATTAGGTACAAATTAGGTGTATTAGAGTATATGTATATTAGGTATAAATTAGGTATATTAGTGATTAGGTATATTAGGTACAAATTGGGTGTATAAGTGATTAGGTATATAAGGTACAAATTAGGGGGTTTAAATAGAGATAGTATAAAGTGTTTTATTACAAATAGCCTATTAGTTCTTGCGTTTTTATTTGTAAAAGTAAGTATTCCTACTAATTTTCTAATACTAATTTTTATCATAGTTATAACAACTATTTTTAACACTTCATTAGTTTTATTTCTTATAAGTGGCCAAATACGTCTTTTAATGTAATAGTATCTTGCGATATAAAAAAAAACAATATCTAACAAAGTGTAAAACAAAGTAACTTCCAATTTGAATGCAATCCAAAAACCTTACAAGGTTCACGTACGTGGTTAAAGCTTAAAAGGGAGAGATGATTTTGTTACTGCCAGGTTTAGGTTTTGTGGAAACAAATAAAACTTCTTATTATGAAATAATGTAATGTGAGATTAAGTAGTGTTGCCGATCAATGTTTACTTAGATAAATGTTTACCAGATTATTTCGGATTAATATCAGTTGCGCTGAGCATATGGAGAATTGTGATAAGAAGCAATGCTTATTTACACTGATTTAGACGAGTTTAAGTTTTTATGGTTACTTGAACTTTCATAAACTATAAAATAGGCCCATACAGTGGAATCCCGAAATTCCGAGTCCAGAATTTACGAGCTTCTGTTAAGTCCAAACTTGTTCTATATGAGTCTATTTTATCTATTTGAAAGAAAATGATAAATCGGGCTTCCAAACAATGTTTATATTAATCCGATATGTAAAGGAAATGAGTCGAGCTTCCAAGAAATGTTCATATCAATATAGTATACGAAGGAACTGAGCCGGGCTTCCAAGAAATGTTCATATAAATACGGTATGCAAAGGTAATGAGTAGGGTTTCAAAGAAATGTTCATATCAATATAGTATACGAAGGAACTGAGCCGGGCTTCCAAGAAATGTTCATATAAATACGGTATGCAAAGGTAATGAGTGGGGTTTCAAAGAAATGTTCATATCAATATAGTATACGAAGGAACTGAGTCGGGCTTCCAAGAAATGTTCATATAAATACGGTATGCAAAGGTAATGAGTAGGGTTTCAAAGAAATGTTCATATCAATATAGTATACGAAGGAACTGAGCCGGGCTTCCAAGAAATGTTCATATAAATACTGTATGCAAAGGAAATGAGTCGCGTTTCCAAGAAATGGCCATATCAATATAGTATACGAAGGAACTGAGTCGGGCTTCCAAGAAATGTTCAAATAAATACGGTATGCAAAGGAAATGAGTCGGGCTTCTATGAAATGTTCATATAAATATGGTATGCAAAGGAAATGAGTCGGGCTTCAAAGAAATGTTCATATCAATATAGTATACGAAGGAACTGAGTCGGGCTTCCAAGAAATGTTCATTTAAATACGGTATGCAAAGAAAATGATAAGGTTTGAATAAAAATAAATAAATAATTCCTGTATTTGAATAGCCTCAGATATTATAAATCAGAATGTATGTATGTACGTTGGTCTGCAGAATACTTAAAGAGGTTAAAACTAACTAAAGTTAAGCTATATTTCTCAGAACACTTTTATTTATATTTATACACTAACTTACAACATATTATACATTATACATATATATTTTTGTTTCTAATTAATATAAATCTATATACGCAAATAAGTTAGGGTTTAACAATGTCGCTGTACACATACAAACGTTGGGTTAGCACACGTGGCCTCGATCGCACTCTCCTTTATAAATGTAAAAGTTTGTATTATTCAGAATATGTCTTATCGGATCCCGTGTTAGATTCGGCATAGTCTTGTCCGGCGTGGAGTAGAGATGTAAAGGTAGTCCGTACGCTACGGAAAGGAACCGCCGAAATGTTGTACTAAAGTGACTTCGGTGGAATGACGTACATGGAGGATCCAAAGGGGAGAAAGCCGACCTCGGCTCTTCGCTCTCATTGCCCACCTGACAAAAGTACAAAATATAACAAGTTAGGAATAAATGCAATATTATTTTATTCCATCTTCACTTGAGATACTAGTTTTCACTAAAAACACTTGAACATCTATTAGTAAATTACACTTGCCTATAGTACCATTTACTTTTTTGATTACTGAAGACTTCTGTTTCTGGAGATGTCTAATATTTTAAACTTCGTTACGGTCTTACTTGACAATGGATCATATCTTCCGAAAGGGCCGTCCTCAATAATCAAGAAACGTAAATGCTACTGTAGGCAAAAGTAACATAGGCTACTAATTTATGTTCAAGTGTTTTTAATGAATAAATACAGCCTCTACCCTCCACTCCTGTAAATTCTTAAAGGGCGCAATTAAGTTTGTTAATATCATTGAACAGTTTTTCTGCCATAAGACGATGTTGTAAATTATATGTAAAACAATTTCGTCTAAAATACTGAAGGCAATTTCTTGATTATCTCAAACCTTTATTGGTGTAATGTTCTTATTCTGTCGATTTTATATATTATATATTTTCTTTCATTATTGATTAATTGTTTAAAATTTATTCTCTATTTACATCTAGACGATTTCAAATTTATCTTGAACAAGATATCTTAAATTTCTGTATATTTTAATGTTTATTTAAACTATTTCTCAAGCACTATTTTGTAATTTCTAAACTGATATTTTTATGATTATTATTTACGCGTATTTTGTAGTACATAATAGGACTGCTATAATTATTGGAGGCATTGTTTAATATAAACAAATATTCTTCATTTAAAATAAATGTCCCTACTTTCCCAGAATTATAATTGACAAACGATAAATATATATTATTATCTTGTTGAAAACATTCAAATTAAAGCAGTTTCGACGTAATAAATATCATTAGTTTATATATAATTTTAATGTTCCCTGATATTTCTTTTTTAAAAAATAAAAAGATTGTCAGATGAACTAACATTTATAACTGTTAGAGATTTACTGTTTTTTAGTCCCCTCATTTATGCGTAATGTTATCTTGTTATGCTTGTTGCCGCAGCCTGTTTCACAAAGGTTTTAATTTAACATTTTAAAGGGAGATAATATTTGTTTTTACTTTTGATAGAATATTTTCAGTTTTACATGTATTAATCTTCAGTTTAGATATTTAATGACTTCTAATGGTTTTGTGCCACTGTGATTTTCAAACGTAACTAACCCATACTTTCCCATTTTTTCATGGGGGGGGGGAATTCTACAAAGCACTTGAAATTAACTTTTAAATATTCGATTTTAGGTCCTAATTAGGCAATATACTCGTATATGTAATTTCAAAGCTGACTATCTGAATTGTAATAAGTTATGGAAAATAATTGAAGGCTAGATATAGATTACATCTAAGCGCACACACAAAATATGTAAAAAAAAATCCTAATACAAAAATGTATAAAAACATACTAAGGTGAGCGTCGGATCAAGTATAAATGTAGAAACATAAATATAAGTTAATCGACGAAGAAACTAAAGTTAAATCTAATCTCTTTGTAGTTTACTTAAAGATTTGAGGTACTAAGCCTGCTAATATTTCATTCATCGAATAATGTCTTTCAGGGCACGTAAAAATTTGACTTTATAATTTTAATTTTAAAAAATTATTTGTAATTATATTGTAAAACTTGATTTATTTATGCTTTAAAAGTAAGTGAAGCTTGTATGCATAAAGCAGGTACTGCACTTTCTATTATTTCACAGAGTCGGTTCTAGTTAGTAACAATAGTTCTAGATAAAGACAATGGCTCTAGATAGTGACAATGGTTGTAGCTAGTAACAATGGTTCTAGTTAGTAACAATGGTCCTAGATAAAGATAATGGCTCTAGATAGTGACATCGGTTCTAGTTAGTAACAATGGTCCTAGATAAAGACAATGGTTCTAGTTAGTGACAATGGTTCTAGCTAGTAACAATGGTCCATAGTGACAATGGTTCTAGTTAGCAGGGATGTGCCGGGCAGTTGTCGATGAAAAGTGCAATTTTCCTTTTCTCTTTGGAGATCTGCTTGTCCAGCTTCAATATCCGTTCAATGAAAATTTCGCTGGTCATCCATGCCTTTTTATTAAACGCGTAATCAACTCCTAAGGACTTGACAGATCGGAAACATCGCGGAGATTTACTTTTGCCAATCACAAGCAATTTGAGTTTTTCTGTCCCTAACATGTTAGCTGCCACTAATACGGTGACCCTTTCTTTGCTTCCTTTTCCTCCAAAACAAGGGTCGGTTTTAAAAGTTAGTGTCTTGTTGGGCAAACATTTAAAAAACAGACCCGTCTCATCAGCATTGAAAATGTCTTTCGTTTCATAATCGTTTAAAACTTTTTGCAACATATTTCCTTACCAAAATTCACAAGTCGGGTTATCAACACTAGCACCTTCTCCCGAAATGACTTTTTGAACAATGTTATGGCGTTTTTGAATTTTTCTATCTAACCGTTACTTGTGTTAAAGCCACTGTGTCCTAATCATACTGCAAATTCCAAAGCCTTTTCTTTAATAAGATCTCCTGACAATGGAAGATTTTTCTCGCGCATTACCGTAACCCATTTAATCATCGCTTTATCGATATTGTCGAATGTACAAAGTTTCATTTTCTTTCTTTGCAAATCATAAGAAACACTTTGTTTTAGAATTTGATCCCGGTTTTTTAGAATAGTGGATAGCGAACTCTGAGGTATACCGAATGTTTTCGCAACATCCAAATTTTTTACACCTTCATCAACCTCTCGTAAAACACTCACTTTTCTGCTACACTTAAACACTTTCTTTTTGAAATTTTTTCACAGCACTACAAAATCAAGGCATGAATAACACTGAGTAACGGAGCTAGCAACCTTGAAATGAGTGATAAAAAAAATGGTGGGAGGATGGGAATGTACTGTAGGCCTGTACAGTAGGCCAATCTATAAATGACGAGTTCTTAGAATTCCTAAGCGATGAGTCACTGCATTCTTAACTGACCCGATCTATAACATGCAGTCAATTGCTGACATGTGTTTCGCCTACCATTCTTGGTTTTGTTGACCTTCCTGCTGAAAATAAACAATTTCCTGGAAATGACATTGTGAGCTGCCTATACAACACTTCATTTCTTCGGTTGAAGTGAAGAAAAAACTTCGTTATTGAGAGGTCCGAAATTCGTTACATAGAGGTAAATAAGCAGTACACCTTCTAAAATGTCATGGGACAAGGTAAACATTCTTTATATAGAGGATTTCATTATCTGGAGGTTCGTTATATAGAGGTTCGCCTGTATTTCCTATTACGTAGATTTTATAGCCATATTGTTTGATCATCTCAACACCACACATAAAACAATAAACCTTTGGCAGTTTTTAATCTTTTTAAATAAGAAAACGAACTGTAACACCAAAAACAAACTTTAATTTTTAGAAGTTTCCAAAAGTGCAAGCAATTAAAGAATATTTTAAAACTAAGTTTAGAAAATCCATCGAGATTTCAAGGAGAGTAATACAGAATTCAGTTTTCTCGAACAAAGATTTAAATAAAGCTATTGATTTTATTGCCTATATTGTTATGTGAAGGCAAAAGTTTAATGCCTATTACTTTATAAATAATATTCGAGCTGGCTTGTGAGTGAAAGTTTTAATTAAAGAATAAAAATATGCTACAACTCACAAATATAAACATTTTTATTTCATACGCGTTTCAACAACTAATTTGTCTATACAAGTTTTTACTTTTGTTAAAACTATAAAAGTTTTTACTTTTGTTAAAACTTTATAGGTTATGTTTAATATTTTGTTTTTAGTTAATATGATTTGTGTATCTTCACTGAGGATGTCGACAAATTAGTCGTTGAAACGCGTATGAATTAAAAATTTTTATATTTGTGAGTTGTACCATATTTTTATTCTTTAATTATACCTATTACTTTATGTTTTAAATAAAATTACGATTCCCAAACTTACAACTAAATTAAATGTGTAGGGTAAAAGTATGTGAAAAGCGCACACAATGATCATTATCAGCGTCACCATTTATTGTTAAAGAGAATTGATATATTCTATCTCATTTGTATTGATCTCAATTCGTTTTGAGATATAATCTGAAAGTATTTGTGATTTGTGAGTTATATTTTTTCCCCGTATAAAATGGCAACTAAGAATTACCTAGGTTGTTTGTGTTTGTAGAAATTGTTTTTTAATCGTTGTTCTGTGTTTAGTTTTATGTATATATTGTAATTAAGTATTTTTTGGTTTTTTTAGCGTTTTTTCTTTAGTATTACTATTTCCTGTTCTGCTCATTATGAGTAAATTGTCTTATGAGTAAACATCTTCCGACGTAAATGCCGTTGCAAAACAGAAGCTCTGCCATAACAACCGAAGAAAATCATCACTTCCCGAGCTTAACTTCGACAGGGAAATAATAAAAACAATTGCCAGACTGAGGACAATGCACCTCAAAGACATGAAAATCTTGCCTGATTGATCAAGAACATACCCTGAATGTAAGCACTGCCCAGGGATACAGCTTGATCCCGATCATCTCTTCAACTGCCCGTCCATCATTGCAGCACTATTTAAAATTGACTTAAACTGTTCTAGGGAGACCCTTTATACGGACAATGCTGCAGATGTGGCCAGTGCAGTGCTTCACGCCTTTGGACCCGTGTAACTGTGCTCTCTCTACCTTTCTCTGAACACTTTTTTTTCTTTTTTTATTGTTTTTATTGCTTGTCACACGACAACAACAACAACATGAGTACACTGTATATCATTTATTATTTGCATAATATATAAAGTGTGTGATGTGTATGAGAAATGTATCTAAACCTTATCTGTAAACTTTAGAGACCAAATACTCTTAGAAACCATTCATAGGTGAAATTTTAAAGCTGCAAGACTCAAAAGTTCTTATGTAAAGACGGCGAGGCAACAATACCTGACATTACAGAGCAAAACTCACAACAAAAAGGACGAAAGGAAGACATTCCCTGCCGTAAGCTGTGGTACTGTGCTCAGTAACTTGTAAAGCGACAAAAGCTTTGTCCTTATTGAATGCGTTCATTTCCTTATGTCACAATACTGCGAAACTATGCTCACTTGAAACGAAAGTCTTCACATTGTGAAGATTCTGAGAGCTATATGGCGTCATGAATTTTTAATACAACTATAAAGGAAAAATAAACTATTTATATGCTTTACCTAATTAAAATACATCGGACATCATTAGTAAAAATGAATATGAATTTGTACATGACAAAAAACTACAATTAAGTTTTAATACAAAATATTTTATTTCAGTTTTACTTGTTACATTTTGACTTGCCAATATTACTACTCAAACCTTCCGACCACAATAATTTTTATTTATCTATTTTCTTTTCTCATTGAAAAGCAACCATTTTAAGAGTCAACGACATCCTTTTTTTTCTTTTATAGAACACTCGTCCTTGTTTCTTGTGCCACTAGACGCTTTGCCATCTATTACAGCGTTTCCAGCCCTTTACTGTGTTCTCCACCTCCTCCAGAGCCCCCCACACAGCCAGGTGATGAGCCGTCCCTTCTCCATTGTTACGCAAAGGGTAGATCCGCTAGTCCGATCCGGTGCATTGGTTCTGTAGTCATGTCAGGAACGATGAACCTCTTTGGTAGAGTGCTGAGGATGCGCCTCTCTTACTACAAGTGAAGATAAAATAGTTTTCTTCCTCTATCCAACGACGGTCTTGGCTGTTGTGCCATTAGACGCCATGCCGACCAGTTTTACCTTGCCCATCTCTCTCCTGCATCTTCCTCCTCCAGAGACCCACAGTCTGCCAGGTGGTTGACAGTTCCCTCTCCAAGGTGTTGACACTTGTAGTAAAATCCACCCATGTCATCAATATTGCCCGATCGTCTTGGCTGTTGTGCCATTAGACGCCTTGCCGACCAGTATTGCCTTGCCCATCCCTCTACTGTATCCTCCTCCTCCAGAGTCTCCCAGTCTGCCAGGTGGTCGGCCGTTGCTTCTCCAAGGTGATGGCACTTGTAGTAAGCGTCACCCAATTCATTAAAAGAGATACGAGTTTGAAGAGGTTTGGGGTGTGTTGCACACTATAAAAATCGTTGCATTTCAAGCAAAGTTTACACTACTTCGGTAAAAAATAATTGTGATTTAAAGAGCTTCTGATTTATGTATGTTAAATACACAAAAGTATGAACTTTATTAAATATTAAATTAAACTTTATTATTTGTTAAATTTTATTAAATGTTTTCTAAAAATTTACACAAAATAAGAAATTATAAAATTCTTTACATAACTCAGTAACATGCAGAGATACTGGATACGTGACTGTTGCAAGTTTATTTTATCGTTCACATTTAGGCTATTATTTACATTGTGAAACATATTTATGGTAATCTGCTTTACAGCTATGTATAAGGAGAACTGTAGATTAGGAATTTTATGTGGGAACAAACATTGCCCGAATAATTTATTCCTGTAGATTTGTTCCCGCTAAATGTCTCTAAATCATTCCTGGTATCATTTGTGCACACTTGGTCAGCATTTGCTTAAGCTCACTGGGTTCCCTTAAAGTAAATGTGATGGTTTTAGTTGTAAATGATTTTGTTTCCTTTAGTGAATAAGTAATTTTGTTTCAATTTACCGTTAATTTTATAAATGAATATTACATTGTATAGATACACTAAACAAAATGTTATAATGTTTATACAACTTATGCTCCTTACTATTGTATATTTATAGTTTACGTGTAAACTATAATATATTTAAGTAGAGATTGGAGATACTAAACTATATTTATATTATAGTTGTATATTTAATGAATATAGTTTAATACACAATATCAAGAGCACAGTGGTACAATATATTACAATAAAAATATTGAAAAGAACCCCAATACCACAAAAATAATCAAAAATAACAAATAAGACAAGTTACTTAAGATTAAACCCTTATGTACATTTCGATGACCATGTCATCATCATCAGAGGGTCTTATTACAAAACACAATCTAGCACACAAGAAGTTACAAACTAGAATGATACCAATCGTTCTCCGTGGTCTCTATATATAGGCGTGAGGTAAGCTCCGCCCCCTCTCCGCCCTCGACCGACAAATAACGATCGGCCATCAGGAACCAAATAGGTTATGTCAAAAATTACATTATAATAATACATATGTAATAAAAACTACAGCAATAACAATTAATAAACTAAAAGTAATTAGATTAGAACATCGTAATTTGAAGAAAGCTATTTAAGTAAAGTATATAATGGTGAGTAAGGAATAGGTCCTTTATCTGCATTCATTAATTTACAATTTGATTTGACTTCAAATTTGAGTCAAATCAAATTGTAAATTAATGAATGCAGATAAAGGACCTATTCCTTACTCACCATTATATACTTTACTTAAATAGCTTTCTTCAAATTACGATGTTCTAATCTAATTACTTTTAGTTTATTAATTGTTATTGCTGTAGTTTTTATTACATATGTATTATTATAATGTAATTTTTGACATAACCTATTTGGTTCCTGATGGCCGATCGTTATTTGTCGGTCGAGGGCGGAGAGGGGGCGGAGCTTACCTCACGCCTATATATAGAGACCACGGAGAACGATTGGTATCATTCTAGTTTGTAACTTCTTGTGTGCTAGATTGTGTTTTGTAATAAGACCCTCTGATGATGATGACATGGTCATCGAAATGTACATAAGGGTTTAATCTTAAGTAACTTGTCTTATTTGTTATTTTTGATTATTTTTGTGGTATTGGGGTTCTTTTCAATATTTTTATTGGAATATAGTTTACATAGATCCACAGTTACGTAGATTAACATTTACGATTCATCCAAAACAGTAAACTGCCTTTAGTTTATTTTAACGGACAGACTTTAGTAGGTAGTATTCTATTGATTAAAAACATTTTTTGAGGGGAAAAAATAAAGATTTTGATCAATACACAAATTTTACATGTTACGATATTTCTACGCAGTATTGTTCATATTATTGTATATTAATAGACTAATGTTAGGAGTTTTGTGGGGTAACGTTTTAGATTGTTTACCTGAATTTTGTCAAAATAAAGAAATAACATCCTTCTAAAGTCTTGTTTATTTGATCAAATAGGGTATTTTTTTGTTTAAAAAATCTTGTGATGTAAAAGAAGAGGGTTTGCCCAGCACTTACTACGCTACAATTGCATTATACTAATACATGTTTGTATAAGTGAGTTGTGTTTACAATTAGACTCGACGTCACTTTGTCAGTCGTCTATAAACTTGGGTCCGCATCATTTGTTCTTCTAGTCAGACAAATGACAAGCCCGTTGGACATCGAGTCAAGTTTATCTATTTATTGCGACGTTTCGGCAACTGATTGCCCTTATCAATCCTAAAAATAGTGTTTACATTGCACTATAAACAAGCATAAAAATACAAGTACACTCACAATAAACAGGTTTTTTAAAAACCTTACAGTTTTTAATGAAAGTTTAGTCAAAAACGTAATAAAATATACCCACCTACATGGAAAGAGCCATAGTTCATTAAAAATATAACTAAAAATTTAAAATAGCAACAAAACTAAGAGAACAACCATATAACAATATCAATTGATTTTGTAAAGTTCATTCATAGTGGATATTGAGTCCAACTGGAGGAAGAGGATTTATCCTGAAGTTGTCCATATTAACTTGCAAAAGATTGGTATCAAAATTAAAAATGATTTTGATAAATTATGTAATATGTATAAACCATTGTTGTGTAAATTAAAAGCATCCAAGAAGTAGCTATTGTTGGTTTTATGTTCTCCTCTTTTGTTCATTTTATGGTTTTATGTGTGATTATTTTGTTAGGGTGTTTTTTATGTGTTATATTATTTCATTGAAAATAGTTTAAAGTTTTTAAAAACGTTTCGTTGTGAGTGTACTTGATTTTTATGCTTATTCATAATGTAATGTAAAAATCGTTTTCAGGTTTGATAGGGCAACAAATCAGTTGCCGAAACGTCGCAATAAATAAATAAGCTTGACTTAATATTCAGCGGGATTGTCATATGTTCAATGATTATCTCGAGTGCTCAAACAAACAAGAATGTTCTTCTAGTCATCTAACAGCTGTGATTGTTAATTTTGTGCATTTAAACGTATTTTATGTAGTTATTGTTATTAACACTAGTTGTTAAGCTTTTTGAATAGTAATTTATCATAACTTATTAGGAAAGAAAATGTATTCTAAATATAAGACGGAATCCAAAACGTCCCAATTTACTGCAATCCCGTATACGCTATAATCCCATGTAAAGTGGGATAGTGAGGTATTAAAATAAACCGTTAGGATGATGAAGTCGGAGCGTTAACGCAATATGCTCTCTTTAGACTGAAGCAGACGAATCAGTGTTTATATTAAAACCAAGTCCTAGATATTACCAGGTTTCTTTTCTAGCCTGGTTAACCTTAATCCTTTCCAAAGACATTTCTTTCATTTTCCCAACTACTTTATACTTCTTCTAGTTCCCTTCTTAAGGTTTTAGTCTTGTCTGAGTCCTTAAATCGTTCTTATAAGGGAGCATTCATTCTGGATTTACAGTATGAAACTGATCTGTGTAAAGGACAGATTTCTTTAGGATATATTTTTTCAAGAGATTATACCTACCATTGAATGTACTATAAAAGCCTGCTTTTCTGAATGGAAGTTTTTACTTTACTTTTCCTCAGTGTGTAGTGACCACACGAACGCAAACTCACACGCATTACAATGGCAGGGCCGCAGACCATTGTCTGTTATCACTTGTCTTATTCTGCTAATAGACTAATATATTCACATATATTCACATATATATCACATATAATATATTTCACATGATAGTCAAGATTAAATTGTTTGTAAAGCCTACATGCAATACAAGTTGAATGTAGTTTTGCTATAAAACGAACAGGGATTTTTATTCCAAGAAATCACAGATTGAGCACAAAATTATCTCCTTGAATACTATATGTTTTAGTTATATTCTTAATCCAATAACTCACTTAACCATTTAAATCTGCATTTCTCAATACTTTATATAGTCCTTGTTCAAGCATTTTTGTAAAATGGTCGACTTTTTTAATGACTATCGTGTTTTTTTGGAATAATGTTTCTTAGTGACCTACTTTAGTAACGATTGACAGAAGTGCCTTACGTTTGCTCCAGATTATTGGAGTTTCCATCAATGAATCGTGGTTGGCTTGCAGTTGAGGCATTTATCCATAGTCTCCCTCGGGATTAGCTGACGATTGTTCTCTAGTAAAACTACACCCTTAAAGCTAAATGCGAACTTATAATTATTTCCCGATATTTCAAATACTTCACTACATTGCCATTTTTACATAAATTTAACTTAAGGTTTGGTTTTTTAAAATTCGTCTATGCAAAAGACATATGTTTCTGCACAAAACTGAAGTGAAATGATTATAGGCCACGCAATTAATAGCCCTGGCGGACGTAGTCGTGAATGTGCGACTTAATGAAATAGTATCGCTTGTGAAATTGAAAATATTTATTACCAACATTGCAGAAGTTAAAAACACTACACGATTAAGAGAAAGAAGGTCATAGAAATTATTACTAAACTGAATTTCCATGAACGTATATACAATATCTAAACTCGTTTAAATTTAATCCTGAAGACTAATTTTATGTTAAAAAAATGTACTTTTGTACTAGGAGTGAAATGGTCTTTCACAGTATTTCAAAATTATAAAAAATTGTTTATACCACTAAAACACAATTCCAAATAATTACGATAAAGTCGCACATTTTAAAGGCAATTCACCTTATACACCTTTTTATAGAACTAAGTTTTAGTTGACTGAAAGAGATATGAAAATGCTTTATAACACAAACACTAACGGTCATTGCAAAAACTATTCTACAGGCTAGTTCAGTTAGGAATAGAAAAAACGTGCAGAAGCAGCACTAAATTTACAGACTCTCTGTACATCAAGATCATTTTATTAATAAATTTCAAGATATTTTGCAGCTTAATAAAACTCGCTAAATGAATTTATCGAAACGCAAGTGGAAGTTTCTAATCTTAGTCTCCCACTGTGTAGCTGTATTTGTTTGCCAATAGCTATTGTATTGTAATCTATCTGCAAGCTAGTGGCGTGCGACAAAACAGCTCGCATGTCAGGTTCTAAACGGAAAGCCGCGGGCCTAATAATCAACACTTCAGACATGAGGGTTAATGTTTTAACCACTTCTCATCTCGTTTGTTCAACCCTAGGGGATCGCACCCTGCAGATACTAATCTGCCCAACCCTTGATACTCGAGCTTTCTACAAGGTTGACCTTAGTACTTCAATATCTTGATTACGTTTTGAATTAATAAAGAATAACATGTAAATAGTAAGAAGATATGTAAAAACATTTTACAACCAATCATAAAACAATCTTTTATTTTCTAGTTATTAAATAAAGTATTATAAAAATGTGTAGGTAAATTTATTATGAACTTTTAAACTGATATTTTGTAGTGAAACTAAATAAACAATAAATCTAATACAGTTTTTAATTAAATGTAAAGAAACAAATAAAATATATGTTCTGAATTGAGAAAATTTTTGAAGCAGGTTGTAAGTTATGCACCTGAGAACATCAATTTTATATACCTATGTTTAATGCAAGAAAAGTTGTTTTAAATTTATTATCGTTGCCATTTTGCCATTTTTTCAAACCCAAAAGAAAATATTTTCTAAAATACTAAGCAATACGATAACATCCAATTTCTTTTATTGTTTCTTTTCTAAACGTCCTATTACAAGTTCACTTTATGGAATCATACAATCTCAGACTTTCTCCGCTTTCATATCCGATGAAACAAACGTCGTGTATTATCTCTCAAGCAAGTAAACACACTTAAACAGGCAATCAATTTATCAAAGTCTCTTCCTACGACAAAGAAAATCCTTACATTCTCCCAAGCTTCCTTTCCCCGTTCTAATCATGTTATTAAATAAAGAAGGAATCTTTAATCTTTAATGATGTTCGAATTCCGAAAACGTTTCTATGTATCCGTAGGCACTAGTTCAGTCATATTTAAAAGTTCACAATATAACAAACCTTTATTTGTAAACGCAGCGCTCTTTAAAAGTTGGGCTGAAAAAAACATATTTAATTGAGGTCCAGTTTTTGTATTTTAGAATGACAATACTTGAAAAATCTTCACTAGTTAATAATGTTTTATTAGTTTAGTAGGTTTTAAACTTATTTTAGCTTAGAAAAACTTTGGTTTTTCAAATAAACATATAAATTGTAATGCAGAAACTTTGTTTTCAGATAATAATTTTAATAATATAATTTGTTACCTAAATAATATATATTCTAACATATATGCATGGAATGCACTTGTAGAGTAAATATTTCTAAGACAGTAAACAATTCTTTAGAAGGTCTGCATTGGAAATTTATTAGATAGACCTAAAATATGGTAAATATTGTAAAATAATTATTTAAAAAAAATATTTAATGTAATTATTGATATTTTTCATTTACTTATGACCAACTAACCACATCATATATATCCTCCCACAGTTTTGTATTAAAGAGCAAACGTATGGCATTAAATATTACAAGAATGCTATAATACATTATTTCTGGTAGCTATAAACTTATACTATTTTGTTTACTTATTGTGTGAAATCGTAAAGAAACTAAATAATTTATATATATATATATATATATATATATATATATATATATATATATATATATATTTTAAAACAACATAGGTTATTCAAATACAAGAATATTTATTAATTTATATCCAAAGCTTTTCGTTGGCAAACAGTACCAACATCATCAGGAATGAAATTTTCATTCCTGATGATGTTGGTACTGTTTGCCAACGAAAAGCTTTGGATATAAATTAATAAATATTCTTGTATTTGAATAACCTATGTTGTTTTAATATATATATATATATATATATATATATATATATATATATATATATATATATATATATATATATATATACGTGTGTTGTGCATCTATGTGTGTTTATACCATTTAATGTAAAATATTACAATAGCAACCATATTAGTTTTTTATTGAAACTTGTTACATATTATTTATGATTTAAATTTAGTATTGCTGTTTTATTTAAACGGACGAAGCAAAATGACAAATGTATTGTTCTGATAATGGTAACAAAGCCAATACTGACGTCATGATTTCAGAGGATTATTCTATTTCTAGCCATGTTGGATTCATTACTTTAAGGAGAAGTTATTAATGTAGCAACCTAATTAAATACGTTTAATTAATTTTATTGTAGTCTAGGCAATACTTTCTCATAAAAACTTTCAGTTGTATCTTTATGGAATTGCGGTAGTTAGGGTCTGTTTTATTTTACATAAAAATGGGCATAAAATGGAAGTGGATTGCATCAGATATAAGCTTAAAGTCTAACAAAATCCTATCACTTTAATGTGTCGTAAAGTCTCTGTTGTTCCACTCCAACTTGGTCTGATAAACTTGTATAAACAGTTACATGTCTTACATGCTTATTAATATGATCATCGTTTGGAAGTGTTACTTAATGATGACACGCCTAATAAACTTTTAGTTTAGGAAAAAGAAAAAGATATTTTTTCTTGTAAAAACTATTTTATCATGGTAAATAAGTTGATAATTTTTAAAGAATAATTGATTGATTATGATTCTCTGTAAGGTGTTAGTAGAGATGTTCAAGTGTTTGATATATTTGATTAGATTCATATCTTTTTTTCTGAAAGAAGATTTGTCTAGCGTACAATAAAATCACAATAGCGTACAGATAATATGAATACAAGTGTCTTAGTTATTTTCCACATGAAACGCTCGCAATCCCAACCGCATTTCCAACTTTTGATTTTAGATTTAGTAGTATTAGTTATTAGTTATTATTATTTAATTTTTTTAATCGACTTTTTTGACGGATTACTATAAATGTAATATATTTGATTTTAACCTAACTTCACAACATATAACTCACACACACACACACACACACACACACACACACACACACACACACACACACACACGCACACACACACACACACACACACACACACACACACACACACACACACACACACACGCACACACACACACACACACACACACACACACACACACACACACACACACACACACACACACACACATACACACACACACACACACACACACACACACACACACATACATACACACACACCCACACATACATACATACACACACACACACAATGTTTTATTTAAATATCGATGGTGTGGATACCAATAAATAATGTAGTTTTCAATAAAGGAATTACAGTATTTAAGTGTGAAATGTATATTTATTATTATGAAAATACATAAACGAACAACTTGTAATAACTTGTTTAAAGTAATATGTTTTAGTAATTGTAATAAAGTAATAGGTTTTAGAATTCTCAGAATAATATGGAAACAATTGAACAAGCTCAACCTTTCGAAATATACTCCGAGTACGCTTAATTGAAACATAAAATACTGAGTTCAAATGACTTACGAGGTTTTCCTTTAAGGAAATTGAACGTCCTACATTTCTAGGTCATATTGAGATAATAAATTCCTATTATATATTATGGAATACAGCGAAGACTTTCTGGAATCCAATTTAAAATATTATTTCGATGGAAACAGTAATTGTATAATTTAGAATACTTGTTTCAAATTTCATTTGAGTTTTGATGCTGCTTGATAATAATACAATATTTATTACTGCAATAAACGCCTGATTCAGTGATGTATTACAAAATAATATTTGCCTGAAAGTACTACTTAATTTGTGAATATAATAATAAAGATGATGATGATGACGACAACGACGACTACGTAGGCGATGATGATTATGATGATAATAATAATAATAAACATAATAATGATAACAATAATATTATTATTATTTATGTTTTCTATATGAGTTGGAAAATTCACAAATGAACCAAGGTAGAGTTACACGGGAACCCTCCCAGAGTGGAGTTTTTGCACGAATGTTCTGTCCTTACTATCCCTTAAACTATCAGCTTATAACACCTTCTTCATCAGCGTTTGAGGACCTTCCCTAACCTAAACGTGCGTCAGTCTTACAAAAAGTGGCTTGTCTTCCTTTTCTCCTTTCTTCATTTTTAAGTGATATTTCAGCTCCTCCAGGGCCGATTTCGTTTCTCCATTTCTATTTTCTATTTTTGCCTATTGCATGACACATTGATTTCAGTTGTTTTCACAGATCTCGCTTTTGTCATGGACTTAGGTTATTATAATAATAAAACTATACATATTATATAAATTCTATTAAAAAAATCATCTATATATGTATAAACATAAAATCATCTATATAAAAAACAAAGGTTGTGTATATATTAAAAACAACAAAGGTTATTCAAATACAAGAATATTATTTATTAATTTATATTTAAAGCTTTTCGTCGGTAAACAGTACCAACATCATTAGGAATGAATCATACAATAATGCAAAATATTATATGTTATTTTATATGTTGGAATATGATGTTCGCAAGGGTTCAGACGGGTTTCTTGGGCCGACCAATGACCGTAATCTCAAATGGTCGCAAACCTAACCGGGGTCATTGACCACAATTTTTTTCTAACAACCACCTTAACTATTTTTTAACCTTTTACCTGATGACGTCATTTCTGAAAATCCTTGAGGAGAGGGTTTAGGAAGGGTTAAGGTGATAGTCGAAGAAAGGGTTAAGGATGAGATGATAAATGTTTAAGGAAGGGGATTGACAAAGGGTTAGAGGTTAATAATAGTGAGGGTTATAGTTCAATGATCTTTCAAAAGTTGGGATCAATGACCGGCCCTTATAAGACGTCTGGACCCACGCATTCTCTGCTATTACTGAATGCAAGTTTAAATTGAAAAATTACAGTTTCATAGTCAGAAAGTAATTGAGTGTCATTTATTTCATATACTGACTTGAAAGTTTTCCTTATAAAACGTTTAATAGGCGTAAGTCCTTAATGAAGATTTTATATGTCGTAGCAGTGATAGTAATGACTTGTTCTCAAAGAGGAATATTACTTAATAAATAATTCTACAGAAGTAGGCCTACATAGGGCTTTTGAAATGATAATCAGAAACTAATATATAATATGATGTGGAGTATATTTACTTCTTATATAATAAAGAAATGTGAATTTAGCGATAAAGTTTTAGCAACGGGATATTTTGGCGTTTACAAATCGCAGAACGTTTTGCCAAAGTTTACATTTAACATGAAGCTGCTTTGACATTTCGCGCGTGACCCTCTGAACTGAATTCCTGAGGGGCTCAAAATATCACAGCTGATGAAGAAGGATGACAGAAAGTGGGGAGCTGTACTCGCGGTGCATATAAATGTTTAAAACTGGATCATCGGGGTGAGCACGTGGCTATATACGGCAAAATGTCACACGACGGAACAGCTGTTTGAAATGTAGACTGCATCTAACAGGAAGCAAAATTTGATGACGTCATAGCAGTGATTTATTCAAAGCATTGGAATAAACATAGCGACGTTAAATTACTGTTTCTGATAGCAGGATTTTATCTCCTGTTTTTCGTGTTAAAAAAACAAATTCACAAAAAATAACTTGGTAAACTTTTAAATAATTGACTAAATATCTATTTTTTAAGGAAGATAATGTAATGTATTGTCGAGTATATTATGCAAGCCATGATATAAATTTATACCTCAAACTGGAAATAATGCGAATCTATCAAAGGTCTAAATATTTATAGCTGTTTATGGACGTGACCATGTTTGGTGAGAATATTTAGAGTGATTGTTTAGAAGCAATACGAAAAATTACATTTGGAGTACAAAGCCCCGCGCATTGTACAAAAAGGAGCGATGAACACGCTGATAAAGAAAACAAAGATTTTGATAAAAGAAAGCACTCGAATCGTACCCAAGATACTGAGCCGTTTTCGATAACGTTTTTAACTAGAAACATATTTTACCAGTAATAAATAAGAAAAACACCATTTTCCTGAACATTTTCGAAGGTCGAATGCCCCTTATTAAACTGGGTATATTTACTGAGTATAAGTATTGGAATGGAAAGACACTGCAACCAGGGTAATAATAAACAGCTTGTCTGTGCTCATACTTAGAAGCGTTAAACGTACAGCATAGAGTCTCAGTAGTAGAAACAAGAGGTTAGGATTATTTACAATAATTGTCAATCTATGTTACATACTCTTTGAAAAAAAATTTAAATATAATTACTTCTTACGGAAAAGTTGCAAGGTTAACATTCTTGGATTACAACATGAAACCAACGAACGTGGTAACAATACGCATAGGTTGTTTTATATGTGACTTCAGTGACAGCAACAATTAATAATGGAAATCTAGAGTAAACCTCGGGCTAGATTTACTCTATGCAACAGATAAGCACATGAGAATATATCAGGGAATTATAAAATAGTTAGGCTTTTAATTTCAGTAATAAACTGAAAATAATGACTAACTAATAATGACAGTTAACGTCATGTACAGACCATCTCAGACTTAAGACCAGATGACCTGAATTTTCATATATTTACACAAGTGCATATATTTATGTTTCTATAAACATTTATGACATCGCCTAAATAATAGTCTCAATAATATTAAAATAATAGCGATATGAGATGCAGCATGAGTAAAATCCTGTCATAGCTCGACGCTAAAAACTAAGCAACGTGGTTAACACTACAAAAGAAATCGAACTGGTATCTAAATTCTATTTTTTTTACCATCGTTCCATAGCTACTTAGCAACTGTAAACACTATACAAAGTACAAGTCTTGAGTATATATATATATATATATATATATATATATATATATATATATATATATATATATATATGTATATATATATATATTTGGCATTGTGTGATATAAGATTTTGAACCTTAAAATAAACGATCTGCAATATGGACAAAAATAACGCATCAAGATAAATTTCAAATGTACAATTTTGTATTTGATAACATACCTATGCCTGAATTTGATTCTACTTTTGAAAAATTGTATTGTGTACATATTAAGGGAGAATAAAATATCAATTTTCGAAATTGAAAATAATATTTGGATTATATTATAATGAGTTCAGAACTCTGCTATCTTAAATGTATTACACATTTCCCTTTAATTATAAATATATGTTTTAGCATAGTTCTAATTTGACCCTAAAAACATCTTCTGAGACTAAAGGCTCTATTTTAGCAGGCCATTCGTGAAAACGACCTTTTCAGAGGTATTTCACTACTTATCCATAAAGGAAGGGTTCCATATCTACGTATTTTGTACATATATTGTTTTATTATATCAAAATATAGTACCTTACTTTTTAAATTTTGATGAGCTTTTGAAAAAAAAATTTGAAAATTTTGATTAGGGTAGGAAAGTTCATTTACCTAGTGGGGATTCTAGTACGTGACTGATTATGGAAACAGTTTTGAGTCGCTGCGAGTGATAAGTGACTATACCGGTAGCTGAGTGGTCCAGAATACAGGTTACTCCATACAGACTATAAGGAGCGGTTAAAAATGCGCAGTACATGTTATACTAACAAAGACAATTGTGTTTTTGTTCATCTTTTGGAGTATTTTCCTGAAATGATGTTAGTAGAGAATGAGATCTATAATTTAATCTTGAAACCAAAAACTACCCCCGATACTTAATCCTTCCCTAATCCCTTTCCCAATTAGTTTTCAACTCCTTTCCTAACTCTGCCTTAAAGTCTTTATAAACTGTTCTTCACCCTTTCTAAACTCTACCTCATGACGTATTGTTTGAAAAATTGTTTTATAAGAGTCTTATCCAAAATGTGGATATCTGTGTTCCGATATGTCGCGATATATTGAAGCTTTAAATAATAAGTTGAGTAAATATTATATCTTAGTTAATTTATTCCTTTTATCGCATTAAAATGTTTTCAACTCTTTTAAATTTGTTACTTAACCCTCATGCAAGTGGTCAGGTTTCAGCAGGTTCCATGGTCATCATTGTCAGCTATCTTGTCCTTTTAACTCTTTTCTCAAACTCTTTTAATACGTCTAACCCTATTGTTATTTTAATTTGATACCGTTAATTCTGAAACGTTGTTTCATTTGAGTCATATTCAATCCATGAATTACAGTGTTTAAATATAGTACAGGTCTTTAACCTGCATAGAGTAATCATCGTTGCTATTCTAATCGCAACCATTCTTTCAACCATTTTAATTATTAACTTGTTAAACCTGGTTAAACCATTTTAACCTTTTTAGTTACACCACGTAACACGCACAATGTTGGTTTACTTCTGACAGTGTTTTTTTTTTTTTTTTTTTTTTTTAATGTAGTTGATTTCTTAAGGAAGGGGGCAGGAAAGTGTTAAAAAGATTCCCAAGTTCTTCTTGGACTTAAATGGTTTATCAAACAGGGATTATCTATTTTAACAGAATAATAAAGATAATAATATAAACTAAAATTTATTTTACACAGCTTATTTACTCAGACTTACTGAAAATGCGTGAGTATATAAACATTTTTTTTCCAACTATTCTCATTAAAAGTTACAACATTATTGACAATGTAAAGGATTTTATCAACTATTCACATGTAATACCACGGTGCTGTTTTTATAAAAAGACGACAATTAATCAACGGTTTATTAAAATCCAAGCTTCCACAGTGTGTAACGATGGAGAATATAGAGCAACATTTAAACCCGTTTCCAGCTAACCAATTCATTTGTGGCGAACAAAGTTTAAAATAATTAAATATTTTATTTTAAAAAGAAATTTCAAATTAAATTCTTTTTTAATGTTACGAAACAAAAATTTCTATGAAATTATTTTGTTTATAAAGCGTCATACAAATGATGTTGTGAAAGTACAATTAAACCTTGCAAAATGTAGGACACTTGGAGTTTACAAATGCTTTGTGTGTTACTCATGTAGGAATGTTGTTATTGTGAGATTTACATATGTGGGGCTCATATCTTAAGTATCTATTTAGTCAAACAATGTCTTTGTCTGTTAAGTAATTCCTGCAAATAATACCTGAACAATATAATGTATTTAGAAATTGTGTGTTGTTGTGATTAAATAGAGATGTTATATGCAATGCTTATTATTATTGAGTATCAAGTATTAACGTAATCAATAGGGAAATAGCATAAGCTAACGTAGTGAGAATGCAACTGTAGTTAAATATTTTGTAAACGTGTTTCTACCTCATCTAAACAGTGTTTAGGTAGGTCGTACTTACGGAATTATGTTTGACAGCATGTAGAAATTTGATAACAACAAGCACAAAGTTTTTATTTGTTTCTAAAAGAAGTTATACAGCAGTGGCTGCTTTGGAAAGATATTAAATTATTAATGTTTAAAATAAACATACAGAGTTCTCCCACTCACTGTCTTTCCCTTCCCTCACTTTTCTTTTGTGTTTATGGTAAATAAATATAAAATTTTACTCGCTCCTTTTCTCTCTCCCTCTCTCTCTTTCTATTTCTTTATATATACATATGTAATGAATGTGTGTATGTATGAATGAGCCTTATGCATTACTAAACCACTGATCAGATCGCCATGAAATTTTGGGATATTGTTGAGAACATTCCTGGGAAGGTTCATGGGATAGTATGTCTCAGGGTCGTAGCTAGGGATCTCACTATTAACCCTTTACTCACTATTAACCCTTCACCCTAACCACCCTTCAACCCATTCCTAACACTTTCCTTAACCCTTCCTAAACTATTTCCTTAACCCTTTCTCTAAACCCTTTCCTCAGTTCTTTTAGGCTGGTATTCAACTCATTCCCAACCCTTTCGTTGACCCTCTCTTGGACCTTTCCTTAACACTTTCTCCCCACCTTCAAATCTCTCCTCAACCCTTTCCTAACCTATTTAATATACCGGATGATGTCATTTCTGTAATTCGTATATGATCCTTGTATTCTAATGATTAGATGCTAGCCTCTCGGCTGTCTTGACAAAACGACAGACATGCTTTTATAGCACTAAATGAACTGGTTTACGTCCTGTCATCAGCTTAATCGTTTTTGCCTTCATTGTTGACAAAATAATGTCTTTAGGTGTTAATATTGACCTGATGATGAAAAATCGTCGTCTTTGAACCTTATGTTCCTAAGGCTTCCTGTCATTAGTCTTATGTGTTGACAAAATAATATCTTTAGGTGTTAATATTGACCTGATGATGAAAAATCGTCGTCTTTGAACCTTATGTTCCTAAGGCTTCCTGTCATTAGTCTTATGTGTTGCCAAAATAATATCTTTAGGTGTTAATATTGACCTGATGATGAAAAATCGTCGTCTTTAAACCTTGTGTTCCTAAGGCTTCCTGTCATTAGTCTTATGTGTTGACAAAATAATATCTTTAGGTGTTAATATTGACCTGATGATGAAAAATCGTCGTCTTTAAACCTTGTGTTCCTAAGGCTTCCTGTCATTAGTCTTATGTGTTGACAAAATAATATCTTTAGGTGTTAATATTGACCTGATGATGAAAAATCGTCGTCTTTAAACCTTGTGTTCCTAAGGCTTCCTGTCATTAGTCTTATGTGTTGACAAAATAATATCTTTAGGTGTTAATATTGACCTGATGATGAAAAATCGTCGTCTTTAAACCTTGTGTTCCTAAGGCTTCCTGTCATTAGTCTTATGTGTTGACAAAATAATATCTTTAGGTGTTAATATTGACCTGATGATGAAAAATCGTCGTCTTTAAACCTTGTGTTCCTAAGGCTTCCTGTCATTAGTCTTATGTGTTGACAAAATAATATCTTTAGGTGTTAATATTGACCTGATGATGAAAAATCGTCGTCTTTAAACCTTGTGTTCCTAAGGCTTCCTGTCATTAGTCTTATGTGTTGACAAAATAATATCTTTAGGTGTTAATATTGACCTGATGATGAAAAATCGTCGTCTTTAAACCTTGTGTTCCTAAGGCTTCCTGTCATTAGTCTTATGTGTTGACAAAATAATATCTTTAGGTGTTAATATTGACCTGATGATGAAAAATCGTCGTCTTTAAACCTTGTGTTCCTAAGGCTTCCTGTCATTAGTCTTATGTGTTGACAAAATAATATCTTTAGGTGTTAATATTGACCTGATGATGAAAAATCGTCGTCTTTAAACCTTGTGTTCCTAAGGCTTCCTGTCATTAGTCTTATGTGTTGACAAAATAATATCTTTAGGTGTTAATATTGACCTGATGATGAAAAATCGTCGTCTTTAAACCTTGTGTTCCTAAGGCTTCCTGTCATTAGTCTTATGTGTTGACAAAATAATATCTTTAGGTGTTAATATTGACCTGATGATGAAAAATCGTCGTCTTTAAACCTTGTGTTCCTAAGGCTTCCTGTCATTAGTCTTATGTGTTGACAAAATAATATCTTTAGGTGTTAATATTGACCTGATGATGAAAAATCGTCGTCTTTGAACCTTATGTTCCTAAGGCTTCCTGTCATTAGTCTTATGTGTTGACA
>JBAIZL010000002.1:126623532-126756032 GCA_036971475.1 Prosapia bicincta | reverse complement strand
TAAATTCAACAAAGGTTTGTAAAAATAAAATCATTTTTTAAAAACCTTTCGTGCTTAATATAACACGTAACTGGCGCAGTCGGTAGGACTTCTCGGGAAAGTTAATGAACATAATTTTTTCGATTTCAATCGTTAACCGAGATACTGCAAAAACTCGATTCATTACAGAGCGCATATCTGTAACGACATCAAGAAAACTCTAGTAGAGTGAATATCTACAACCACTTAATAGAGCGCATATCTATTAAGAGCACGAGTGAATATCGTGTAAGTGAAAAGTGAAAAGTGAAATAGTAGTATTTTGGATCCACTTGTAAGTAGATCGTAAGAAATAGAATTAAGAAAAGTAGAGTAAATACTTTTAATTTTATATAATTGATTTTTAATTTTTTATTATTTTAAAGAAAATAATATTTTAAAATGGCAACGCCAACATTAAAGAAGGAATATCTTGATACGATTCCTGAGTATAGTGGAGAGCCCACTATGCTCTACAGATTTATTTCAATATGCGATAAGGTAGTAAATAAGTTTTATGTAAACGAAAATCCAGAGGATTTTCAAAATGAATATCTGTTCTCCTCTATTCTTTCTAAATTAAAAGGCCAAGCACTAGAAATGGTCGTAAACTCTAACTCTTACAATTGGCACGAAATTAGAAAAGTATTATTAATTAGTTATTCAGACAAAAGAGATTGTCTCACATTAAACTTAGAGATGTCAGAATTAAAACAGGGAAGTAACGAATCACCATTTCAATTCTATGAGAAAATTCAAAAGTTACTAAATTTACAAATTTCATTTTTTATGAATAAAGAGCCTGAAAGGCAGATGGCTAAAGACGTTTAAATAGAATACGTTCAGAAACTAGCTTTAAGAGTTCTCCTTAGGGGTTTGCATGAACCCATCGGGTCACTAATGCGTACCAAGAACCCTAACACTCTTAGTGAAGCACTTAATATGCTCACAAACGACTTTCAATTTAAGAATAATAAAATGTTTACTCAGCCAAGCAAACAACCAGTCTTTCAGAAAAGCCAAACTCATAACGTTAGAAGACCAATACATACTGAATTTAAATACCACCAAATACCTAAACAACCTTATCAACACCCAAATCCTTCCTATAGACCACCAACCTTTGCTAATCACGGTCAGCCTCAAAGGGGACAACCAAACAACAACACTACTAAACCTCAGTATCCTCAGAGAAATACGGGTTATCAACTTACCCCTATGAGTATTTCCACTAGACAGAGAGACAGGCCTTCTAGACAAACGAATTTGTATCGAATGCCCGGACAAGGAGCCGAAAAAGACGATTACACTATGTACCAGACTAATGGACAAGAATCATTCGCTTTTGAAGAAGATCTCGGGAAAGAAGAGTACTTCGAAGAATCCCAAAATTTAACAGACAACTACGAAGAAGAGACCGTTAAAATCGATCAGGACGATTTGTTAGGACATACAAGCCTCGGAATCGATTTTCAATAATGAATCTACAAAGCGAAAATAACGAGCTACCATTTATATACGACACAGACACCAAATCTAGAATATTAATTGACTCAGGCAGTACTAGGTCATTTATGCGAAAATCTTTATGCTGGAAAAATTTTAAAACAAGCATAAAAAAGAGCCGTTTGAAGTAATCACCGCACACGGCACTTCAAAAGAAAATTTTTGCTGCACCATACCTCTGTTGTCTACAAAAGCAATTAAATTTTATTTATTTGACTTTCATCAGAATTTCGACCTATTACTCGGGTTAGACAATATAAAGGATTTAGGAATAAGCTTAGACTTTATAAATAATAAATTAATACTTTGTGATGAGGAAATCCCTATTCAATATTTTAACACTGAAAAAGGAAGTTGTAGTAAAACGGACAGCACGTCAATAAAGCAGGAACAATTTAGTTATGTTATACAAGCCTGCACTAGCCAAACAGTTAAATTAAAAATACAAAATATTCATAATGGAGAAGGTATTTTACCACACAAACAAGTGAATGGATTAGAAATTCCGTCGTGTATAGTTTCAGTGCATAAGGGTGAGGCCTATTGCCCTATTATAAACAATACGGAAGAAAATGTAAAATTAACAATAAGTAAACCATTAGAGGTAAAATCTTTAGAGAAATATAATATTTTCAAACCTGATGCAATTCAAAGGAACACTAATTTCAATATGTTCGATTATAAACAAACAAAATCAGGAAGTAAAAATTTCGATTTATCAAAATTTAGGATGGAACATATGAACTTAGAAGAAAAATCCGCCGTAACAAATTTATTAAAAGAATATGCTGATTTATTTCATATTGATGGAAACAATTTAACCTTTACCAATCAGATAAAACATGTTATTAGGACTACTGACGAAATTCCCGTATACTCTAGGAATTACAGATACCCAGAAATCTACAAGAACGAAATTAATAAGCAAACTGAAGACATGCTTAAACAAAAAATTATCAGACCTTCGAATTCTCCATGGAACTCTCCTGTCTGGATTGTACCCAAAGAACAAGACGCTTCTGGCAAAAAAAATTTCGATTAGTAATAGATTTTAGAGGATTAAACAAAAAAAACAATTGACGATAAATTTCCCTTGCCAAACATTACCGACATATTAGATAAATTAGGACGATCTCAGTATTTTACAACTTTAGATTTGGCCTCAGGATTTCACCAAATAGAAATGGATAAAAATAGCATAGAAAAAACAGCGTTTTCAACAGAAACGGGACACTAAGAATTCTTAAGAATGCCCTTTGGACTAAAGAATAGCCCCCCTACATTTCAAAGAATTATGAATAATATTCTGAGAGGCATTCAAAATGAAACATGTTTAGTTTATCTAGACGACATTCCACTAGCCTCCAAGAACATATACAAAGACTTAAAGAAGTATTCGACAGATTACGCAGAGCCAACTTTAAAGTACAGCTGGATAAAACAGAATTTTTAAGAAAAGAAGTAGCATATCTAGGACATGTTGTGACACCGGAGGGCGTAAAACCCAACCCAACAGAGATTTTGGCAATCAAGGACTATCCAATACCTAAAACCACCAAACAAATTAGAGGATTTTTAGGACTATTAGGCTATTATCGAAAATTTATTAAAAACTTCGCCAAAATAACAAAACCGTTTACTAACTGTTTAAAGAAAAATGCAAAAATAAACATAGAAAATCCAGACTTTATAGAATGTTTTGAAACATGTAAAAATATATTGACTAATGAGCCCCTTCTACAATGCCCAGATTTTGAAAAGGAGTTTACTCTAACGACAGACGCTAGTAATTATGCACTAGGAGCAATTTTAGGCCAGGACAAAAATGGAAAACACCTTCCTATAGCGTATGCCAGCAGAACTTTAAACGACAGCGAAACTAATTACTCCGCGATTGAAAAGGAATTATTAGCAATCGTATGGGCCACAAAACATTTCAGGCCTTATTTATTTGGGAGAAAATTTAAAATTTATACAGACCATAAACCTTTACAATGGTTATTTTCAGTTAAAGAGCCAAATTTCAAACTTTTAAGATGGAGATTAAAATTAGAAGAATATGATTATGACATAAGATACAAAAAAGGCAAACTAAACCAAAATGCAGACGCATTGTCTAGAATACAAGTGAACGTCACTGATAAAAGGTCAACGAACAGCCAACACACTGTAGAACCTGACCTTGAGTTATCTCCAGCTGGGTTACTGCAACGTTACTTCCCGGAACTAAACGATAGAGATAACGAATCTATGGTCGTACAACTCGACGCAACAGATAACGCCAACTTAGAGGTTAATGAAGAAAGCGACAGTCAGACTATTCACTCCGATTTTGAAGGGAACACCCAAATTGAAATACCAATTTCCGACGAGCCTGTAAACTTTGGAAAAAATCAAATAATTTTATCATTAGCAAAATATGAGCCGAAGAAAGTAAAAATTATAAAGCTATTTGGAACTTCAAAAATTTGTTTAATAGTCGAAATATCGGAAAATAATTTTAAAGAAGACATAGTTAATTTTGTAAAATCATATTTGGTACCCAAAATAAAATATAATCTATATTTTGAAGACTATTTTTATGAGACATTTGCATCATGCATAGCCAAAAGTTTCAAACAAACTGAACTAAATTTAGTTAAGTGTAATAACAAACTCTTCGGAAGAAGATACCTTATAAAAGATAAGTAATTATCATGTTAGCAAAACCAATCACCGCGGGATACAGGAAACATACGAACAAATTAAGCGAAGATATTATTGGCCTAATTTAAAATCACTAATTCAAAATTTCATAAATCAGTGTGACATATGTCAAAGAACCAAATACGACAGAATTCCCTTACAGCTAGAAATGAACTTGACATCAACAGCTGCAAGACCATTTCAGATAATTCACGTTGACACAATCTCCTTGGAGAAGAATTCGTTTATCAGCATAGTCGACGCGTTCTCACGATATGCTCAAGCTTATCGCTTGGGAAGCTCTCAAGCTACAGAGATTGCAGACAAGCTATTAGATTACTTCATGCATTTCTGCTTACCAACAGTTATTATCTCAGACAATGGAACGGAGTTTAATAACAGAATTGTAAAAGAGATATTAGACTTGCATAAAATCAAAATTCACTTTATCAGCACACAAAACCCCCAATCAAACGCATTATGTGAAAGATTTCATTCCACTTTAATAGAACACATAAGGCTGTTAAATAATCAAATCGAATTTAAAAAAGACAGTATAATTAAGAAAGTTAAATATGCTATAATAGCTTATAACAATAGCATACATTCAGTCACAAAATTAACGCCGTGCGAAGTCTTATTTGGACACATAAATTCAAACACTTTATTAGATATAGATTTAGAAAAACAAATTGTAAATGACTACGTTTTAAACCATAAAGAAAAAACAAAAATACTTTATGAAAACATTAGGAATAGTAATGAAAAATTAAAGAAAAAGTTTTAGAAAAAAGGAATATAAACAAAGAACCACTTCCAGAAATACCATCTGAAGTTTATATAAAGTCAGTTCAGAAGCAAAGCAAAACGAAAAACAGATATAGCAAGGAAGAAATAGCTTCGATAGATAAAGAAAGAAAAACTGGAAAAATAAAGCCTAGACATCATAACACAAAAGACGAAATACATTTGTCGAAAATTAAAAGGCATAAGAAGAAAAAAAATGTAATTAATGACCAAAATCCTTCTTGTTCATATTCAACACAATCAAATTAAAATCCCTACCATACCTTTGTCTACTAATTCTATGCAAGAAACTTTATTAAACTTTTAAACAACATTGTTTTATTAATTGTGTGTGTTACAAACTTTTGTAATTTATTAAATGATATGTAACTAATTATGGTAATAAATATTGTTAATTATTTGAAAAATGTTAATCACAAAAAAAAATTGTAATTGAAGAAAATTAGAAACTATACTCCTCAAGAGATAACAAAACAAAAAGAATTATTATAAACTGACTAGAATCCTTTATCAAATCTATAACAGTCAATTTGAATGTAAATGATGGTAAAAATTATGAAAAATTATATAAAACTTTTATTGTAATCAATGTAAATTTTGTAGAACAAAAAAATTAGATTCTGATAACAATTGTAAATGTTATAAACATTTTGTATCTATCCTATGATAGAAAAGACTCATTATAAATTGTATTAATCAATTCCAAATACTTTTGCTCAGTTGAATTATAATGAACAGAAAACTAAACTGTAAAATGCCCATCATCAAAAAACAATAACGCCTACAAACTGCAAGGATACTGCGTTGGAAATCGCAGACAACCCATTTAACTAGATCTTGGAAATCAACCTTCGCCTGGTGACCTTCTCCAGTGAAGAGGACTTCAACCGATGCCGAAAATTGCCTTTTACGGAGGCCTATTCAGCAGCTTATATACTTCGCCCTCATCAAGAAGAAGAAGAGGACTTCAACCGATGCCGAAACTTCGCCAACCCCCGAAGTTTTCTTTAGGGATGGAGGAGTTATATGAACATTTTATGTGAACATTTCTTAATTAAATGCGTGCTAGGAAAATTCCTGCTTACGCAGCTGTTGTATTATATAGGTGGTGAGAACAGAGCCCCGGCAGTGTGTAAGTCGCCTCTGTATCGCACAGACGTTTTCCGCTCCAACTGTATGTACATCAGTTGTATTTGAATTGTTTTATTAAGTATAATTTATGTAACAGTTTTCCAAATTAATTGTTTATTAAATTCAACAAAGGTTTGTAAAAATAAAATCATTTTTTAAAAACCTTTCGTGCTTAATATAACACGTAACTTATATATATATAAACCTGATTTACAGAGATAACAATTGCTAATTTTTAGCATTGATTTGACTAATGGGATTTGGCTGCGATAATGGTACTCAGGAAATGGATCACTTCCAGAACTATGAGTCATCGTGTAAATTATATTCTATGTTTGCTTATAGGTACTTTTACTCATATGCTAATTTTTTGCCATTACAGTTTAGTCTGGGGAAACATATAAAAAGGTTTTCGCTTTACCAACAATCGAACATTGTACCATTAGGTGAATATTCATGTATTTTTCCCACAAGACTAATAAACCTTTCTAATTTTAAAGGACTTTATAAATTTAAATTTAATGATATAAACCACAAACAGAGTCTGCAAGTGGATTATTAATCACATTATGACGAAGAAGTTATTTAATATAGCACAATTTATACTACATAATTCAAGCAGCAAGCAATTACCAAACAGCAATCAGCAAATAAACTGGACGCCTATATAAGTAAATAATAAAGTCTACTCAGTAGAGGCTTAGCTTCGTAAAAGGAACGATTGTTTCGAAACGCGTCAGCAAGTAAGCTCTCAAGTATTCACTTAGTTACGTATTATTTAATTACAATATAATGTTTTTTGTTATTCAATATTTTAATAGACGGAAAATGTAATACTTTAATTACGATATGAAAAAAGTGGTTTGTCTACGTTGTTGGATTGATTTAATGAATGATCGGGTTGTTAGAGAAACAGTAAAAAACAGAAATAGCAGAGTGTAACTTAAGACAAAAGCAAATAGTTATAACTTGAACTTGATGTTCTCTACTTTTATATCTCAGCTGCGGTAAACCTGATCTCTACAGGCGAGTCACGCAATGCCGTTAGATAAATTCTCCAGCCTAGAAATAACTTTGTATTTGTTTTATATTTTACCATCATAATTAAAGAAAAGTTCGATTTCATATATTGTTTGCCTGTCAATGCTTACCCCATGTATGCTAGACGCACAGTAATCGCATCCAACTAAATCCATTAAATTTATTCTGTTATTTTATAAACTAATCGTCTATGAATTTATATAAAACATGTATTCTTTCTTGGCACTTTACAACTATCATTTATTACCCATTATGATATAAACTCAACAGTTAAAAAAAAATTTAAAACACATCAAAATTTATTGGCTTAATAATACAAATACTATAATGTTGAATAAAATAAAATGTTGATTAAGAAGAAGTCTGTAAAAATACAGGAAACCTTTAGTTGTACAGAATTATATCAACAAAGTCAAGAGTGGTATTTTTACAGCAAAAACACACCCCTGTAACTGTGCAGGGTAGCAGCTTTACGGTGCGGGATATGTGTGTTATTTTTACAGCATTAAAATAGATTAGGCGTGGGTGTACCCCAGACAAAAAGCGCAAGACTACAGTCCTACCATAACTAAACTCGCAACAGAAATATAAATATAACTCACAACTCTTCCCATTAAACGAAACAATTTTGAGCAGGTAAACACCTTTTATTGACTCCATTAGAAGGGCTGGTGTACCTATGTAAGGGATTGTGGCTCGGAGAGCTGTACTATTCCCTAATCCTGAAAGTTTGGTGAGTGTAACGTAGTTTAGGGTACTTCATTTCAATCGACTATTTTATTCTCTGTACGTATTCGGTTTTACAACGAGGTACCCAATGGTTTACTATACAGAGGTATATTTGATGTATGGACGTGATTCGTTGTCTTTCGTTACACAGAGCAAAGGGTCTGCAGTCCTTACTTTTATTGGTTAATCATTCCACGCCTCTTACAGTCAATAGAAGTTATTTTTAATAATCGCTAAAAGTAAGCCCACGTAGAACAAACTGTTTACAAGTCATATTGAATGGGACACTATAAAACTAAAACTACTAGGCATTTTGCACAAGTTTAAACCCTCCCCTCCGGTTACAAATATCTGAATGTATTTATTAAGATAAAACGTTTAATTCCTAACACTCAAGAAAGTACTAAACAGTAATTGTGAAATGCAGTGTCAATCTGAATATGTATTGAAACTAAAATAATATCCAATTTAAAAAAGCAAAAGCTCGTCGACTTGTTTAATACATAGATTCAAAAATAAATTTTTTCGAAATAAAATTCACTGAATATTTGCAATTCAAAGGAAGCTATTTCAATTTATTTCAATTATTTAATTCCAAATCATCAAATAACTTAAGTCTGGTTTAAAATTAAGTAAATCTTATCGTACTTAACTCTTGTGTTTTTATTGAATGGATTTATTTAATCCTGATCGTTTACTTATGGTTTTAAAAAATACACTACTGATTTATATAGAGTTTTCGGAAGATAATTTCTTAAAAATATATTAAATATATAAACGATCAAATTAAATGACACAAAATTAAAACAATTTTTTGAGATTTAGCATAAGGGTTGTATTTGGGAGCCAATTTTGCTCATAACTTATTTGTTAATACCAATGTCTTTGAGCTTAGCTTGAAGATCATGTTACTGTAATAACAAACAAGTAATTAAAACAAATTCAAGTAAATTCCTACTGAGGTTAACAAAGAAAAACTTTATTTTAGTTACCCTAGAGCACTATTTATGATATTGTGTGGTAACTATGGCTACAGTTTAAGGTTGTACAATGGAGGTTTCGACGACAACCAGATGGGGGGGAAAATGCATGTAAATCTTTGAAAAAGACATTTCTAGTTATTGGAATGTTGGCGCAGTTTCAAAGCAAGCTGGACTTCGAATATGAAGATTCTCAGTTCAAATCTGGCTGAACCCCACAAATTTTATAATTTAATTAATTAATAAATATTTGAAAAAACTGTATTAGATTCCATCGCCCTCCACTATAGGTTTAAAAAATGTATTTCAGCTTGATTTGATGAATTAAAATGTATTTTTATGACGATTTATTAACGAAAATTTGTACAAGATATGTATCAGAAGAGTGTGATCTAATAGATGGAATTTAAAAATACAAAGCTGTACATAAAAACCACAAATTAATCTTTTATTTACTTACACACGTTTCAATGATGAAAGTCATCATAATCGTCATCAGCGAGTGTTGCTCCTACAAATTCTAACTTACAACGGTTTGTTATTTAAGCGTGTAATAGCAACACTCACTGATGATTATAGCTTTGTTATTAAAACTCGATTGAGTAAATAAATGAATTATTTATGAGTTTTGTGTACATCTTTTATTCGCTACTGTCTTGTTAAGTTTAGGTTACAAATTATTTGTTTTTGTATCCATAAATACACAAAATTCATATGAATTATAATAACAGAAGTTATTAGACAGTTTTCAACAGATTGTTTACAATATAAAATATAAATGGTATTTCTCGTAGCCTGAAACTATATTTTGGAGTTTTTGCATTGTCTTTATTATTAGTTTTATATAATTTTTCTTGTTTTTAAACTGTGAGTTTTGTGTCTATGATGTTATTTGATGGATGTGAATATTGTCTCACTAACCTAATCCAACATAATCTAACCTATCCTATGCAGATACGTTTTTTTTTAAATATGTTTAAATGGCAAATACTAACCGTACTAAGTTATGTACACAGGCGTGTTTCGTACAACACTGTCTTCTTTACTGAATTGGTTTTATGTTTGTGTTCCTTACAGTTACTTATCTAATTAATTATGTTCATTTAACATGGCCGATAATGGTACATTTTTTTCAAGAAGAGGTAAAAATAGTTGTTCTAAATCTTTGTAACCTTTTTTCAGTCATAGTCCGCATGGTCTATTATACTGTTGAAATATAAATACGCCATTATCATTATTAATTACATCTTCTCATTTCTATTATACTCGCATCTCTTACGTGGTTTATAAAAGATTGTTCGATATATTTTAATATACATTAATAATTTAATATATAATTTTAAATAATAACTAAAATGAAACAGAAACACTTTAATGTAAAATATTGTGAGGCTAAGGTGTCTGTAGAACTGCAAAGCCTGTATTTTACAATGGTAAGGTTAGAGCTTTGTATTATAATGAATGGCCTCAGACGGGAAGCGGCTGTGTCTGGTTGAGTTACATAACGTTGGAGAGGAAAACCTCGGAGTTTCTTAGGCTTTACAAGGACAAAGCACAGCTGTAAATCTGGTCTCGCTTTACGAGTAAGTTATATAAAACTTACAAACTCATATTTTTATTCACAGTTTATGTACCTTGACCAATACTATTATTAATCAATACTTAATATGATTTTAATTCATGTTATATAATATAAAAATATAAAAAATCTATTTATAGTACTAACAATAATATAAATATAAATGTAATTACATTATGTTCGTGAAAAAAATGACGAGTAGGGCTACACATTATTGATAAGCAATGGCAATGGTAATTAGTTGTGATTAAATAGAAATACAGTATCATAGTGTTATGACTCATGAAACCAATTAATTCAAACTCATTCCCGTTATTAAAGTTCATTTAAACTCATTTAAGCTACTTATCTCACCAAGTACTTTAATTACAGAAAAGTATTTCTTTATGTTAATTTAGTTTGCACTTTATTACAACAATTTAACATTCTACTGGATTTTTGAAACATTACGTCTTTTTTTAAAGTGTTTTATTATTAAAAATTAATTTTTTAAAATTGTACTAATAATCGGGTATATAAAACCAAATATAAACATATTGAAACCCCAAATATACAGTTTGATTTACAATAATAGAATTTTTAATTTTATTGTTTATAATTTTAACTTAATTAGAGCTTAACTAGTGAGAACAATTCACAAAGGTAAAAATTAAAACAGTTTACTCTAAATCTCACTATAAATTAGTTAAAATAAATTAATTAAAATAAGCATACTAGTTTTGACGACGATGTCGGCTTCATCAGTGCCTAACTGCTACTGATGTACTTCAAAGAAATCATAAACTAATATCTAGTGAGATTTAGAGTAAAATGTTTTAGTTTTTACCTTAATGTTTACAATATTATATTTTCTTTAATCCCTTAAACATTAAAAGCAATCGTATTTAATTTATTCTAAATGCCTTTGATTTGAGTGAATACTAAATTTTTAAAATAAGGGTTATCGCTACGGCTCTGAAAATTCTTTTTTATAAGATTGTTGTGTATTTCTATATAGACAAATTATTCACCACAAACATTACCTAATTCAATGTTTACAAAGTTTAAATATTAAATATTAAAGCGTTACCTTGAATTTACTTGTATAAATCAAATTATTAAAACTACCTTGTCCAATATTTATTCATTTTTTGAAAACGAATGAAAAAGAAGAGATTATAGTAAAAATTATAATCATTAGAGACAATCTTGCACCACCAGGAGTGTTAAATACTTCCTAAAATATTTGTTTATCCCTGATAAATTAAAACGGAAGCCGTTCTGGGCGAGTGAGCATTCCTACTTGACGATGAGGTAAAAAGAGCAGGATTTACTGTATCTTGTATTTTACAACGTGTATTTATACAACTTTAAAAAATGTCCATTTTTTACCTGTACTAAGCAAATATTTATATGCAAACTAAAATCAAATAAAATACTTATTGATTAGAAATAATTCTAATAAAACGAAACAAATTTTGTAAATTATAATCTATTATACTGTATAATAATATTTTCTGCTTTATGTAGATTATTTAGAATCATAATTTGGAACGTTGGAAGGAATAATGTTTGGTGATTGTTAAAAGTATTACATAAAAACGTTTACAGAAATGAGCAAAAACAGATGGTTTAAACAGCATTAACACACTTTAGCTAACGAAGCCTTATGGTTGTAAACACTGATTTATTCTTTTCTTAATTTGATATTCTTTGTTATTCTTGGGCTGAAAAACTCTTTCAAAGACCATAGCAATAGGTTTTATTTTTAAAAAAATATTATTTCACACATAATGGTTAATTTTCTGGTTTTATATTGTAATGAATTATTTGAGATTTTTAACTTACAAAGTGTTTACTGAAGTTTTATCTCGATGAATGGCTTTATCAGAATATATTGAAACACGGTTTTGTACGGAGTTCTGTTTACAGAATATCAAGTGGCCGACTTTAGTGGGGCTGACAGCGGTGAGATCGCATGTACAGGGAGGTGGGCGTGACGCATGGTGATTTACTGTGCTACATGTTGTGGCTTTAACTTTGGTCATCCTGTCCTGTATAGCGAAGCATCACCTGAATTTTGCAATACAAGCAATTTTACCTGAACGTGCTAAGATTTTGGTTCATTGTTTATAACAAGTGCTAAGGAACGTTTTAACAAGGGGGTAAAATAAAATGATAGATTAAAATCGACTGTATATTGCTAAAAGAAATCGAAAGTTATATTTTAGGCTTAAATATACAACCAAGAGGTTTACCTAGAGAAAATCAGTAACAATCTTGCGAAAAACTATTTGTATTCAAGTAGACATACACATTGTGTTAAGAAAATTTGTGATCAATAATATTTATATTTACATATTTCTACAAAATATTTTTTAAAATTACAAATGGTTACGTTTATAATAAAACACACACACACACACACACACACACACACACACACACAACCTGTGACGGTCAAAATGGCCGCTCAAGTTGAGAAATTAATAATTTCAAATTTTTAAATAACAAATTTAATAATTAAATAATAAAGTTTTAATTTATTGTATAATGAAACGTTGTAAAGAGTGTAGAAGCCAGTAAAGTCTTGATTAATTATTATTAAGACAAATTAAAAATTAAAATAAAATAAAACTGTAATAACTAACTAAATTTGACAAACTGAAGTGCAGTGAAAATTTCTAAGTGCCGAAAAAGGCTAATTTAAGAACTAGGCCACTTAGAACTATCACTGACATTTTAAAATGATCAGAAAAATCTAAAAAGAACAACAGTGAAAACCGAATCTAAAAAACTTAAATAACAAAAACGTTACAGCCATTTTAAAGAAATAGACATTTTTCCAAAACCGATAACAGAAATTATGCAGGTTTTATCGAATACGTTGTCCAACCCGCCTGTACAAGAAAAAAGCACGGAGGTAGCGACGAGCTAAGAGCGGGTGGGGAAGGGTTACACAGCCGCAATAAATACAGGAATTTAAGAACCTGTAAGGCAGTCTGTAAAAATATTTAATACGAGGTGCTAACGGTCGTTATGCCGGTCCGCGCCTAGGACAACTACCAAAGGCCAGATGGAACCAAACAGCCATGTTTCTGCCGTCTAATTCGATCCACGGATGAGGGCTTCAGACTCAGCCTCCAGGACGTGAAGATCAGAGGAGAATGGAGAAGGACTTCCATCGACTTACCAGGGATGGCTACTTCCAGTGTCCAGGGTTATGCAATCAAGACGAGAGGACTGTAGGACCGGTAGGGAAATCCTTCGCAAGTCATTTTCTCTATTATATTAAATAACGTCAAATTTAGTAAGTTAAAAATATTAGATTCAAAATTTTCAATAAAACTTAAACAATGACTTCACTCTATGTTGAATTTTTAAACAAATGTTAAATGCAGTAAAATTAATTTGTATAATAAAAATGCTTAAGTAATGAATAATAAATATTAAATTCACAAAGTGGTTTTGGCCATAAGCTAATCATTTTCAGGAGGACCAGATTTATAGAATTATACAAATTTTAAAATTATTTGTTATAAAAAGTATAATTTACCAATTCAATCTTAAAATGAAGGATAAAAAATTTTATTATGTTAAATTAGGAAAGATTTTTTTGTTTAAATACGTAAATGTAATTAATGGATTATTTATAAAATGTAGAAATTAAATATATTATATATAAGGAAAATGTATCCAATTATTTGTGATTATATGGAAGACTAAGAAATAGTAAAGAGAGTCAAATGTATGTTAGTTGAAAATATATTTATTTTTATTTTAAAAACAAGTAATTAAATGCATTATAAAAACGTTTGGTATTTAAATTTATCCTGTGTTAAACAACCAATAAAACTTTTAGTTTTTCCCAACTAATAAATAATGATTATTAAATCAAAGTACAATTGTAATTAAATTTCATAAATAAATAAATATATAAAATTCAGAGCCTAATGTTTCTTCAAACGAGTTCTCTCCTGAGAACAAATTTATTGAGCTATTCTAAAAATTAGTTTTTTTTGTATTGAAACCCAGAGACGAAGTCTACTGGCAGATCATGTTTAAAGAACACAGGAGCCTTTAAAAAAGGTATCTTAAACATGATCATATTTTTCACGTCCCCTTACTGTGCCTGCAGATCTTCTAAGATGGTAGGATTCTTTCGAAATTTTGTGTGTTCATAATAATAATGTAATGACTACTTTACTGACAAGAGTGACTATTTAAAGACCCAGCAAAACATATTAACCATTTTGGGGGGGGGGGGTCATACAAACTTTAAGGTAAAAATCAGCGGGAAGTGGTCTGCGTTTAGGCGTGGAAAATAACGGGTGAACACAAGACAAAATTTAAGAACGCACGAGAGCAGAACGGAGATAAGCATTCGCGAATAAAAATAATAAAAAGTAACAACACCGTATCACCATTAACGTTACGATAAGTAAAAGAATAGAAAAGAAGGAGGGGGAGGACGTTGCAACACACACACACACACACACACACACACAATTACACACACATCAACAAATTCTACAACCAAATAATTACTAAGAATATAACTTTTTGCTTTTTATTTAATATGTGATTTATGCAATAGAAGATTTTACATCAGTGATTAGACTTATAAGAAATGAATTTGTTCCTTGGTTGCTTTTATTTCTCGAACTGAACAACCAGAAAAGCATAGGCAACAATTATTGACGCCATCTGCAAAAATAAATTCAATTGTAAGAATAATAAAATTGGAAATCAAACTATGTTCCTTATAAATGTAATTAAAACTAAATGTCATATATTTTAAACGAATATTAAATATTGCGCGAGTAGCCTATATTTCCGAGTATAGTACATAGTTTATGTACAATCGTTGGTTTTGAAAACTTTGTTTTTTTTTGAGTCAATAATTTACAATTTTACAGAAAAATTAAAAAAAAATGTATAATTGTATACAAGCCTAAGTTTTAATAAATTTTGGGTGAGGCTAATACGTACGTAGCTTCTTCAAGTAGAATAAGAAAAGAAAACGACCCTATTGATAAAGACGTTATTAGTTTTTTTGAATTTTATTTTGCCATGAGGCACATTGGACAATAGCAATTGTGGAAACTTTAAGGTTAGTAGTCATCATCAGGGGCACCACAAGAACTAGAGGAGATAGTTTTGTATTTATAGTTTGGTGTAATTATCAGACACTAGTTATATATTAAATAAAGTGAGATCAGCCGGCTAGAATATTACAAAGACCAAACATCACATTCGTCGTAGAGATATTTTAGTTGCTCCAGGGCATCTCTGTTTCTTTAGAATTTAGGTTTCAGAATAAGGGGAAAGAGGTTTCTTTTCTTTTAAAATAATAATCTTATTATTTATTTAAATTTTCTGGATTGAGAGTAGGAAAAAAATCCCACCTATTATTGAATTTTATATATTATTGTTATATATATTATAAACTGATTTTTAATATAGTCTATTAGCTTTAAGTATTTGGTAGTGTATTTTTTCTTTTATTTTCAATAATTTTATGGAAAGAAGTTTAATATCAGAAAGTGATTAGCTTTTAAATTTATATTGCTAATAGTGTAAATTTATAATATAAAAACCGCAAAGTAAACTCTTTGTTTTTTGGTCAAAACTATTTTTCTCGAACACCATTATTCATCATTATTACCAAAATTCTAGAGCATTTTCTCTATACTTTGCTCTCGACAATGTCTAAATTGAAGTATGGAATCATTGCAAGTTATGTTTTAAGAGTAGGGGTAGCGGGAGAATTATGTGCTTTGATATTTTCCCTTAAGCTGGTAACACTCACAAAGCACTCAGTGTAAATAGAGATGTCATTGCTAAAGCCACAGTAAAGCAGGCTTCCCCAGCCAAGGTGGCAGCCCCTTCCACTTTCCTACCCGGCACACTGAAGTCCCGAGCGTCAAGTCAAGCCCCGAGTGGCAGTAGTTTTTTTTTCATGTAATATTCCTATCACAAAATAATAAAACATAGTAAGTAATTGCAAATAAAAGGAAGTAGGTTTAGTTTTAGTTGTCGGTAGTTTTTGGTTTAATTGTCGATTATTTTTTAATATTTAAAAATCACTTTTCCTTTTCTAAACACAATGGGCATAATTGTTCTAAATTTCAGCAAAATCGGACAGTAGTTTTTGTTGTATGTCGGGATTCAGACACAGACCTAAGCATTCATACATATATTTTGGAAAACTCATTTTAGATAAGGGAACGTCAAAATTTATTTTTTTCATACAACGTTACTTTATTACCACAAAAATGTTTCTGTAATTTATTATATGTAAGATAGTAAAAATGATATAATTTTGCCGCTGTACAAATAAAGTTTTAGCATCTTCTTAAAACATAATAATAAATCATTTTAATAGAGAAACTTCAAATTATCTAGTTGAATACATTTTAATTTCTACGTGAAAAATTAATCATTAACATACGTTATTTATTTAATATTTTAAATATTTTAATACTTTACTCTATACTTTAATATTTTATTAAAGAAATACTTAGAAAAATATGGATACAGGAACAAAAGCTGTTACCTACGTACGAGTAAAGGCCTACAGTACTCGGGGAAAACGTGACGCGCAGGGATTAAAAACTTTTACTTTACGATTTCACTCACAGCAAACGAAAGGCCCTAGAAACATGAAACAATATGACAAGAGACAATATGTAGCTTGCTGAATAGTTTTTTTTGATACAATCCAGTAAGTTGCATAAATATTTGTTTTTTAGTTAATGTAAAATCGACTTTTTAAAAAACATTTTTGTTTTCCGAAAATGTTTCATGACAGAGCTAGTTAAAAGGGACGCTATGTCAAACACATCACGCATCATTGTTTCTTTTTGGTTTGTTTTTTTTGTTTCTTCAACTGTTTACATAAATGTAAAACTTTTTAAGCCCAACTTGAAGTAAAACGTTACTTATGTAGACCGCAACGATATTGATAACTGATAAGTGATACCAACGTTAATTGCACACATTTAAAGTTACAAGACTTTGAGAAAAGGGAGGGTCAGGAAAAAGAGATCTTTGTTGAAGGAACTAAGAGGATGTTACGGAAACGCATTCCCAAATTTGAAATCTAACATTCAAGGAGCTTTGTTGAACTTATAAACAGATGAGCTTTGATATAGATACGCACGAGAAAACAGTAAATTAAATAGTTGGTGTTGAGAAACACACAACGGAACATTTACCACCTTTATGGATCGAGCTAACATAGTGTTAAGTAGTCGGGTTTCTAAAGTAATTAAGTTTTGCACTTTGCTTCTTTATTACGTGAAGTCTTACTCGGGTGGACATTTTAATTTTTCTTTAAGTTTATATCCGGACTTTGGCAACCATATCCTCGCCTCCTTTTCTCTTAAACATTGTTATCCCAAAGAAACTGTATGACCAATACCTACAAGGTGGCCAGAGCACTAGTTTCTATGCTCCTCCAACCATGAGTTCCTTCGTGTCTCACTGTTTTCCTCCCAAATACTTGTGGGTATAATATAGCCTACAGTAGTTTATGTATGCTATCATTAACAATAAATGTGCAATAAATTGTCGTTGCAATATTTCAAATTAAATATTAGATCCAAAATATTAATTTACAAAATGGATAATGTTATGCATGCACAAGTCTGGTACAAAGTAAAAATAAAAGTTGTTGCTTTATTAAAAACTTAAAGAAATTTGGGAAAAACGTCTAAACTAGTAATATCTTTTATTAGTCGGCCGCTCAGTTGTCTCTTAAGAAATAAAGGAAATCTGTGACAACCCTTCTAGATCTCTATGATAACGTGTGTTTTTATCTAGATTCACCCTCAAGTATCATTGTTGAGGTAAGTGAAGCAGATTTTATGCAGGGTTTTAACAATTCGGTTAAACAGTGTAACTTGAGTTTGTTATGTGTTATGTTTTATAAATTTTATTTTTCAAATGTCAGTGTTAAATTATGAAGATATTTTAGGTTCTACTTGTGTAACTGAGTGGTTTCTATTGTGTTTTAAGCCTAAGGTGAGTTCGCTGCTTTAATGCGAATGTAATCTATTGTGTTTCGAGATTCTGTTCTTTACACCTTTGTTACATCTGTGACTTGGTTATGCAATGTAGAATTTATTGTAATTGTAGGGTTTATATTTATATAACTGGCGCTTAAAACCTGTTCACATATTATGTTATTGGTGTCTTTTATTTTCTAATAGTGTCGTGTAATGATACCCACCAGTTACACTATGGACTACGTGAGAGCAGTGGGGTAGAATATTACAAAACCAAACCCTACATTCGTCTTAGAGATATTTTAGTTGCATCTTTGTTTCTTCAGAATTTAGTTTTTACAATAACGGGAATGAAGTTTTTTTTTGGAAAACTTAAAAATTACGCTTTACTTAATCACCTTTCTAGTTTCAGAGTCCTAAACATTAACGTTTATGAGTAGCTTAAAATCTTAATTTGTAATGCAGCCCGAGTAACGCTGATTGAAGTAGTGTTTGGTAGTGTATTTTCAATTGATTTTAAACAGTTTTATGTAAAAGAAATTAGATATCAGAATGTGACTAGCATTTAAATTTATATTGCTAGTTTTGTAAGTTTATAACATAAAATACCTTGAACTAAACTCGTTGCTTGTTGCTCATATACGTTAACAAAATTCTATACCACATTCTCGATAACTCGTTCTCGGCAGGGTATAGTTTAAAGTTTGAGATTCATTGCAAGTGGTGTAATAGCACGTTCTTGATAACTCGTTCTTGGAAGGGTACAGTTTGAAGTTTGAGAATCGTTGCAATTAGTGCATTAGGACGATCACGATAGCTCGTTCTTGGCAGGGTCTAGTTTGAAGTTTGAGAATCATTGAAAGTGTGTATTAACACGTTCTCGATAACTCGTTCTCGGCAGGGTCTAGTTTGAAGTTTGAGAATCGTTGCAAGTAGTGTATTAGCACGTTCACGATGACTCGTTCTCGGTAGTGTATAGTTTGAAGTTTGAGAATCGTTGCAAATAGTGTATTAGCACGTTCACGACGACTCGTTCTCGGTAGTATGTAGTTTGAAGTTTGAGAATCGTTGTAAATAGTGTATTAGCACGTTCACGATGACTCGTTCTCGCTAGTGTGTAGTTTGAAGTTTGAGAATCGTTGTAAGTAGTGTATTAGCACGTTCACGATTACTCGTTCTCGGTAGTGTATAGTTTGAAGTTTGAGAATCGTTGCAAGTAGTGTATTAGCATGTTCACGATGACTCGTTCACGGTAGTGTATAGTTTGAAGTTTGAGAATCGTTGCAAATAGTGTATTAGCACGTTCACGATGACTCGTTCTCGGTAGTGTGTAGTTTGAAGTTTGAGAATCGTTGTAAGTAGTGTATTAGCATGTTCACGATTACTCGTTCTCGGTAGTGTATAGTTTGAAGTTTGAGAATCGTTGCAAGTAGTGTATTAGCATGTTCACGATGACTCGTTCTCGGTAGTGTATAGTTTGAAGTTTGAGAATCGTTGCAAATAGTGTATTAGCACGTTCACGATGACTCGTTCTCGGTAGGGTATAGTTTGAAGTTTGAGAATCGTTGCAAGTAGTGTATTAGGAATATTGGGAGAATTATGTAACTTTGATATTTTCTCCGAAACTGGTAACACTGGAGAAAGTAGTCAAAATATGTGTTGCAATATGGAACTATTTACACTTTTCTCAGTTATGTTTACATTTGTGCAAGCTATTTTGTAAAAAATAATAATTTTTTCAGTTATTTGAAGTAAATTATGGCGTACTAACATTTTATTTTCTTTAACTTTTACTAATCTAGTTTCTTTTGGTATAATTTAGTGAATGGATAAATTTGTAAATTTATGGTTTTTTTATACTGTAACACAATTTTAAGATTTTAAGTTAGTTAAAACTGTTTGGTAAACATTGTTATTTGACTAAATGACTTATGGGGAAGAATGAAACTCCCCGTTGGAGAGTATTATGACACATGTTATTGTATCTTATAGAAATCCACATGCAGTAGGCTTCTTGTCACCTGCTCTAAAATATTTTAAACAAATTTAATTCGTGTAAATATTTAAATAAACATATGACTAAGGTTTAAACAAAAATTGTAATGTTGCAGTACAATTTTAGAAATTACTTTTATATTAGCAATGGGTTCACACAATGATACTACTTATTGTTTGTAAAACCGAGAAGGGTAATATAGGTGCTGAAAAATCTGTGAATTCTTAGATTTCACAGTATAATTTTCGAAATTCTAGAGCACCTTCTCCAATGTCGCGATCCAGTTTGACAAAATTAAATATATTGTTTTAAAGGCATATACTCACATTATAGACTAGTGCTCTGTTTATAATAAAAAGCCCATATGGTGCAAATTGAAAATGTCTATGCTCTATTTGTAGGATAAAAGCTTGAACCTGTAATAAAGTAAAATGCTGGATTAATATATTTAAATAGAAATACGTTTCCTATGTATCGTAAATAGTTTTTTGTATTTCCTTCATAAATTGTCAATACAAATTTTATAATAAGAATTAATTAACTACAAATAATATAATAGTCATGTGAAAAGTAATGAATTAATAATAATATGCTCAATTTGAATGTTGCATAGTTTTCAAACCTAAAAAACTAACAAACATTCGAAATCGAAAAAAATGCTCTATAAAACACAGATTAAAATGAAATTTTGCGAAAATACACATTTATTACTTTAATTCAGTAAAATGCCTTCAGCTGTGTAAATATATGTGTAAGCTAAATTGATTTATAAAAATAGGTGAGTTAGAAACAAATATAGAATTTTGTAATATTTTAACTACAAGAGAATAGATAGGTTTATGTAAGTATTATTGTATATTGAAAAACATTTTTTTAAGCTAAAATGTATTCAGTATGCACCAATTATTCTATTTGTGACCAGGTTTTACTATCAACTGCCAAGGTTTTCAAAAACATATTCTGTGTTCCTGTATCTCACAAGGTAACTAGTTCTAGAAACCGAGCAGGGCTTGAGCATTCAAATCCACAAAGCGTAAAAGTAATCAAAACTGACGATCCACATAGATCAACCTCCTTTCAGTGGTTATTCAGGAATTAGAAGAAAAATGTTAATTTTAACCACGCAAGAAGGTCGAGAGAGAATGGATTTTTCATGTGAAGCGATAGAAAAGATATCCAGCGACCTAAAACGCAAATCGGATAGAAATGTCGGTACATAGTGATGAGGTTTCCTAAACGAAATTTGTTTACTACAATAAAGAACCCGAATTTAATATGTTTATGAAGTCTTCTATAGTTTACATATATACACTGAAGTCTCAAGTTCTCGTCCTGTAATAAGGTTTTGTTATTGATAATAGGGTTTAACAATGCATTACGTTTCATAAACCTATTGACAATTAATTTTATTTGTTATTTACTTCAGCAGATGATTATAAAACGTTATTGTATATAAAAATTTTGAAAATGAATGTCTTGTACAACGCTTCTTCTGAAAGTATTGGAAAAAACTACAGAAAGCACCAACTGTTAGGCATGCCAGTTTCTTACCAGCTGTTTTGACTTCCAGCCCATGTGACTGCAATATCTTTGCTGGTATTTGTAGAGAATAAATTTTGTTTCGATGCTCTGTATGACAAAAAATACAATATTATCAAATTAAATTGTCTATGTAGGTAAATATTTGCTTAAATAATTGGATATTACATATTGTCAAATAGAAAAACATACAGGCCGTGTAAAACTAAGCCGTTATACTGCAGGCATACTATTATTGTTACAAAAATAAATTGAAACTCTTGTTAATCTAACGCCTGTTTGTAAAGTTCCATATTTAAAAAATTAAAGATATTTGGAAATTCGTTAGGAAAATAAATTAAAAAATTATAGTTAACAAATTTATCAGTTGGCCTACAATTTAGTTTTATAGGAACACTGTTTTATACCTTATACACCATATACCTGTAAAATAATCGTATGAAATATAAGGTGAGCAACACAATATGTTTGCAGAATTATTTGAAACATATACTGCAATGGAAAACGAAAGATGAACAAAACCAAAAACAATTAACATGTAAATAAGTAAAATAAATAACTACAAAAAGGTTTTAATCATCATCTAATAAGGAGTTGACTAATACGTAAAATGATTCTGACGAAATGTCAGACAATATTTATAGAGCTATATTTAAATTTCGTCAAAGTTTTGACTACACCAGGTAAAACTCAAGTTTCTCAAAAACAAAGACTAAAGTATATTTATATAGAAATTTATACAACTAACATCACATTTTTATGTTTTGAGAGGAGTCATGACTTGAGTCATGTGGTCAAAACGTAGAAAGAAATAAACATTATCCTAATAACATTCTCTTTGAAAATTGTCTCTCATAGCGTCAGAATGTTTTTATGTGATGATCACCTAATCTGTGAAACAATCTATTAGCTAAGCTTATTATTTAAGTAAAATTTTATTTCGCATCAGTTATCGTTTTGCTTTCTAAATTGTTTATCCTATTATGTTTGCTTTTAGCATTAAAATACCACCTAAAGTAACATATCAAACCCCAACGAAAAATTAAAAATTTTCTCTGTTTGTCTACAACATTGAAAACATTACATGATTTTAAATCTCTCCATTACCTTTGGCGTCGAACAGAATACAAATAAAACATTTACTAACAAACGCATTCATATAGAACAGTTTAATTTCTTCAGATCTTATTCGTTGCAGTGGAAAAAACTATCTCAAACACTGGAAGATATTACGTCAGATCTGATTTTCTCCTTCTTTTTGAAATATTTCAGAAATTTTTGAGGAAAGTAAAATATTTTACACTATATTTATATGTTGAAGCAATATTTATCCAAAGTCCATAGCTAATTTTTTTTAACAATTAAAATTGGACGGATCAACCAATATGGTAATTTGTAAATGGAAGAATTTATTATAGTTAGTAGCAGCTCACACATAGATTACAGACAGGTGTACCCTCACGTGAAAAGAAATTATGAGAAATATTTTAAAAAGCATTTATAGTTTAAAAGTATTTAGTTTTTTAACTTTATAACTACCTGCTTCTTATTATTGTATTATTTATAATTTGTGTGTATTCACATTTAGAAATATATAGCATATAATTTAGAATAGAATTATATTTACATTTAGATAATAATAGCAATAAAGAAATTTACCTGATATTCCACCACTTCGCACATTTTCCCCATCACGTAAATATCGACGATCCACAGAATCACTTTGCCAAGTCCTTCTGTTCTAAACGGCCACACAAATCTTTCCTCTGTATGCGCGGAGAAGCATATATGCGCAATACTTAACGCTTTCAGGACGACGTAACAGCATCTTATAAGTACATCAGGGCTAAAATATTTCGCAGTTAGCATCATAAGGTCCCCAGTTTCCCAGTGCCTCTCCAGCAAGTACTTCATTTGGCGACACAATGTATTTTCACTGCTTCTAATGACTACCAGGTAGCGAAGTCGGTCGTTGATGAACTCGTACGATAAAACACCAACAATGTGAATGGATACAATAATACTGCTTATAGAAAAGTAGACCACCTCAGCTATAGAAACGGAACTGTATTTAAATAATGTGAAAAACCCTTGGTTTCGGATAAAACGGGTAACATTGATTACAAAACTCGAAAAAGCTAAAATGAAAGCGGTGTGACTTCGTCGGATTGGCTTTTCGGTTTTTATTTGTTCAAAAATATGGAAAGCTTTGTTAAAGATTTTCAGTGTTGGGCGTAGTCGGAAAAAGTAACAGACGGATGCCATTAGGAAAATGTGACATTCGTCAAGAACACATAAATATATGTAGTTGATGGGGGATTTTGTTTCAGTGTAAAAGTCAATCATCATTAGTAGTTCCACGATTATTGGCATGACTAACACGATAATCCACAGTAGAGAGAATTTGGAGATTTTTACCTCGTTATCTGAAAAATATGTTTCAATTAATATTGACTCCTTATATCTATTACAAAACAGTGTGTCTCATATAAATTGCAAACAATCAATCCCTAATCTATATAATGTTTAAAAGCATCCTCACTCCCCCATTCCTTACCCAAGTGGACTCGTCCAAGATTTGAACATAGCGCCGACGATTTATAACAGTGTAAACAAACCTATGATAGCGCTCAGTGTATTACTAGAAAGAATATAGTGTTTTTGGATGACAAACGAGTTTTGTGAAAAGCTCAAAGAAAAAACCTAACTAAACACGAACACTGGAATAACTTATGTGTAATATTGAACCACTTGTATAAATTTCCAGTCATAGACTTTAAAAGAAGTTGCTAGAAATGCTGTAAAAAGTACGGCATGAGGTCAAGAAGATGCTGTCTCTTGCAACATTCAATCTAAATTATAGATGTTATCAAAGGTATCTATTTTTGAATTGACATCAATTAAAATTAATTTCAATAACTTACTCAGGCCGTTTTATTACTTCAGTTCCTACAAAGGTAAGTTTGGAACTCACATGAGCGGCGTTTTATATGGGGCACTTTGTATTTGTACTCATTTTATATTGTATATATGATTTATATTATGTGTAATTGATTATTATCTGAATATATAAATATAACGTTTATTTTTAAAATTTGTTTTACATTTTAATTATAATTGTGTTATATTTCGATCCCATTTGACCAATCATTTTAATTTTATTCTTTTAATAATTTTAGTCCGAATTTTGTTTCAGCAGTTTTGTTAAAAACATATTTACTGGTGTTTGTGTTTTAGAAACTTGTAAAACTTTGTAAATCACTTACAATGTATACAATCATTATGTATATTGCATAATGGTGTTTTGATAGCATGCATGCATTATGCTACATTGGTTCCACCAGTGAGTAAGCAATGTTCACAAGGCTTCATTGGTTTTTTGTTTATTGTATGTGTCTTGATAATTTTAACGATTCCCTTCTCTTTTCCTTACTTATATTTATTTAATTATCTCTGTAGATATCATGATTTTTTGGTATTTATGTAAAAGTGTTTACTATATGCTAACAATAATTATTTTTGGTATACCTTTGGTGTTAGTACAGGTCGTCAGGCATGCGCATTAGTAGAATGCAGATAAACGCGAATGAAAAATCTACCATGGCAGAAGAAGCGGAGTAGCGTTTTACCCAGTACTAACCACTACAAAGTGCTCTGAAAGTAGTTTATCACAATACAGTTTCAGCCGCTACCCCACAAGTACACATTTTTCTTAATGATCTGTTTGTCGATTTTAATTTCTGTTTCTCTAATTTATTGATTTTTTTGTTTCTCAAATCTGTCATTTGATTGCTACTTTAAAGCATTTTGTTGATTGCACAAACATAATATTATTTAATTTTGAAAAATGTAATTGTTTTCTTTATTATTATCATTTTTTTTAAATTATGGAATTTTAAAAATTAACAACTTTTTTTATACATTACAATCTTATACTATTAGTTAGAGGTTATCTTGTGTAATGAAATATAGTCTATAAGAAATTTATTTTTCTCACAACAAATTGTGTTAATCATAATCTGTTTTTGGCAGAAACGTTCATCAGTGTTTAAACTACATTTCTAATCCTGAGGAAGGCATTCACAAGTGTGTATTTCTTACATTCGAATTTTCGATGTTCTTTTTCGTTTTTTTTTCTGGTAATTTTTTTTTTAAACATATTTTGTAAATTATTATATAAAGAAAATAATTTTAAGTTTCATAGGAGCCAAACGATTAAGGTTACGTTAGACATTGCCCTCGTAATATTAGATGTATGTTTTACGTCTACTAAATTGATATCAAGGTTACTATTTATTTAATACTATTGTATTTTAATTTAGTTGTTTGTATTTTACAATTGATGATCTATTATATAATAAGAGCATAGAACGTTTATATAGCTCTTTAATCATTTGCACACTTAACCTAAATATCCTAAACTAGTCGAACAACAGATCGACGGAAATTGAGACTTAATAAACCATACCAATGTAAAACTAGCAAATATCCACTATTTAAACCGAATAGTCCTTTATTTAAAAAAATTTCACTTCTCAATCGTAGCTTACAATGTGTTATCGTCAACACGTGAATAATAAGTAGAGCGAAAGTCATGAAGGAAATAAGGTTTAATATTGAATGATAAGGAATTTCTCATGACTTCTGTTTCTAATATAGTGTATTGCTTTATTTTTACCTGTTACTTTCTACTCATTTTATATACAACTAATTATTACTTCTGATATTGCCTAAACAATTTTTATGCCTCAAACTGGTAAATTTGGTTGATCATAAATTAAAATAATTATATACATTGAAATTCATAATGATTTCCTGTCTCAAACTAGTTCAACAACATAAATTTCCAGTTCTCATGATTTCCTATTTATTATAACTTTGTATATTTTATTTTCACCTGTTACTGGCTACTCATACTAAAAACGGCTAATTATTTCGTATCATATTGCTTAAACGTTTTTCATAAATGAAATTGGTAAATGGAAGGTAGCATAAGTTTACCTAATATATATATTTATATATTTTAAGTTTCCTCTTACCTTTTAGGAGGAAATATGTATTTTTTTATTTCTTACATAAAAATCAACAAAAACTGTTGTGCAAAAGGTAGTATCACCATGAGACACCCATGTATTGGGCATATTCTCAGGAGGAAAATTAAATTCTGTATACTTTTAAAATCGAAATAGTTATTGGTTTAGTCTATGCAAGTCTCTTTTAAAAGCACATAAAGCTCGATAAATAATATATGAAATAGAAATGGTGTACAAATTTTATTTTTTTGTTATCCAAACGTACGCAGTATTATCTCTCCAAAACGTAAATGTTCGTTTCGTGACATATTCAAAAATTGTTTACATATATCTTTATTTATTTTCAAACAATAATATAATGAAAACATTGATAGTGTTTCATATCATTTAGAAATGATAACACTTTCTTCACGTCAAAATTATACCAATTTCGCTAAAAAAAAAACTTGTAAAAAATAGTAATTTTTATATTTTAAATAAAATATATAAAATAATTTTTCAATATGAAATTGTGTTTCCCACAGTTAAATACTCAATAGAAATTTACTTTCTATAGCAATTTATTTTACTACTGTAATCAATTTTTTGTTTGTTGAAGTAGTAAACCGTTTAAACAGTAAATATTGACTTTAAATGTTAATTATAACTTATGATTGAGTGAATCTGAAAGACATATTTCAGTATAACTTACTTTACAGAATCGGAAATATTTGACTTACGTAATTTGCCATCTCGATGCATTACAGAAATAATTTTGGCTGGTAGTAGTCCACAAATCCTGGAAAATGTGATAATTGGAGAAAACAGAGCTCTAGAATTCTCAGTTTGTGTATAAGAAGACATTTTGTGTAAAAGCGTGCTTTCAGAGGAATATACAAGAGTCAACTATTTTGTAAGTTATAGGGAAATCAATAAGACAATTTGCTGACGAGAATAGAATAAGTGGCTGTAAACAGATCATGTGTCGAAGCTTTTATATATATTGCGCAGAAGCCATTTATATAAATTACGATGTCATATTAGTATGATGATAATAATGTATAAATATTAGTAAGATAATTTTTAACTATTTGTTAATTTGTACTAGAATAATTGATAATAGGAGATTAGGAAGGCATAGAAGTACATGTTTTAGTGTGTTTAATGTCTAAAACTTTCTCTCTGTTTGAATTGATATTTTTAGAGCGTCTAATTTTGTTAGCAACCGCTGGTATTATTGGTAATTCTATCAATGACAAAAATTATAACAGTACTACTTTAAGTTAAAATGATGAAGAAATAACCATCATCAACACATGAATTTGAAAAACTCATCAGTTTGGCTCTTGAATTGATTGACAAAAAATTTGGATTTTACAACTTCTGGAGGTGTATACACTGACAAGACACTATATTGCACGAAATATATAACTAGAAATTTGCATTTTTATAGTTTTATGTCATATAAATGCAAATAATATAAATTTAATAAAAGTTATAACACAAATTTCAGAAGGCTGAATAAGAATTTCGTAATGTTTGTAAATCTGCATTAACCATAAGTTTACCTAAAATTTAGATTTGAAGAAGACAGCGGATTTCTGAAAACTTTAACATATTCAGGTTTTGGATTTAGACAGAGCTTTTGTCAGAACATTTGGCTGAATTTACAAATGTTGGTTGGTTGGTGTCGTATTCTCTATAGAATCAAGTTTTATGATGTCCTTGAGTGGTTTTGCAATTTCTATGGCTTTATCAGGATATAAATCTTTCTCTGGAGGAAGATGAAGATATTCAAACTTACTGCGTTTGAATCATAAAAACAACATCTTAGCAGAAGTTTGGTTGCTTGTTCAACAAACTTGTTCATTGGAACTTTTTATGATACTGTTTGTAGAGTCATCTAAATGATTTTCTTCTTGCAACCAGGATAATGTTTATGGTTACACCATGTTTTAACAAATAACTAATATACTGAGAAGCAAATTTTCTATTTAAACCTAAAGAATTTTCCTAAAGGGAATAACTTTAAAAAAAAATGTATATATATTTTAATAACGAACTTGTCGTTAAATATTTAACTACTTTTTACCAAAAACTTCAAATACCAACCTTGATCTATTACTAAAACCTTTAAGTTTCGCTTTTGATCACAGATAAAAACATCGTTTCATAAAGAATAATTTAATGTTATGGAAAGATATCATCTCTTTTTTGATCATTCGCATAATTTTATAGCCTTGTAGTCTTATAACCTTACCATGTTGCAACAAACAGCTGAGTAGTATCGTTGTCATGTTGCCTAAAATCATATATGTCACGAGACATTGCAAGAGACTTGACCATTCGTGATGGTTAACAAGGACTGTCCATGGCATGTTTAATATTTTGGTTTGATATTGATTTAAATTATAGTTGTCTTGATCTTTTTAACTCTTTTAGAGGATACCGTAGTGGCTCTTAAACGTGGAACACACTTGGTAAACATTATATTTGATTGGCTTTGTAAAATCTATTGGTTGTTGTAAATCTTTGTCACATCTCTTCACAGATTTCTTTTTATTTTCTGTTCTAAATGTATATTGAGTTTCGGATTTACTTTGAGTAAAGGTATCTCTCAACTATCGACTACCATCATGACATTTAAACTAGTTGACATAAATTATTTCCAGTGCCTGACAAAGGGTTGTTACCGGTTTAAACAAAGTAAATATAAATATTTAAAAAACGTTCCCTTATTTAGTGTTTCCGTAATCAGAGGTAAAACAATAGCAAACATGAACTTATTTTATCCAATAAAATCTACAATAGATGATAGTTTTTTTTAAAGTGCCTCAGTTCATACCACGTTTATGTACAACATCGTACCCTAAATAGGTTTTTTTAATAGCTATTTGTAAATACGAACAAAATTAAAACTGATATAAAAGAACTTGCTTTTATATTCAGTAGGATGCAAAATATAATTTGGCAATTGTAGCCTGCCAGTTAGGATTCTAACCACCTGAAATCCAAACTAGAACTCTTATTTGCTTACATAACCTTTTAAAAACTTAGTTATTTCAAATAAATGGTAATTAACAACAAAATGTAGGAATGTATCTTGTTCATGACACAACCGGATCTTTTAAATCCTATTAGTTTTTCGTAGCTATACCTAGTGGTTTAGCACTTGTTAAGACACAAAATTGAGACTGCGTACATTTATTTTAAAATTCAAATAATTATTTTGTACTTATTACACTTTTGCTATTACTTGAGACCAGACATTTTGTTAACTAAAAGTTGTTAAATTGATAACTTAAGGAGGCTGAAGAAATCGTAAGACGAAAACGTTTCCTCCAAGTGTAAGTTAACAATTTAACATTTAACGTCTGGTCGCAAGTAATAGCAAAAGTGTAATAAGTAATTAACAAGATTTCGATATTTAAATTATTTTGTGTCCCTAAATATAAAGCTTGTGTGTCATATTTATGTATGTTTTTATAGATTGTTTTCGTGCAAAACGTTAGCGTTGTTTGCCTGGATATTAGAAAAATATTTTGAAATTTGATGAAATTTATTGAGAGTTAAGGTACCACTGCTTTATTTCGCTTCGTTTGTTAAATTGTGTCACAGTAGTAGAGTTGTACCGCTGACGTTGACACAAAATGCACTTTAAGTAATGTATTTTAATTGGCAGTAAAATATCTTATAAAACAATGTTTCTTGCCACTTTTCAATTGTAGGCTACATACTGCTAATAGACGTAATCGTTAATACATTAAAACTTTAAAGCAATAATCAGACCTTGCATATGGTATAATTATTGTGTGACAAGAGAATTCCACCATTTAGACCAATAGAACCTTCCGAATGTCGAGGTATCCCTTACCTTTAATACTCAGTTTGATTATTTATATCCAGGTAGTGCAATCGCGTGGTCTTATACTCGTATTCTTGTTTGGCTTTACTTTAAGAGCGGATCCTCAGATTTGGGATTTGGTATAAACCCATCCCGGTAGACCTTGAGAGTATTGTGGACTTTAAATAGAAAAAAACTCATCTACAATGCTTAAAATTAGGCTTTACGGTCCACTTTTACCAACCTTGTTTCTGTACAGTTATACAGTAATAGGTAATGAGTAATAGGCACCTTAAATTCAAACCCCTGATTTTGGAAAAAGGGGAAAATGATATAACACATGGCCAAAGCTATTTAATTTTAGAAGAACCGTGGTCGGGATCGAAATACAGTCAGTGTATTGAGGTTTCCCTTCCGATATATTTGGGAGTGATAATACAACAGGCTATGAATAACGTAGCAGCTAAGAGTGATATCTAAGTGGCTTGTTGATGTATTAGATTCTTTCTGAGTAAGTGTTGTTAGTCCTGCAAGTAGTATCTTTTGCGTAAATATTTAAATGGACGTTAAAACACTCTCAGTGGATGAGCCTAGTCCATCCCTTATTGGATTACCTATATTATAATGTAACTGTTGTAAGATACAGGCCTATATTATTTTCTATTCAGTTCTAAATTTATCATTAAGATATCGAACGTTTGAGTCATTTTTGAAGATGGTTGAATGAGTCGTTTCCCTTGAAGATGATTGCTTTACTGTGAAATATAAATAAGGGTTTATATCAAACGTTTCATTTGTGTTGAATACGTTTAATTTAATTGAATTATAAAATACTTAATACAAACTATTAAAAATGTTTATATACTAGGATACATAAAAATTAAATTGATTGAATTTAATTATGACATTACACTAACGTTGCAGCTTAGGCCTATAGTATTTTGATATAGTCTTTTTATGTAATTATAGTGACACTGTGTTTTTTTTCTCTAAATTTGCAATAACATCGAAACTATAGCATTGTTTAATCTTGTGCTACCCTCAAGTGCAGGAATGTGTTGTCTGAGAGAGTTGGCTACTCGACCAAATAGTTAACAAGTTAGCCAAACCTTGTAGACTCATGTCAACGTACTTGAATGAACAAATAAAGTTAGTTAGGTTAAGGTTTTTGATCATTCCGTTTTCTATTATATTGTTGACGATATTTGTAAAACTTTTGTTCACACACACACACACACACAAACAAAAAAAATACGCACACACACGCACGAACAAACACACACACTCACACACATACATTGTATACTTTTTCACCACTGAAAAAAACTGTTTGACTGTGATAAGACTGCAGCAGTAAAAAAAAAAACATCGTAGAATATTGTCTAGATAATGTATTGTCTCTTACTGTCTCTTATGATTTGCTCTTGTTTGACAAAACATTACAATAGAAACATTATTTATTACCAATTTATTGTGATATGTAGAAATGTAATATAGATGACAAATGGCCTAAATGTAACATATACTGCAATTGTGTATAGTTTTGTATATCTTAATAATTGTTAACGGTAAATAATCGATGCTGGAGTTCAGAATAAAAAATGGAAGATGAGATCAACGGTAGGTCCGTTTGAATGACTATATTGCTCTGCCATGAATCAATCTCTGACGCACAGGTCTCGGAAATACTTTATTTTCCGTTCTGAACGAAATTTAGTGCCCGATAATCACAACTATGTACAGTTTTATTTGCAATTTTATCTTCACTTCAATCGAAGGCAATTCTGTATGACTACCTACCCTTGTTTAATATTCAGTTATCTTTCTAGTAATATTTATAATGATTTATATGGGTGCAATATTGTTGATTAAAAAAAATAAATTGTTAATATTTTTACAAACATTTGTCCCTAAATGAAATTAATACATAACGCTTTATTGTGTTTTATACAACGGTGACTGGGTAAATTTTAATTAACCTATTTCCTTCAAATTATCTACACCTATTAAACTCTATATTTATTCTCATATATTACATAAAAATCGAAAAACACTCAACATTTAATCTGTTTTCTTTGGAGTTTTAATTATTAAATTAAAAATAATAATTCCGTTATAATTTAAATTCTGAGCAATATGTCCCATTTATTATAATTAAATTAAACTACTGTTCACAAAAACGTTTTATGTTAAACATCTAATTGCTTTTAATACAAAAGGTTTTAATTTTAATTCGTTTAGATTTCTAAGTAATCATTATTACAAGAGAAATTATTATAATAATAATTGAATGTTCATTTAGTTTAGTTACAATAATCGGTTCCTCGTATTCATTGAATAAGGATACATTCATGTAGTAATATCCTCTGAAGATGAATGCTTCGCATTCGAAATAAACTTAAGGATTTTAATAAAATGTTTTTGTCGTTAAGAGGTTTTGTTTGTTTCAAATAAATAACTACACCACAAGTGATCTAACTTGGTTTTTATATATCATTTTGACAATTTACAAATTTTAATTACTATGTACATATATATATATATATATATATATATATATATATATATATATATATATATATAGGCCTATAGCTTACATTATTGTAATTTTCATTCCTGATGATGTTGGTACTGTTTGCCAACGAAAAGCTTTGGATATATATTAATAAATATTCTTGTATTTGAATAGCCTATGTTGTTTTAAAATATATATATATTATATATACGCACTTACACACACACACACACACACACACACACACACACACACACACACACACCACACACACACACACACACACACACAAACAAACATGAATTACACTCCTGAATAATTTTGAATAGAACCTTTTGCATTTTGTTTATTATGCGATTTGTTTCAACAGAAGATCTTATATCAGTGATTAGATTTGTCTCTTGGTTACTTTTATTTTTGTAACTGTACTATCACAACAGCATAAGCAACAACTAGTGACGCCATCTGCAAAAATAATTCTATGAATAATATGCAATTCTAAGAATATTAAAATTTGAAACAAAACTATTTTCCTAATATAAGTAACTAAAATTGATCGTTTATATTGTGTATACCAATAATGAATATTGCACTAGAAACCTACATTTCCGAGCATTGTATATACCTCATGTACAATCGCTAGTCTTAAATTTTCGTTATTTACAGTAAGTTTAAAAAAAAAATATTTTATTACTGCATACTAGCCTAAGTTTCAACACATAGTTTCAATACATTTCTGGTGAATGTCTTTATGGTGGGCTAACACCTGTGTTGCTTTATCAAGTAGAATGGAACATAATAGTGAGAGGAAAACTGCCCTAGTGATAAAGAAGTTACTAATTTATTTGAATTTTATATTGCCATGACGAACGCAGAACAAATAGAAACTGGGGGAACTTAAAGCGAAGTAGTCATCATCAGGGGATCCACAATTACTAAAAGACTTAGTGTTGTACTTCATAATCCCACATACTAATTTGGGAAATGTTGTTGGAGCGTCAATTTGGCAACTGGTTTTAAAGAATGTATTTGAAAAGTTAAATAAATAAATAGGAACATTTTTAATAATTATAAGGAAAATAACTTTTAGACGTAACTAATTTTATAATTACTTGATTAGTAATAATGAGAGAGTTCGTGTTTAACGTATTGATTAGTTAGCATTGTATTACGAGTTCGATTTCAGAGTTTTTGTTAGAGGAAGAGGCACGGGAAAAACACCACGAGTCGGGATATGAATTATGGTGAACTAGGAAGAAGGCAGTTAATGGGAGGTCCTAATGGTTAAGGTGTGTCCAGGTTTTATGATTTAAGTTTTTTAAAGTCTTGTTAAAGTAAATAATGAACCATTTTAGGTAGGGACATATTGAGACGTCAGGTACGGACATATTAAGTCATCAGGTTGGGACATATTAAGACGTCAGGTAGGGATATATTAAGATGTCAGTTAGGGACATACTAAGAAGTCATGTAGGGACATATTAAGACGTCAGGTAGAGACATATTAGGACATCAGGTAGGGACATATTAGAACGTCAGGTAGGTACATATTAAGACGTCAGGTAGGGACATATTAGGACATCAGGTAGGGGCATATTAGGAAGTCAGGTAGGGACATATTAAGACGCCAGGTACGGACATATTAAGACATCAGGGTGGGACATATTAGGATGTCAGGAAGGGACACATTAGGACGTCAGGTAAGGACATAATAAGAAGTCAGGTATGGATGTATTAGGAAGTCAGGTAGGGACATATTAAGACGCCAGGTACGGACATATTAAGACATAAGGTAGGGACATATTAGGACGTCAGGTAGGGACACATTAAGACGTCAGGTAGGGACATATTAGATAGTTAGGTAGGGATATATTAGGACGTCAGGTAAGGACATATTAAGATGTCAGGTAGGGACATATTAAGACGTCAGGTAGGGGCATATTAGGACGTTAGGTAGTTACATATTAAGATGTCAGGTTGTGTATATTAAGGCATCAGGTAGGGAAATATTAAGAAGTCAGATAGGAACATATTAAAACATCAGGGTGGGACATATTAGGATGTCAGGAAGGGACACATTATGACGTCAGGTAAGGACATAATAAGAAGTCAGGTATGGACGTATTAGGACGTCCGGTAGGGACATATTAAGATGTCAGGTAAATATAAATTAGACGTCAGGTAGGGACATAATAAGACGTTAGGTAGGGATATATTAAGATGTCAGTTAGGTATATATTAAGAAGTTAGGTAGGGGCATATTAGGATATCAGGTAGGGACATATTAGGATGTCAGGTAGGGAGATATTAAGACATCAGCTAGGGACATATCTGGACGTTAGGTAGGGACACATTAAGACGTCAGGTAGGGACATATTAAGAAGTCAGGTAGGGGCATATTAGGACATCAGGTAAAGACATATTAAGATGTCCGGTAGGGATATATTAAGAAGTAGGGGCGTATTAAGACATCAGGGAGCGACATATTAGGACGTCAGTTAGGGACACATTAAGACGTCAGGTAGGGACATAATAAGAAGTCAGGTAGGGGCATATTAAGACGTCAGTTAGGAACATATTAAGAAGTAGGTAGGGACATAATAAGACGTCAGGTAGAGACAAATTAAGACATAAGGTAGGGATATATTAGGATGTCAGGTGGGGATATATTAAAACGTCAGGTAGGGACATATTAAGACGTCAAGTAAGGACGTATTAAGACGTAAGGTAGGGTTTTTGGAAGGAATCGTTTTTAGCTGTAATAAATCTAAACGTTGTGAATACGAAGTATTTATGGAGGAATTAAGACGTTGGAGTAAAAGTGGTAAAACATACATCTTATTATGGAGAAATTAGGTTTGTACTTGAATTATGGTCCCAAGGTACTGAATGTAAAGTAGAAGAAGTGGTAAATTAAATTTACTAATTGATCTGGTGGAATCTGCTACGTGAATCATAAAAACGTCTACAGTTTTATAAACTATAACGACTTCTTATGATTATATATAAATTGACTGTTTATAAAATATTAAATTGGATTTTAATGCCTTGATATAAAAGATATCATTGAATTTAACATCAAGTTATCAAGTAATATAAATGCTACGAGAATTGTTTCTCATATTACTATGTATGGAAACTGTTTCCCTTATACTATGGGAATTGTTAAATAATATGGAGTCTATTTTTCTAGATTGAATATTTTAAAAAATTCAAAACTTTTTAAGCTGAACTTAAAGTAAATCGTTACTTATGTAGGCCGCAATTATATCGAGAAAGCTTTGATAATAGAATAATAAAAAAAAGGTTACCAAAATTTCTTACAAAAATTAGTACAAAACCTTGAGAAAAGGGAGAGTCTGGAAAAGGAAATCCTTGTTGAAGGAACTAAGAGGATGTTTTGGAAGTGCATCCCAAAATTCATACAAAACCTTGAGAAAAGGGAGAGTCAGGAAAAGGAGATCCTTGTTGAAGGAACTAAGAGGATGTTTTGGAAGTGCATCTCAAAATTAGAGCTAACATAGAGTAAGGTAGTCGCTTTTCTAAAGAAATTTAATTTTACACTTTCCTTCTTTATTACGAAATACGTAAAGCCTTACTCGGGAGGATATTTTAATTTTTCTTTAAGTTTGAACCCGAACTTTCGCAACCATATTTTCTCCTACTTTTCTAGTAAACACTGACATCGAAAACAAGCTGTAGGCACTGGTATGGCGCCAAGGAGAGCTAGCTTCTTCGGTCCTCCAACCATGCGTTCCTTAGGGTCCCACTCTTCTCCTCCCAAATACCTCTGGGTATAATATAGGCTGCAGTAATTTATCTATGCTATGTCAGTGAACTTTCTAGGTGAAATTCGACCTTTCTTTTATTTTGCTTGGTTGGTTTCCATCTCCTTCAAACGAATGAAAAATCTCCCACCTTTAAAACTGGCTTTACTCTTCGCAATTATTCAAAATAGCTGCTTATGGCACTGTAATATTATTATTATGTTTATGGGATTTTATGGAACATTAAAATTTTATACTTTTAAATTTAAACTCCCCATTGTAACGCTTCAATTCACAATTTAAGGCCATTACAAGGTGTGTTCCCGGTTTTTATTCGAATGTAAACTATTATGTATTGATGTTTCTGTTCTTTACATCTTTGTTGTATCTGTGACTTATGGATTGTAGAACTTATTATAATCTATACGGTTTACATTTAATATATCTGGGGCTTAAATTTTGATCTCATATTATGTTATTGGTGTCTTTTAATTTCTAATAGTTCGTGTAATGATAGCCACCAGTTACACTATGAACTACGTGAGAGCAGCGGGGTAGAACATTACAAAACCAAACCCTACATTCGTCTTTGTTTCTTCAGAATTTAGTTTTTAGAATAACGGGAAAGAGGTTTCTTTTTTTGGAAAACTTAAAGCTAATGTTATATTTAATCAACTTTCTAGTTCCAAAGTCCTACACAATAAATTCCACTAGTTTATGAGTAGCGTAAAATCTTAATTTGTAATGCAGCCCGAGTAACGTTGATTGAAGTAGTGTTCGCTAGTGTATTTTTTAATTTATTTTTAACAGTTTTATGTAAAAGATATTAGATATCAGAATGTGACTAGCATTTAAATTTATATTGCTAGTTTTGTAAGTTTATAACATAATCTTAAAGTAAACTCATTATTTGTTGGTCAAAATCGATAACAAAATTCTAGAGCATTTTTCGATGACTCGTTCTCGTTAGAGCCTAGGTTGGAGTTTAAGAATCATTGTAAGAAGTGTTCTAGGAAGAGAAGTAATGGTAAAATTATGTTTCTTTGATATTTTCTCTGAAACTGGTAACACCGGAGAGCGCTGACAAAATGTGGTAAATTATGGAACTATTTACACTCTTTACATTTGTTTGTGCGATCCATTTTGTATAAAATAATAATGTTTTGAGGTAAGTGGAGTAAATTATTGTGAAATAACTTGTTATATTCGTTAACTTTTACTAATTAATGTAGTTTAGTGGATAAAATGGAAATGTTTGTAAATTTATTATTTTTTATACTGGAACACACTTTAAAAACTTCAAGTTAATTAAAACTGTTAGTTAACCTTTGATGATTGATTAAAAGTTTGTCATTACTAAACTTTAAAACCCACAAGCATCTTGCACTCCCAGAAGAACTAAAGATTTCTGCCCTTGAGACAATCCACACTTTATATCCTGAACCAGACTGGCTGCACATCTACACTGATGGATCTAAACTCAATCCTACTGGAGCTGGGGCTGGAGCTTTCTCCAAGCTATTTGAAATCAGCCAGGGCGTTGGGGCAAACACAAGTAATTTTGATGGGGAAGTAACGGCAGTGCGACTGGCCGCAGAGGCTCTTTCTGCGCATCACCCAGCTACGAACCACCAACGAGCTGTTTTCTTTATAGACTCCCAAGCCGCCATAATTGCAATAGCCGACAACTCTTCAACAGACTGTTCGAACATATTCCACTGCCGAGAAGCAATCTCACATCTTTTGCAAAATGAATGGTCAATTAGCCTTCAGTGGATCCCAAGTCACGTTGGCATCACAGGTAACGAAAGAGCAGACGACCTTGCAAAAAATGGAACGCAGATGCAACAACCATATGCAGAAACCAGCCTCACCTCTGCCAAACACCTTATTGATGCAATCCTTAAACGCTCAATTAAAAAAGATCATGAGGAAGCCAGCAGGGGGAAACAGTGAGCATCACTTAGCAGTCGCGGTCCTTTGGTGCCCACAAGCGATAGAGCAACTGCCGTGGCTGACTTTCGACTTCTGACAGGACACGACTATCTCCAGGCCCACCTCTACCGTTTTGGCCTAGCGGGATCCGATACGTGTCCGCTCTGTCTCAATGGTATTATGAATGGGGACCACATTTCAACCTGTCCTGAACTGGACGACCAGCTGTCCAGAACCGGTCGTTACTGGGAGGCTCGACGCCGAATGGTTCAACAGCCAAGGGCGGGCATTGGATAAAGTAAAGTAAAGTATGATTGATTAAAAGACTTCAGGGAAAGAATGACCTCGTTGTGGGGTGTTGTGAGAGGTCTCATTGGGCCCTAATAGAAACGCACCACAAGTAGGCTACTTGCCTCCTGCTCTAAAATATTTTGCAGATAATTATTTAATATCTATTCTTGAAAAAAATATCATTAAGACAAAATTGTAATGTTTTAGAACAATTTTATAGAATACTTTTTATCTTTGCTACAGGTTTACAAAATGCTACGAAGTATTGTTTGTAAAACAGAGAAGGGTTTTTAGTGTTGATAAAAATAGAAGAAGCCTTAGGTTTACCAGAACCATTTACGAAAATGTAGAACACCTCGTTCAATTCTTCGATAAAGTTGGAAAATCTTCGAAGAAATCAAAATATATTGTTTTAAAATTTTATACTTACATTATAGGCTAGTGCTCTGTTTATAATAAAAAGCCCATATGGTTCAAACTGTAAACGTCTGTGCTCTATTTGTAGGATGAAAGCTTGAACCTGTAATAAAGTAAAAGAAAAATATATTTTAATAGACACAAGATTTGCTATGTAACGTAGATAAGTTTTTTATTCCCGTTATAAAATTTCGATAAAATTATAATTAAAATATATGTAATACAAATAATATAAATGTCATGTTAAAAGTAATGACTTAATAATATGCTAAACTCTATATGTGACAAACTTTTCAAAGCTAGCTAGTTGACAAACTTACCAAAATAATCGAAATTGTAAAAGAATGCTCTTTAAAACGCTGAATAAAATGAACCTTTGTCCTATTAATAGATTTTTATTTAAACTGTCGAAAATAATTTATGCTTAAATTTAGGTAGATAAAAAACGTAATTATCATGCGAAAATTAAAAATGATATCAACACCAGTTTCCGTTTAGTGTGGGAGGTCTGTAACATTTTTGTTATATAACCGCCAAACGTCGACCTAAATAATGATATTAACTAGTTTCAATAGTCGCCTCGGAAGAACGTCACTTCACAGCGGACTTATCCTGCCCTTTTCTAAAAGAATATAACTAAGTTAGCGGAGGAAGCAGCTGATAGCCAGAGTCGACTAGAACGGGCCCTTAGAATCTTCCTGGTGGCGGAGGGAGTACATTCCGCGGCATGCCATCTTTCGGAGGGAACTAGTAAGGTACCATAGATATAAAGATGACCAGTAACAGGTAAATAATTAAAATATATTTCTATTATATTCAATTATATAAATTTTACATATAATTGCACACCGTCAACGATCAGAGGAGTATTACGTATTAGTATTATGTAAAGAGAAGGAGGAATATTCTCAATTCTATTTCAATTATATAATTAATGTCGCTTTTAATCCTCCGACTTCAGTCCTCAGTATCCACGTATTGTACTATTCATGACCAGGTTTTACTAACAGCTACCAAGGTTTTCAGAGTTTAAATAGATTGGCTTCAATTAACTGGTTATTTTTGGTTTTTGGATGACTTTGAGTTTCGGTCTCTAGAATCAAACAGTCCTTGGGTTCCAATATGTTACAAGCTAAATAGATCATGAAACGATGCATTGCTTAAGCGTTTAAATCCTCAAAGCATAAAAGTAATCACAACTGATTTTCAATATGGATAAACCTCCTTTCAGTGGCTATTCAGGATTTACAGAAAAAATGTTTATTTTAACCACAGGTTAAGCGGGAATGGATTTTTCATGTGAAATCATAGGTAAGATATCCAGAGACCTAAAACGAAAATCGGATGAAAATGTCGGTACAAAGTGATGAAGTTTCGTAAAAGGGAACTATACATTTGTTCACAAATTTATAAAAACCGAATTTAATTTAATATAGAGCTTCTATAGGTTACAGATATATACAGAAATATAAAGTTTTCATCCTACAAGATCGTTTAATAAGGTTTTTTTGTTGATAATATGGTTTTACAATCCATTACGTATGTGAAACTTATTGACAATTATTTTTATTTGCTATTTACTACAGCAGATTTTTATAAAACGTAATTGTATATTCAAGTTTTGAAAATGAATATCTTGTATAACGATTCTTCTGAAAGTATTGTTAAAAACTACAGGAAGCAGCTAGGTTTCCTAGTTTCTTACCAGCTGTTTTGACTTCCAGCCCATGTTACTGCAAAATCTTTGCTGGTATTTGTAGAGAATAAATTTTGTCTCGATGCTCTGTATGACAAAAAATACAATATTCAAATAAAATTGTCTATTTAGGTAAATGTTTGCTTAAATAATTGGATATTACATATTGTTAAATAGAAAAACATACAAGCCGTGTAAAACTAAGCCGTTATACTGCAGGCATACTATTATTGTTACAAAAAGAAATTGACTCACTTATTAAACTAATGCTCATTTAAAATTGCACATTTAAATACAATAACGATGTTTCGAAAACCTTTAATAATTTTATCAGTTGGCCCACAATTCAGTTTTTTATAAGATCACTGTTTTATACACCTTATCCCTGTAAAACGTTTGTATGAAACGTAAGGTGAGCAACACGATATGTTTGCACAATTATTAGAAACATATACTGCAAAGCAAAATGAAAGATTAACAAAAACTAATACAAATAGTATGAAACAAATTGAGAGAAACTCAATATAAATAAAGAAATTTATACAACTAATATCACTTTTTTATGCTTTGAGAGGAATCATGATTTCCACTTGACGTGGTCAAATCGTAGATAGGAATAGATATTTCTATAACAACTTGATCTTTGAATATTGTCTCTCATTGCGTCATTAGGTTTTTATGTGATGATCTCTTAATCTCTGGAACAATCTATTATCTAAACTTATTATTTAAGTCAAACTTTATTTCGCATCAGTTATCGTTTTGCTTTCTAAATTGTTTATATTATTAAGTTTTGTTTTTAGGATTAAACTAAGACCTAAAATAAAAATACAAAACCTCTCAGTTTGTATTAATAATTGAAATTACGACACGAGGTTTTAAAGCTCTCCATTACCTCTGACTTCAAACAGTTCAACAATTTTTAATTTCTCCAGATCCCGTTTGTTGGAGCGTTAAAAAATATTTCCAACACTTGGAAGATATTATATCAGATATGAATTTCTCCTTCTTTTGAATATATCTCAGAAGTTTCTGAGGAAAGTCAAATATTTTACACTTTATTTAATTGTAGAAGCAAAATTAATCCTAAGTTCATTGCTAATTTTTTACCAACTAATAAAATTGGAGGCATCAACCAATATGATGTTGTAAATGGGAGCATTTCATATAGAAAAATAGTAGCTCACACATATATTATAGACCAGTGTATCTTCCCAAAAAAAGAAATGAAAATTATTTCCCAAAGCAGTTATATGTTAAAAGCATCTCGTTTTTTAACGTTATAATTATTATCTGTGTATTATTATTGCATTATTTATAATTTGTGTGTATTCACATTTAGAAATATATAAGTTAGCATATAATTTAGAAAATAATTATATTTACATTTAGATAATAATATCAATAAAGAAATTTACCTGATATTCCACCTCTTCGCACATTTTGCCCATCACATAAATATCGACGATCCACAGAATCACTTTGCCAAGTCCTTCTGTTCTGATCGGCCACACAAATCTTTCCTCTGTATGCACGGAGAAGCATATGTGCGCAATATTTAATGCTTTCATGAAGACAAAACAGCATCTTATAAGTATATCAGGGCTAAAATATTTCGCAGTTAGCATCATAAGGTCCCCAGTTTCCCAGTGTCTGTCCAGCAAGTACTTCATTTGGCGACACAATGCATTTTCACTGCTTCTAATGACTACCAGGTAGCGAAGTCGGTCGTTGATGAACTCGTACGATAAAACACCAGCAATGTGAATGGATACAATAATACTGCCTATAGAAAAGTATACTACCTCAACTATAGAAACGGAACTGAATATAAAAAGCGAAAAAAACCCTGGACTTCGGAAAAAATGCCAAACATTGATTAAAAAACTTAGAGCAGCTAGAATGAAGGCGGTGTGAGTTCTTCGGATGGGCTTTTCGGCTTTTATTTGTTCAAAAATGTGGAAAGCTTTGTTAAGGATTTTCAGTGTTGGGCGCAGTCGGAAAAAGTAACAGATGCATGCAATGAGACAAAGGTGAACTTCGTCGAGAAGGGATATAGACATGTAGGTTATGGGAGATTTAAATTGAGTGTAAAAGTCAACCGCCATTATTATTTGCATGATAATTGCAAAAAGTAACAAGAAAATCCACAGCAGAGAGAATTTGGAGATTTTTACCATGTTATCTGAAAAATATGTTTTCATTAATATTGATCCTTTACTTCTATTACAAAACAGTGTGTTCCATATAAATCGCAAACCATCAATCCCTAATCTATATAATTTTAAAAGGCAACCTCACTCCCCTATTCCTAAACCAAGTGGACTCGTCCACGATTTGAACATAGCGCCGACGCAATATCACTCTGCAGATAGTGTAAACATACCTATGATAAAGCTGAGTGTATTACTGAATCGCGTTCGGTGTTTTTGCAAGACGAAAGTGTTTTGTGAAAAACTAAAAGATAAAGCAAAACAAACCACGAACACTTGAATAAATGAAGGAGAATAATGAACAAGTTGTAATAATATTCTGTCACAAACGTTAAAAGAAGTTACAAGAAACGCGGAAAAAAGAAGTGCAGCATGTGTTCAAGAAGATGCACTTATAACATTCAATCTAAACTATGGATTCTATTTTTGAATACATAAATTTTTACATCAAATAAAATTAAATTCCATAACTTATTAATGGCTTTTATTATTTTAGTTGCTAATAACACAATCTCGGATACACATTAGTTGCGTTTTATATGGGCCAACCTGTTTTTGTACTCATTTTATACTGTATTATGATTTATATTATTTGTAATATATTATTATCTGAATATATAAATATAGCGTTTAATTTTTTAATTTGTTTTACATTATATTTATAAATGTGTCATATTTCCACCCAATTTGACCACTATCATTTTAATTTTATGCCTTTCATAATTATAGACCGACTTTTGTTTCCGGAATTTCGTTGAAAACATATTCATTTGAGTTTTGTTTTTTGAAAATTGTAAAACTTTGCAAATCACTTATAGTGTATACAAACATAGGATCAACATGTGTGCATTATACTCCTTGGGTTCCACTAGTGGGTGTTCTCAAGGCACCATTGTTTTTCTGTTTATCGTACGTTTCTTGATCAATTTAACGTTTCCTTTCTCTTTTCCATACTTTTGTTTAAAAAAATTACCTCTGTAGTTATCTTCATTGTAATTTTTTGGTCTTTGTGAAAAAGTGTTTTCCTTGTCTTAGAAATACAATTTTTGTTTTAGCCTTGATAGTACAGGTGTTCGGGTAGAAGGCAGTGTAGAAGGCAGATAAACGCGGGGGGGGGGGATACTACACAGTACTAACTACAACATTGTACTTTGCGTTAAGGTACAGTCTCAGCCGCTACCCCCACAAGTACTTCCTCGCATCTAAACGTTATTGGTCATGCTAAACCTGACGACCCGTGACGATCTATATTTACTGATACGCTTTCTCCATACTCACAAAAATTTGTTTCGTGTATGATATTTGTTTTTCAATTGTTACGTTTATTAAATTGACGGTTTTAATTTCTGTTTCTCTAACTTATAGATATTTATCTTTCTCAAAGTTGCATTTGATTGCTACATCAAAGCGACATTTGAAAATTGAAAACATGTTCCTAAAACATTTTTGGTTAATAATTAGAGAGCTTTAGTTTTTCTTACAAAATTCGTTTATCAGTACCATTACCATCCATTACCAGCGTCGACAAGTTTGAACATGCCAGCAAAAGGACAAAAATAGTATTATCGAATTTTTGAAAATGTAATTTTTTTTTTCAAGTAGTATAACGTTTTTATTTCTGGAATTTTGTAAAATATCTAATTTTTTTTCAATACATTTGAATTTTATATTATAAGTTAGAGTTTATTTTGTAAAATTAAATATAGTCTACAAGATATTCATTTTTCTTATAAAACAAATTGAATTAATCATAATCTGTTTACGGTAGTAAAGTTGCCTTTTTCAGTGATTAAACTACGTTTCTAGTTCTGAGGAAGGTATTTACAAGTGTGCATTTCTGACATTTAAATCTTCGACGTTATTTTCCATTCTTTTTTTTTGGTAACTAGTTTTTTAAAATATATTATTGTGTCAACTAAATTGATATCAAAGTTAATTTTTTTTTTTTTTTTTTTAGTGTTATTTAATAAGGTTCGTTCTATTTTTCTATTGATGTTCTTCTTTATAATAAGAGCATAGAATGTTTATAAGGCTCTTCAACTATTTGTACACTTCTTATCCTAAATATCCTTAACTAGTTCAACAACAGAATGACCAAAATTGGGACGTAATAGACCATAGCAATGTAAAAAGAGAACACTTACACAACACCATACCACCTCATAGTACTTTTAAAACTTTTCTTCTAATCGTACGGACCATTGTATTATATTCAAGACATAAACATATGTAGGGTAAAATGCTTGAACAAATTTTATCTCTTACTTTCTAGATATTTTTCATGAACAAAATTCCTAAATGGAAGTTAGCGTGAATTTACCTAATTATATGTATTTACATTCCTAAATATTTGTATATTTACAACTTAAAAGATTTCTAAATATCTTTCAGTGAAAATGTGTGATTTTTATTTTTCACATAATAATAAGCAAACGCTGTTGCGTACGAAGTTGTATTAACGTTTCTAGTTGTTAGGAAGGTATTTACAAGTGTGCATTTCTTACATTTGAATCTTCGATATTATTTTCCATTTTTTCTGGTAACAGGTTTTTTAAAATATATTATTGTGTCAACTAAATTGATATCAAGGTTAACATTTCTTTAATTTTATTATGCTATTTAACTTGGTTCTTTCTATTTTTCTATTGATGTTCTTCTTTATATTAAGAGCATAGAATGTTTATAAGGTTCTTTAACTATTTGTACACTTCTTATCCTAAATTTCTTAAACTAGTTCAACAACAGAATGACCAAAATTGAGACTTAATAAAGCACAGCAATATAAAACTAGAAAAATTACACAACACCATACCACCTCATCGTACTTTTAAAACTCTTTGCGTCTAATCGTGTGGAACATTGTATAATATTCAAGACAACAAATACATAGGGCAAAAGTCATGAAAATAATTAAGCTTTATTACTGAATGTTAAGGACTTTCTCGTTAAGGCCGGTTTTAAGTATCATTGTTTGCTCTATTTTCACCTTTTACCTTACTACATATAACCTTTATAAGGTTCTTTAACTATTTGTACACTTTCTTATCCTGAATATTCAAACTAATTCAACAATAGCCCGACGAAAATTAATACTTAATAAGGCATGCCAACGTAAAACTAAAGAAATTCCCCTATTCACACCGAATAGTCTTTTATTTTTAAAACTCTTTATTTCTCTATTGTGACGTGCAGTGTACTACCGTCAAGACATGAATAATATGTGGGGCAAAAGCCATGAAGGAAATAAAGTTGTATTACTGTATAATAAGGACTCTTCATGATTTCCTATTTGTAATTACTTTTCATACCTTGTTACCACTGTTAGTGGCTTCTCATTTGATATACAGCTAATTATTATATCTCATAATGCCTAGACAATTTTCATAAACAATTCCTAAATATTAGTGAGCATAAGTCTACTTAATTATATACATATTCATTGATATAGATTTCCAGCTATATTTTAGTGTATATATATCTTTAATTTTTCAGATAATAATAAGCAAAAACTGTTGTGTACGAAGTTGTATCACCAGGAGCCGCTAACCTAATGTGCGAATTCTCAGGTGGGACAATAATTTATGTAATCTTTTAAAATCGGAATAGACAGAGGTTTTGTCTATGCGAGTATTTTTGGAAAAAGTATATATTCAATAAATTAGATACCAAATTAATGTTGTATAAGTTTTTTTTCAGTCTAAACGTATACAGTATTATGCTATGTCTTCAAAACATAAGTCACAGTATTTCGCTAAAAAAAACTTGCAAATTTTTAAACAAGTAATTTTCATATTTGAAATAAAAATGCAAATATTTTTTCTATTTCCGGCAGTTAAATATCCAGTAGTTAATTACATTTTATAGCGGCCCATATATTTGTAGTATAACAATTTTTAAATTGAAGAAGTTAACCATTATAAACAATTTACATTGCTTTAAATATTAATTATAATTTATGTTTGAAAGAATCTGAAAGACATATTCTAGGTAACTTACTTTACAGATTCGGAAATATTTGACTTACGTAGCTTGTCATCTCGATGCTTTACAAAAATAATTTTGGCCGGTAGCAGTACAAAAATCTTTGGAAATGTAATAACTGGTGAAAACAGAACCCTAGAATTTTCGGTCGCAGAGGTTATTTTGTATAATCGTACTTTCAAAGAAATACTGCTTCAAATCCACTGCTTTGTTATAGAAAAATCAATAATACAATTTACTAACAAGAGTAGGATATGTTTCTGTACTCGGATCACGTGTCAAAGCTTTTTCATCAAGTTTATTGCGCACAAACAAATTATATTTTCCCAAAATGATAACAATGTATAATAATATATTATATTATATGATATATAGGCAACTCCTCACATAATTAGAATTCTTTTTATTTTCTGTCCTGAATTTTTATTGAAGATCGGTTTTACTTTGAAAGTTATCTCTCAACTATTGAAACTGTCACAATAGCATTTAAATTAGTTCACATTTATTATTTCAACTGACAGACAAAATGTTGTTAACTGTTTTAAAGAGAGTAAAGATAAATCTTTAAAAATAAAAATAAAAATAGGATTTTCTCATGATTTCCTATTTTTAATTACTTTTATACCTTATTTTCCCCGGTTAGGGGCTTTTCATTCTGTATACAGCTAATTATTGTTTTCCATAATGCCTAGACATTTTTCATAAAAATTCCTAAATAGGATTGAGCATAAGTTTACTTAACTATATACATTTTCATTCATATAGATTTCCAACTATATTTTAATGATAATATGTCTTTTCTATTTTTGACATAATAATAACCAAAAACTGTTGTGCACGAAGTTGTATCAACACGAGCCACCAACATAATGTGCGAATTATCAAGAGAACCAATAATTTATGTATACTTTTAAAATCAGAACAGACAGAACAGCGTATCGGAACAGACTAAACAGTATGTGCAAATCGGTTTGAAAAAAATATCAATAATTATATAAAAAATTTTGTACACATTTTATTTTTTATATATCTAAACCTATTCATTGTTATGTCTTCAAAGTTGAATATCTGTTTCTTATAATATTTAAAAATTTCTCTCTATAAATTTTTATTTTTGTGTACATTATTATAGTGAAACATCAATTGTGTTTTATAAATAAACATTGATTTCATTTAGAAAATAAATTATTTTCTTTAGGTCAACATTATATCAATCCCGCTAATATAATCTATATAAAATAAAAAAATTTAAATATAATAATTTTTATACTTTAAATAAAAAAGTAAATGTACTTTACTTTTTCTACATTATATTTTCCTTACATTTTACATTGTGTTTCTGGCTGTTAAATATTTATTAGTTAATTACGTTTTAAAGCATCTCAAATACATGTAGTCCAATGTATTGAGTAGTAAACAGTTACAAACAGTACATATTGCCTCTAAATGTTAATTATAACTTATGGTTGAATGAAGCTGACAGACATATTCTAGTATAAATTACTTTACAGATTAGGAAATATTTGACTTACGTAGCTTGCCATCTCGATGCATTACAGAAATAATTTTGGCCGGTAGCAGACCACTAATCCTTGAAAATGTAATAACCGGGGAAAACAGAGCTCTAGAACTCTCGGTAGCAGAAGACATTTTGTGTAAAAGCGTGCTTTCAGAGGAATATTCGGGAATCAACAGCTTTGTAAGTTATAGGGAAATCAATAAGACAATTTGCTGACGACAATAGAATAAGTGGCTGTAAACAGATCATGTGTCGAAGCTTTTATATATATTGCGCAGAAACCATTTGTTTCTTCCTAAAGTATGACATGAATAATCTATATTATTTAAATTTATATAAATGCGATATTATAATAGTATAATGATAATAATGTTTGGATATTAGTAGCATAATGTTTAATTACATGAGCATTTGTATCAGAATAAATGATAATACGAGATTAGGAAGGGACAGATGTACGACGAACACACGTTTTAGTAGGTTAAATATCTAAAATTGTTATATTGACATTTTTACAGTGTCTATTTTTGTTAACCACAGGGAAATATGTAATACAGGCAATTAGCACTTTATCCTATATCAGCACTTTACAGCAATTTCTTGTATCTTTAGCACAAGAAATATAACAGCACCACATTAGTTTAAAATACAACTCTTTTCAAATGAAGAAACATCTATCATCAACCCTTAAATTGGATAATCTCACCAGCACGGGTTTTGACCGGAGCGAAAAACTGAGATTTTACAACTTCCTGGAGGTGTATACACTGACAAGACAGTAAATTGCATGGAATATATATTTTCAATTGTGCCTTGATGCATATTAATTTCATTTACAAACAAATAATAGAATTTAAGAAAGTTGTAACATAACTTTTGGATGTCTGTGGTTAGTGATTTCGAAACGTCGATCACATACATTAAACATTATTTAACTTTGGAATTTGTCTGTAATTTGTTGTTGTATGAATTATTTATTACATTTTGTTTTACATCGAATCTCTTTTAACTCCCTCATTTCCAGGCAAAATGTGTTTTGAATAATTGGAATAGTAAATTTAGAAAGAACATGGAGCGGGCTGGCAAATGTTCAGGGGTATGTCGCAGGCACACTGAGCATCTTTCTTTTATGCGCCGTAAATCTTTGACAAACTCTTCACATAACTCGAATTCCTTTCATTTTCTGTTCAAATGTGTATTGAAGTTAGGTTTTACTTTGAGTAAAGGTGTCTCTCAACTATCGAAATTATCACCATGACGTTTATATTAGTTTACATTAATTATTTCAACTGACAAACACAATGTGTTGTTACCGGTTTTAAACAAAGTAAATATAAGTATTTTATAAACGTTCACCTATTCAGTGTGTTTCGATAATCAGAATTATTTATTCGATATTTGTTCAGTAATATCTACGAAAGATGATTGTTGCTATAAACGTCCTCTGTTCGTATCATTTTTAGGCCTGTACACGTGTTGTTACTTTTAACTGTGAAAGGGATCCATGATACTCGTGAGATATTTTAAATAAAATTAAAATAAAATTTAGCCTAAATATAGTTTTTCATGACCAACCATAAATAAGACATAAAACGAAATTGGTATCACACAAGTTGCTTTTATAGTAAGTAGGTTGCAAAACATATTTTGCACTTGTATTTCTCCAGTTAGGAGTGTTACCTACTAAGAATTAAACCAGGACCCTTGGTTGCTTAGGTAACCGGCTTTGAAACCAACACATTATCTTCGTGAATCTGCTTTATTAATCGACATATTACCTTCGTAAATCTGCTTTATTAATTGACACATTATCGTCGTTAATCTTCTTTATAAATCGACACATTCTCTTCGTAAATTTGATTTATGAGTCCACACATTATCTTCTTGGATCTGCTTTATGAACCGACCCATTATCTTCGTGAATCTGCTTTATAAATCAACACATTGACTTCGTAAATCTGATTTATGAGTCGATATATTATTTTCGTGATTCTGCTTTTTTAATCGACACATTATCTTAGTGAATCTGCTTTATTATTCGACACATTATCTCGTAAATCTGCTTTATAAATCGACACATTGTCTTCGTAAATATGATTTATGAATCGACACATTGCCTTCGTAAATCTGCTTTATTAATTGACACATTATCGTCGTTAATCTTCTTTATAAATCGACACATTGTCTTCGTAAATCTGATTTATGAGTCCACACATTATCTTCTTGGATCTGCTTTATGAACCGACAGTAGGACTACCCTTAGAATAGCGCACCCACCCCTAACTCCACCGCTACGTAACCTAGGACTATAAGGGTAGCATTGGATGACGTAGGGGGTTGACGCCTACCTGATCGTAGCCTTAGGGGTGGTTTTGACCACGTCCAGAGGGGTGGGGGGTAGGTTTTCGAAAAAAATTATTTTCAACCCACTAACCTAAGCTAGCCAAATTTGATCAAACCTAACCTAACCTACGTGTGGGGGGTGATCTCGGCTACGTTTAGGACCATCTCCGGGGGTAGCTCCGGGGTGGATTGGGGGGTGGGGGGTAGTTTTCGAAAAAATTTTGGAAAAACGTGTCTTGACTGATAGGGCGGGCCTAGAGTGTATTATCGCGACGGAAGGGGTAGTTTCACCTAAGGGTAGTTTTTCGAAAAAAATTATTTTCAACCCACTAACCTAAGCTAGCCAAATTTGATCAAACCTAACCTAACCTACGTGGGGGGGGGGTGACCTCGGCTACGGTCAGAACCATCTCCGGGGGTAGCTCAGGGGGTGGATTGGGGGGTGGGGGGTAGTTTTCGAAAAATTTTTGGAAAAACGTGTCTTGTCTGATAGGGCGGGCCTAGAGTGTATTATCGCGACGGAAGGGGTAGTTTTACCTAAGGGGAGTTTTTCGAAAAAATAAAATTCGACCCACTTACCTAAATGATTAAAGACGACTCTGAATGACCTTGAGCATGGACCAGGGGCCTAATTGACTACGTCTAGTGGTGGTTATTGGATCCAACCCAACCAACCCATAGGGTAATATCAAAAGCATGCAGGTCCATCATGAATGAAGGCGGGTCTGAATGAATGAAGGCGGCTCTGAATGACCTTGAGCATAGACCAGGGGCCTAATTGACTACGTCTAGAGGTGGTTATTGGATCCAACCCAACCAACCCATAGGGTAATATCAACAGCGTGCAGGTTCATCATGAATGAAGGCGGGTCTGAATGAATGAAGGCGGCTCTGAATGACCATGATCATAGACTATGAGGTATATTTGACTACTTCTAGAGGTAATTAATGGAAAAAAAAACCAAATCAGGCATATGACGCAACAACCCCCGGGACATCCTCCCCGGAGGTAGCTACCGGCGTGGGGTTATCTTAAGATATAACCGTTTAATATATGAAATATCAACGCTCGAACGATCCCAGGCGGTAGGCCCACCCTAAAATGGACGGTATAACCCAGGGTAATGAGGGATAAAAGTTGAATGTTAAATGCCGCGTAGGCCGCTCACTCGAACCCTGACGGGCCAGCGCCTTAAAAACAAAATATCTAAAAACATACCAGGTATAGCAACAGAGGTATCTAGTAGGGCCCACCTCCAAAGGTAAAAAAATAAACAGTGTAACAAAGCCTTATCGCTTGAGTGAATACGTTTGACCTACATGTGCAGGCATGCAGAGATAACGCAAATCCCTAGAACCGCAAAGACAAATAGCTACCGGTGGTCTATTTTCATATTATAAAAATAATAAGCAGTTACCTGTACAAAAAAATAAATACCTTTGCAGATAAGAGAGCAAGAACATGGACACATAGAAGAATCAAGTACGTGTGCAGACAGAAGAAGCAAAGACCTGGACGGATAGGAAAATAAAGGACCCGGACAGGTATACGAGGCAATGCTTGGGCAGATAGAAAAAACAAGGATTTGGACAGGTAGACGATGTAGGGCTTGGGAAGATAGAAGAAACAACGATCTGGACAGATAGAAGAAGCTAGGACACGGATAGGTAGACGAGGCAAGGCTTGGACAGATTGAAGAAGCAATGACCCAGAGAGATTGATGAGGTAAGGCTTGGACAGATAGAAGAAGCAAGAACCTGGACAAATAGAAGAAGCAAATACCTGGACTGGTATACGGAGTAACGTCCCGGACAGATAGAAGAAACAAATATCTGGACAGATAAAAGAACCAAGGACTTCGGCACGTAGAGGAACCAAGACTTGGACAGACGGAAGAAGCAAGGACATGAACAGATAAGAGAAGTAAGGACCTGGACGGATAGAAGAAGCAAGTACCTGGACAGATAGAAGAAGCAGGGATATGGACAGATAGGAGAAGCCTTGCCAGATAGGGGGAGGTCCTTGACCTGGACAGATAGAAGAAGCAAATACATGGACACATAGAAGAAGCAAAGACCTGGACAGATAGAATATGCAAGTACCAGGACAAATAGAAGAAGCGAGTAGTTGGACAGATAGAAGAAGTAAGGACTTGGACAGATATGAGAAGCACGGACTTGGGCAGATAGAAGAAGCAAGTACATGGATACATAGAAGAAGTAAGGATATGGACAGATAGGAGAAGCAAGGACCTGGACCGATAAAAAGAGCAAATATTTTAAAGGGGTAGGCATTGTTAGCTGCCTTTACGCGGTTATTGTGTGACAGGTTATGCATAGCTGTTTTTACATAAGTCTTGTGATAGGTTATACAATATTAGCCGTCTGTACGTAGCTTTTATGGTAGGGTGAGCATCGGTAGCTCTTCTTAACGTAACTATTGTGGCTGTCTTTACGAAGATATCGCTAAGGTCTTAAATTGATAAAGGGCGTTACGTAACCATTGTCTTAGATTAGGAGTCGGTAACAGTTTTGACATACCTATTGTGGTAGAGTATAAATTGGTAGCTGTTTTACAGAGATGGTGTCTAAAGTCTCGGTTTGATGGAGAACATACCTGGACAATATGTGTAATGGCCTTGACGGTTTCTGCATAGTTATTTTGGTACGCTTTGATAGCTATAATTATGTCTAGGGCTTAAAGCTTTTGCCGGTGCCTTCACTAACCATAACCCATTTGACTTCGGTGTAGATGTTGGTTGATTAGCGTAAGTTTTTCATTTTGATTAGCTGAAACGCTGATCTGGGCATAGCCGCCATAGCCTATTTGGACTTGGTGTCAATGCTGTTCGTTTGAACTTCGCGTATGTTGGTTGGTTAAACGACGCGTAAGACAGTAGTTTAGTTGAAACGTTGGTTATTTGATCTAGCCTACACAGGTCTTAGCCCTTTTTGAACTCGGTATCAACATTACAGCCATCTTGTTCTCCACCTGGATGACGTCATATTCGATCCTAGGTTGTGTATCGGATACTATGTGTTACCTTATATCACGCCACTCATGAGATGCTATGTGTTTGTCAAGCTATACTTCGGGTGCTATATGACGAACTTTAGCCGAGCTATGCAGCGGATATTATGTATTCATACTTCTCATCGGATACTATATGTTAACCCATCGTCAGGCTATGGTTTAGATATATTGTGTTGGCCCTAGTCGTGATTTGCATCGTATACTATGTGATAATGATTAACCGGGCTATGTATCAGGTATTATGTGGTAATTTGTGGGCAACTTGTGGGATAGTGTGTGATATCAATTAGTTAAACTATACACTGGATATAATGTATTATACTTTGTAGGTCCATGTCTTCTTAGCATAATATCTATGCTGGCTTACACACATATATGTTTAACACATTATGTATTCTATTATGTATTTAGGCTTAACACAGTATGATAGCATGCATGTTGGCTTACCATAGTATTTATGTAGGTTTACACGCATATTTGTTTAACAGCGTATATATGGCTATTTAGAGTATATTGCATGCTGGTTTAACATAGTATATATGCCTATATTGGTTAGTATTGTATGTATATAGGCTGCGTGACTTTTTTTTAAAAATTATATTGTAGTATTTGCTGACCGTCATGGGCGTGATAGGTTATGCATTGTTAGCTATACGATATAGTACTTCCCATATTATACAGTCACCTGCCTGTGGTTCTACCTGATAGACGGGGTGAAAATGTGTGTCAGGCTCTGATCACATAAGCTTAGGCCTGTGGTTTACCGACATAGTAGGCCTTATGGATACAATGTGTTAATCATTAGCGAGGCCTCTGGATACTATATGTTAACCCTTCGTCAGGTTATGCATCGGATACTATGTGTTATTGATCAGGTATTATGTGGTAATTTGTGGGCAACTTGTAGGATAGTGTGTGATAGCCCTTTAGCTAAACTATGCGTTGGATATAATGTGTTATAATTTGTAGGCCCTTGTCGGCTTAGCATAATATGTATGCTGGCTTACACACATGTTTGTTTAACGCATTATGTGGGCCTAACATAGTATATACGCCTGTGTGGGATATCGGCCTAATACAGGGTGTATAGGTTAACCTGCATATTGGTTTAACAACGTATATATGGCTATTTAGAGTATATTGCATGCTGTTTTAACAAAGTATATATGCCTGAATGTTGGCTTAGCACTGTATGTATATAGGTTGCGTAACTTTTTTTAATTATATTGTAATATTTGTTGACCGTCTTGGGCGTGATAGGTTATGCGTTTTTAGCTATACCATATAGTACTTCCCGTATTATACAGTTGTCAGGTTCTACCCGATAGACGAGGTGTAAATGTGTGTCAGGCTTAGATCATATAGGCTTTGGCCGGTGGTTTACCGACATAGTAGGCACATTTAGGGATTCGTGTAAGTCGGATTAGCATGTATGCAGGTTTACATGCATATTTGTTTAATACATTATGTGGACTATCACGTATGTTGGCTTAACACGGTATATACGAATATGTATGATAGCATGCATGTTGGCTTAGCATCGTTTTAGGATCGTTTTATAACATATATTTATTCTCGTTTTGTGATAGGCCTCTTTATTAGTGTTTCTCCATATATACCTTTATATCTAGATACATTTGCAGCTATAGGATATATCCATTGAGGCTATTTGATTATTTACATTGATTTCTGATTATATATATATGTAGGCCTTGGGTTCTTCTGTCTGTCCAGGTGCTTACTTCTACTATCTGTCCAAGTACCTGCTTCTTCTATCTCCCAGGTGCTTGTTTCTTTTATCGGTCCAGGTCCTTGCTTCTTCTATCAGTCCATGTACTTGCTTCTTCCATCGGTACAGGTCCTTGCTTCTTCTATCTGTCCAGGTATTTGCTCTTTTTATCGGTCCAGGTCCTTGCTTCTCCTATCTGTCCATATCCTTACTTCTTCTATGTATCCATGTACTTGCTTCTTCTATCTGCCCAAGTCCGTGCTTCTCATATCTGTCCAAGTCCTTACTTCTTCTATCTGTCCAACTACTCGCTTCTTCTATTTGTCCTGGTACTTGCATATTCTATCTGTCCAGGTCTTTGCTTCTTCTATGTGTCCATGTATTTGCTTCTTCTATCTGTCCAGGTCAAGGACCTCCCCCTATCTGGCAAGGCTTCTCCTATCTGTCCATATCCCTGCTTCTTCTATCTGTCCAGGTACTTGCTTCTTCTATCCGTCCAGGTCCTTACTTCTCTTATCTGTTCATGTCCTTGCTTCTTCCGTCTGTCCAAGTCTTGGTTCCTCTACGTACCGAAGTCCTTGGTTCTTTTATCTGTCCAGATATTTGTTTCTTCTATCTGTCCGGGACGTTACTCCGTATACCAGTCCAGGTATTTGCTTCTTCTATTTGTCCAGGTTCTTGCTTCTTCTATCTGTCCAAGCCTTACCTCATCAATCTCTCTGGGTCATTGCTTCTTCAATCTGTCCAAGCCTTGCCTCGTCTACCTATCCGTGTCCTAGCTTCTTCTATCTGTCCAGATCGTTGTTTCTTCTATCTTCCCAAGCCCTACATCGTCTACCTGTCCAAATCCTTGTTTTTTCTATCTGCCCAAGCATTGCCTCGTATACCTGTCCGGGTCCTTTATTTTCCTATCCGTCCAGGTCTTTGCTTCTTCTGTCTGCACACGTACTTGATTCTTCTATGTGTCCATGTTCTTGCTCTCTTATCTGCAAAGGTATTTATTTTTTTGTACAGGTAACTGCTTATTATTTTTATAATATGAAAATAGACCACCGGTAGCTATTTGTCTTTGCGGTTCTAGGGATTTGCGTTATCTCTGCATGCCTGCACATGTAGGTCAAACGTATTCACTCAAGCGATAAGGCTTTGTTACACTGTTTATTTTTTTACCTTTGGAGGTGGGCCCTACTAGATACCTCTGTTGCTATACCTGGTATGTTTTTAGATATTTTGTTTTTAAGGCGCTGGCCCGTCAGGGTTCGAGTGAGCGGCCTACGCGGCATTTAACATTCAACTTGTATCCCTCATTACCCTGGGTTATACCGTCCATTTTAGGGTGGGCCTACCGCCTGGGATCGTTCGAGCGTTGATATTTCATATATTAAACGGTTATATCTTAAGATAACCCCACGCCGGTAGCTACCTCCGGGGAGGATGTCCCGGGGGTTGTTGCGTCATATGCCTGATTTGGTTTTTTTCCATTAATTACCTCTAGAAGTAGTCAAATACACCTCATAGTCTATGATCATGGTCATTCAGAGCCGCCTTCATTCATTCAGACCCGCCTTCATTCATGATGGACCTGCACGCTGTTGATATTACCCTATGGGTTGGTTGGGTTGGATCCAATAACCACCTCTAGACGTAGTCAATTAGGCCCCTGGTCCTTGCTCAAGGTCATTCAGAGCCGCCTTCATTCATTCAGACCCGCCTTCATTCATGATGGACCTGCATGCTTTTGATATTACCCTATGGGTTGGTTGGGTTGGATCCAATAACCACCACTAGACGTAGTCAATTAGGCCCCTGGTCCATGCTCAAGGTCATTCAGAGTCGTCTTTAATCATTTAGGTAAGTGGGTCGAATTTTATTTTTTGGAAAAACTACCCTTAGGTGAAACTACCCCTTCCGTCGCGATAATACACTCTAGGCCCGCCCTATCAGTCAAGACACGTTTTTCCAAAATTTTTTCGAAAACTACCCCCCACCCCCCAATCCACCCCTGAGCTACCACCGGAGATGGTCCTGACCGTAGCCGAGGTCACCCCCCCACGTAGGTTAGGTAAGGTTTGATCAAATTTGGCTAGCTTAGGTTAGTGAATTGAAAATAATTTTTTTCGAAAACCTACCCCCCACCCCTCTGGACGTGGTCAAAACCACCCCTAAGGCTACGATCAGGTAGGCGTCAACCCCCTACGTCATCCAATGCTACCCTTATAGTCCTAGGTTACGTAGCGGTGGAGTTAGGGGTGGGTGCGCTATTCTAAAGGTAGTTCTACTACCGACCCATTATCTTGGTGAATCTGCTTTATTAATCGACACATTATCTTCTTGACCTTTGTTTATGAATCGACACACTATCTTCGTGAATCTGCTTTATGAACCGACACATTATCTTCGTAAATCTGCTTTATTAATTGACACATTGACTTCGTAAATCTGATTTATGAGTCGATATATTTGTTTTCGTGATTCTGCTTTTTTAATCGACACATTATCTTCGAGAATCTGCTTTATTATTCGATACATTATCTTCGTGAATCTGCTTTATAAATCGACATATTGTCTTCGTAAATATGATTTATGAATCGACACATTGCCTTCGTAAATCTGCTTTATTAATTGACACATTATCGTCGTTAATCTTCTTTATAAATCGACACATTGTCTTCGTAAATCTGATTTATGAGTCCACACATTATCTTCTTGGATCTGCTTTATGAACTGACCCATTATCTTCATGAATCTGCTTTATAAATCGATACATTGACTTCGTAAATCTGATTTATGAGTCCACACATTATCGTCTTGGATCTGCTTTATGAACCGACACATTAGCTTCGTGAATCTGCTTTATAAATCGACACATTGACTTCGTAAATCTGATTTATGAGTCGATATATTTGTTTTCGTGATTCTGCTTTTTTAATCGACACTTTATCTTCGAGAATCTGCTTTATTATTCGATACATTATCTTCGTGAATCTGCTTTATAAATCGACACATTGTCTTCGTAAATATGATTTATGAATCGACACATTGCCTTCGTAAATCTGCTTTATTAATTGACACATTATCGTCGTTAATCTTCTTTATAAATCGACACATTGCCTTCGTAAATCTGCTTTATTAATTGACACATTATCGTCGTTAATCTTCTTTATAAATCGACACATTGTCTTCGTGAATCTGATTTATGAGTCCACACATTATCTTCTTGGATCTGCTTTATTATTCGATACATTATCTTCGTGAATCTGCTTTATAAATCGACACATTGTCTTCTTGACCTTTGTTTATGAATCGACACACTATCTTCGTGAATCTGCTTTATGAACCGACACATTATCTTCGTAAATCTGCTTTATTAATTGACACATTATCGTCGTTAATCTTCTTTATAAATCGACACATTGTCTTCGTAAATCTGATTTATGAGTCCACACATTATCTTCTTGGATCTGCTTTATGAACTGACCCATTATCTTCGTGAATCTGCTTTATAAATCGATACATTGACTTCGTAAATCTGATTTATGAGTCCACACATTATCGTCTTGGATCTGCTTTATGAACCGACACTATAGCTTCGTGAATCTGCTTTATAAATCGACACATTGACTTCGTAAATCTGATTTATGAGTCCACACATTATCTTCGTGAATTTGCTTTATAAATCGACACATTGACTTCGTAAATCTGCTATATGAGTCGATATATTATTTTCGTGATTCTGCTTTTTTAATCGACACATTATCTTAGTGAATCTGCTTTATTATTCGACACATTATCTTCGTGAATCTGCTTTATAAATCGACACATTGTCTTCGTAAATCTGATTTATGAGTCCACACATTATCTTCTTGGATCTGCTTTATGAACCGACCCATTACTTGGTGAATCTGCTTTATTAATCGACACATTATCTTCGTGAATCTGCTTTATTAATCGACACATTATCTTCTTGACCTTTGTTTATGAATCGATACACTATCTTCGTGAATCTGCTTTATGAACCGACACACTATCTTCGTGAATCTGCTTTATGAACCGACACATTATCTTCGTGAATCTGCTTTATTAATCGACACATTATCTTCTTTACCTTTGTTTATGAATCGACACACTATCTTCGTGAATCTGATGTATGGATAGGCACTTTATGTTCGTAAACCCGTTGTATTAATCAACACATTTTCTTCGTAAGTCTGGTTTATAAATCGACTCTATCTGCTTGAAGCCAAACGATATCTCTCCAAGGGAAAGCTTCAAGAACAGAAATCCAATATAAAATCACAAATACTGACCTCGGTCCAGTTGGATAAGTGCCGGATAAATCTTGTCATATCAAATTTTAAAAAAATCTTAAGACAATCCTTAAACAATTTTCTCAATTAGCAAGAGGTAATAGTCTAGCAATCAGATCGTTAATTGTTTCTATGAGATAAATTTCAATTTCATGTAGTGATATTTAAATATAACAACAGTAATTGAAATGAAATTAAAAACGTCCTCTTATACAAATTAGATATGTAGATTAGTATTTATTTTATTTATATTGTAACACAATAGTACTAAAAATAAATGATTGTCCTAATCTTCTTATATTTGTAACTTTTATTAAAATTTAAACTGATTATATATTATCTTGATCACTATCTTGATTATTGTCAAATTTAGTAACTTACTTAGTACCTACAATAAATTCCTTATATTATATTGAAAGTAACTCTTGTCAAAATGGGGAAAGTAAAATTATTTAAGGTAAGTTATTTTAACTATAAAGATGTAAGTAACGCCCAAGAAATGTATTAAGAACTTAGATATATCTTGTATGATAATTCGTTATTGCCACAAAATTTATATTATTTCAAAAGTAATAAATTGATATAATAATTATATTTAGAATACGTAATAATCCTATATAATGGTACAACGTTAAAAGGTATTGGAAACTAGGGAGTGAGATTACGTTACTATATATAGAAGCGGTTTGGGGTCAACATCAATTTTGAGCGTTTCAACATTTTCACATTTATGGATTGCATTTCCAGATCAGTGGCGTAAATAACACTCCTGCCACCAAATGCAGCATAGTGAGACTCACCCATACCTAACCTTTCCACCCTTTACGTACCCATATTAATCTGTACTAGGACGTTGAATTCGTTACCTATTACGGCAGTGGGTGAGTTTTGTTCTTGATAGTGACGATATCATCGGTAGTACTAAATTTGCTCATTTTATTTCAGCTTACACTCAACAAAGTTCGTTTTTAGAATTTATGGTCGAAATCTGATTAATAACATTACAAATACCTCACCGCTCATTCATGGAAGGTTTTTCCAAGTAAAATCACGCGATAAAATTAAATTTCATATTTACAAGTGGTTTTGTACTCAAATATTTCAAAATAGTTTTTGTAATGGCTTAAAACCTGCATATTTCCAGTTACGATTGACTCGACTGTTAAAAGCAACGAATATAGTGAATTTTAACGGTTTTAAAGTACCGGACAACATTTTCAATAATAATTATAATATACTAGCTATATAATTTTGTTCTTGCAGTCTAGTAGATCGCCCTTTGGCCTGCTATAGGCATATACACTGCTGTGTACAATGGTGAAGCACTCTTCATGGACAAGCGAATTTTGAGGGGGCGCGATCTACTCACTAAAATTTGTAGCGGCATAACAATCTGAGTCGTTACATTGTAGAATTAAAATAATCTTTAAATTGAGTAAAATTCAAACTAAAGAGAAAGGCTTTCTTCTCAAAACGAAATTTCAAACGAAAGTACAATCACACTTATGTACTTTCATATGTACCTGGGAAAGTTCGCCTTGCCCACTTACCAGGTACGTACGTGAAAGGGCTCAAACTCTTGAGGACCCCAACTGAAGGTTTTCATTAATACTAAAAGCTTAATTGCTAACAGGGTAGTTTTCGTTTCAAAATGAGTTTTATAAACTATTTCGAATGTGCTTCTGAATGTAAATGCCATTTTAAATAATAAATATTAAGATGTAGTCACTCTGGTTATTCACTTAAAATAACATTCTAGGTATTTCAATACTGTAAAATATTAATATTATCAGTTTTTTATATCTCCATTAAATTATTATGATGGTGAAGATGATGAATGGTAAACGAATGCAACTCCTCCGTTTTAATGTAAAATTGGAACCTAATGTTGTAATATATATCACTATATGTAGTTAAACAAGAATCTTACTTGGTATTTATGTGAGTTAACTTTCAAAGATTGGTAGTATCACCATCATCAAGCATCACTGACCGAGGGTGATAACAACCCCCGGTCAGTGATGCATGATGATGGAGATACTACCAATCTTTGAAAGTTAATTAGCATAAATACCAAGTAAGATTCTTGTTTAAGTACATATAGTGAAAGTGATAAGTGAATACAACAAAACAGTGCTGCAAATCTATATATATATATATATATATATATATATATATATATATATAAATGGACAACCAAACTGTAGCTTATATGCTTTAGAGGAACTAACAGCTGTAAGCTTAGGGCTCAAAGGTAAAGATTGCACAGTTTCCCTAAATCCCTTCACATGGACGTCATTAGAATTGCTAATTCATGGGTGCCCAACACATTTCTTACCATCGTTGTAGGAATAAGCATTGTAAATTTCATATTTCTTCTGAATAAAACATTTATAAAATTACACTTGGGAAATGAATGACAATATTATTTCCGAAACAAATTAAATTAAACATATGTTTTACTAACTATTTATTTATTAGAAAAGCAGAGAATAGATTTAAATAAATGATATCTAATTATAAATCGCGAAATACATTTCATTCAACTTTTTACTCAGCATATGTTAATATTTATTTTACAAAAATATTATATTGAACTGAATATATAATTGTAATGTAACAGAAGGCTAATTTTAAATATTTTAGATGAATATTTAGTTGTTAACTTACTGTGTGTGTGTGTGTGTGTGTGTGTGTGTGTGTGTGTGTTTGTGTGTATGTGTGTGTGTGTGTGTGTGTGTGTGTGTGTGTGTGTGTGTGTGTGTGTGTGTGTGTGTGTGTGTGTGTGTGTGTGTGTGTGTGTGTGTGTGTGTGTGTGTGTGTGTGTGTGTGTGTGTGTGTGTGTGTGTGTGTGTGTGTGTGGTGTGTGTGTGTTTGTGTGTTTGTGTGTATGTGTGTGTGTGTGTGTGTGTGTGTGTGTGTGTGTGTGTTTGCGTATGTGTGTGTGTGTGTGTTTGTGTGTGTGTGTGTGTATGTGTGTGTGTGTGTGTGTGTGTGTGTGTGTGTGTTTGCGTATGTGTGTGTGTGTGTTTGTGTGTGTGTGTGTGTGTATGTGTGTGTGTGTGTGTGTGTGTGTGTGTGTGTGTGTGTGTGTGTGTGTGAGTGTTATATCAACGAGGATTAATTAAATGGAAACGAGGATGTAGTTACACATTCAGAATTAAACCATCAGTATAATAAAGAATTTAGTTATTTATTTTAAGGAATATCTTGTGTAGAGTAACGAATTTCAGAAAAACTGCCTGGAGAAAATAATCTTCACCTTTCTTTGAGTCATTCAGTAGTTGTTTGCAGGAATGCTTATGTTTTCGTGTTTGTGCCGGCAGATAGGACTTTGTCTTATGCTGTTCTTAAGACAAGTAAATAAACAGAATGTTTTGTAGATAGTAAATTTCTTCTTAGGTTCACAAGAAGAAATAAAATCAAATATATATTATCAATTTTTTACAGTTAATATTATTAAAGTAACATAACCTATGCGTACAAACCACTTAACCTATAACAGAAAGTCAACTGTTTTATGAAATCATATGTTATTATTTATTTTAGGCCAAATGGAATGAGATAACTATATAGCATACCTTCACCATTTTGTGAATAGCTTTTCTCACATTGAAACTAAAATTATTTCATTAATTTAATAATAATTATTTGATAAACTATATTAACATCAAGTGTCATTCACTATAGGTTTACACAAATGTATTTGAACTGGAGTGGACGAATAAAAAGTATTTTACTAACGATGGAATGTTTGAACAAGATATATATATATATATATATATATATATATATATATATATATATATATGTATATATATATATATATATATATATATATATATATATATATATATATATATGTATATATATTTGTAAGGATAGTGTAAACTAGTAGAAGGAATCGAAAGACATAAAAGATTTAGAAACTAAAAGCTGTCATTTCGAACAATTCAATACCTTTATGTTTAATATAGTTGTAATTCCTCACAAGCAATTTAGCCTTTTGAAGTCGTTCACATGAGCCGTTAGCCTACTAAGTTATTCATCATGTCGAGGCATGAGTTGATAAACGGGAAGTTAAGTAAACTGCGTAGATCAATCAGTTAACGTGATACGACTTTAATAAATCAAACCTTAAGCTATATATGCTTCAAACTTAATATTATATATGTAGGCATACGTTTATATTAGATTACACCATAAAAGTAACATAATCACAGGGTTCAATGGCAGCCAAAGCGTTCGCAGACAATCTATTTGTATTATTTTTTAAAAACGTAAATTGATTTGGTATATCCATATAACACTTTTTTGTGAGAATTTACGTAATAGTTTCTATTATATTATCGTTGCATGAAGCAGTATGGTATTTTTATATCATATGCATGTTACACATAACCTAAGTTTGAACAACCCACTGAAAACCTACTTTTGTTAAACAAGTTTATTTTTGTTTAACTAAAAGTCTCTCAAACAACACTGCTTTACATAAACGGGTTGAAAATACACTACGATTAAAATTTAGGAAAAGTACCACAATTTAAAATTCCAGATTACTTTATCTATCAATCGGGTGTATTCAAAGTGTTTGGGTTTTTATAGTTGTGTGTTTAAAATTAAAATAACTAGGCGCTTATAGGAGCAAATACCCCTATTCATACTTGAACAAATTTTAAAAATTTGTATTGTAATTTTATTTTTAATACACATTAAATTTAATTTAATTAAAGTTTTTCGTAACAAAATTTGCCTATTAAGTTTGTTTTCGTGAAAGCGTTTTAAATTTTGTTTTTTTGACCAAGCGTATTTTCATTAAAACTTTTAATTCATCTCAAGATTTTACTCGCCTTAGTGCAACATAAGGTGTGTAAAAACCGGTTTGGTCCATTCAAACCCTGCACTTAAGAATGTTTGACCCTGAGCCTTATTAGTTATTGTAGAAGCAAGTCTTAAAGGAAATTAGTTCCTATTCATTTGAAATGACACGTTACGGTCTGTTTATATTAATTTAATAAATCTTGGTATAAATATGACGTTTTTTTCTAGTGATTATTTCTAATTTAACACACATATGAAACACAATTACTACGATAAGACGTACTCCATTAACTCAACCTGATCCCAAGTTCATATGTCTAATTAGCCTTTAATACTGTTAATATATTTGTACTCAGCTGTTTTTCATATAATATTTTTACAGGTGTTTGTACAGCTGTTTTTCAACTGAAACATTTAAAAATCATACTCAGCTGTTTTCATTGCAATGTATTTATTTTGGAGATTTTGGGTATTTTAGGATCCTCAAACCCTATAAATGTTGTAAATTGAGAAAACCCCTATATATTTCCCCACTCCTTCGTGTCAATACCTTTAATTTGAGAAATCTTCCAACACTGTACGACTTTCCAGGCTCCCACAATCTTTCTCCTAAAATATGGCTTACGAAATTATATATGTGGATACATAATGTGGTGATGTTAAAATAGTTTCACATAAAAATGCTCGTTAAAAATAGGAAATATTGTTTTATTTATAAATAATAAATCTTCTTCATCACAAAGAAAACTCTTTATGTAAACTCTTGTGAACATTTAAATTTCAAAACAACCATTTTATAGGAAAGAGTTACAAAAATAACTGTTTTATATATATATATAATAACTTCATCTGAAGATGATTGCTTTGCAATTGAAACGTACAGTAGGGTTTAAATAAAAACAATATTGTGAAGAGATTATATTTATTTAAAATAAAAAATTTACACCACAGTTGCTTCGAGTTGTTAGAAAATATTGTGTTAAAATAACAGAATCGGAAAGAATATTTATTTCTGGAGATACATTCAAGCACAAGTTAAAAAGGAACATTAGAATCAATGTACAGTTTAATTCCAGTTTGACTCTGTGTTCTTACTAATTTTATGAAGTAATGAAACATGTTTATATTATATACGATGACAAAAAATGCTTCTTTAAACTTCTATTCATCTTTCTAAATTCCTCAATGTAATAGTTATTGCATAAATATTCTTTAGTATATGTTAAAATGGTTTAGAATCTATACATTTTCAAGCGTAAGTTTAAGTTTATTAAGTATAGGCTACTACAATTTAGCCTTACAAATAACTTTGATTTATTTCTTATATAGGTCTATTAAAAAAAGGTTTTATAGAGGTCATTTTAATATAATTACTTTATGAGTGAAAATAGTAGGACATATACAGATTTTCAGCATTATAGTAGCATACATTTAACATCTTAAATCTTAAAATCACCAATGATATTTGGCAAAATAGTAAATGTGAAAAAAATACCTAGAGTTTAGTATTGCAAACAGTAGTATTGCCAGTGTTTTTTTCAATTTTATAAGAATAATATGCAAATCATTAAAAACATCATTAAAAACAAATGAATAATTCTGAGAGTGAATTTATGTTGTAATGTGGTTTGATTTTGAAAATAACCATACTATATGTAAGAAACACGGTCGTTTCTATAGTCTAAATTTCTAGTAGATTTAGTATTATGTTAAATAATATATCGTATAAATTATATTTTATAATAATTTTAAATATAATAAAAAAATTTTTTTGGATATATAAATATTTTTAATAAATTTTAAATCTATTGCAGTCTTTCTAGGTGTGCAATTAAAATTTTTAACAATTACTTATTAGTTATAAACATTCCGGATATAATTTTATATCTTGGATAAAATTGAAAGTCTTGAAACTTATCTAGGACTCATTGATATAAAGTTTTATAAAAAGTAAATACTTTATTTGTTTAATAATGTTAAACATAATGAAAAAGGATTTCACCTCGTATTTAAATGCAAACTTTTACATTTACAAGTCAAATATTCTATTTACATTTACACCGTAAATGTAGTATTTAAATTTATAAATAAAATAGGGATGTAGTAAAAAACAAGTGACATTCCTAGACAAGAGTAAGCTTTACAGTTATCGAGACACATTATTCTGAATGATTGATGGCCCAAGGACCTTGGTACAAGCCATTAGCTTTCTCTGGGCGGATATTTTGTGAAAAGAAGGAAGAAATACTGGTTCACAATACGTTCTTCCATAAAGGAGTTCAATTTTCGTTGAATTTATACAATTTATATTGATTGAAGTGGAATTTAGTTGAATTAATTTTCAATCTAATCAAATTTTATCTCCAACTCTGATACTATTTACTTATTTAGACAGTCGAATTTTAATAGAAAATGATATTATTTACAAAATTATTAAAAATCGTGGTCAATTTGCGAATTGTGTACACAGAAATTCCATTACAGCGTTTGCATCACAAGAGGTAAATGGCCGTCAACACATGCTACAAAACCGTTAAGTGTACCTAAACAAAGCTTAAAAGTGATCTTTGAGGACCCGGACATATTAGTTGCTGACATGTAGATGCCCTTGTTTCTAAATAACCATGGTGACACGCTATAATAGAGTAAGCATGTGATGGTTAGGAAATGAATTTCGTACTAGCTGCCATTTTTTGTTTATTAATTGCTTATGATTATGGTTATTTTCAAACGAAAAACGAACAAGAACAAATAATACATTTGTCTTTATTTGATAATTAATCAATTCATGACAATGTCAATGAATGATGCTAATGACATGATAATGTATGATTGTATTTGATAGAATGTCAATTCATGAGAATTGTACTTTTTTAGAAAATGAACGACTTTTACTCTACTACCATACTTAAGCCTTCAGGAGAAGTAAAGACATTTACTAAAAAAAGCATTCTGGAGAAAAAACTAGAATAATTAGGTTTTCAAATCCTTTTTTTCCATTTAAATTCGTGTAACAATATTTTTACAGCATTTGAATATGCATGAACTTGAATTCCCCGGTCACGCCTAATTCTTCGTCCTTTGTAATTTTTTTAAACTTTTGTATGTAAATTCTTGATTTTAGTAAAAACGGGGTTTGTATTTTATTATTGCAACGTTTTTATAGATTGGTGAGTTTAGAATAACAATAATTTAAAAATATAAATTTGTATATTCACAAAATTATATTTATTCACAAATTTGAAATTATTTTCTCCTTTTGATTTAAGTACAATTCAAAGGTACAATTCTATATAACGTATAAAATTAAATTTTATCTGTTAAAACTGGTTTCTTATTTTAACAATTACTTTTATTAGAACATGCTTATAAAAAATGTTTTCTTTAATTTATTTGTAACAAATTAACACCTTTGCCTTAACACATATAAATGTTTCTGTAGAAAATTTGAAAGTCTTTAAATGAAAATTTAAAAATCCAAAATTATTTTTAAACAACTAAAATTTAAAAACGTAAAAAAAGACAACTAATATTTTTATTCGATCTATACTAATATAAGAATCTAATGGCGTGTGTCTGTGTGTATGCTACTCAATCCCGTAAAAATTACTTTACCCAATGAACAGAAATTTTAGATAGACACTCATAGGGTCCCTGGTTAACACATAGGTCTATTTGTATTTAGAAATTACGTCAGGACACCGATCTACGGGCCTTGTAAACCCCCTCAACCTTCAATTTTGTATACTCAATTTAATACTTAAACTGACTTAAACAACTGATAATCACCAGTAACAGCCACTTTTAAACACATTTAAAGAGCTGACAGTAATTGTTGGGATTGTTTGCTATTTATCTTTCGAGGTTAGTTATAAGTTACTTTAGAAATGTTGTGTTACATTGTTTTTCCTTCTCTTGGTTTTCAAGACAATAATCAGTAAGTTTATAGTTTGATATATTTATTGGCACCTAATCTATACTATTATATGGAAATCTATTGGTGTCTGTCTGTGTGTGTCTTACTCAATCACGTAAAATATACTGGACCCATTGAGATGAAATTTTGTTTATTTTTCCTAATCCCACGTGTTCGATTTTAGCGAAAAAATTATACCGGGCGACGAAGAAAGTCGTCAGATACGAAAAAAATTAAGAAAACTCTCGCTCACGCACCATAGTTTACAATTTTGGAAAAATGTAATTCCTCCCAAACGTGATGCTAATAATGCTGGTAAAAATTCAAAATGGCCCACCCCCAATACAATGCATATAAAATGAGTCAAAACATGTCCTGAAGCTATATTAACAATTATTATTTGTTATTTTTACGGAAGGTTAATTTTATATACCTATGAAGTATCCAGTCAGGATAGATTTGGTTGTAATTTTATACGTTTAACCAAATGTGCACATGTAAGGCTAGAATAGAGATCACGTGACGTAGTATTACTCCGCGGAAGTAGACGTTTAATTAGATAATGTATAAAATTACACCAAGTATCCTGACTGGACACTTTGCAGGTATATTTTATTATAGGTAAATTGTATTGTATAAAATTAGAACCAAATCTATTGTAACTGGATACTTTATAGGTAGGCCTATATCTAAATATATGTATACGTAGTACGCGGACGTAGTACTTCTTATTACTCAGCAATAAATATTTTACACAACTTATTTTTGACAAAAATATAATTTATTTCCCTGAGCGAGAGTTTTCATTACTTTTTCGTATCCCTGATGACTTTCTGCGTCGCCAGGTATAATTTTTTCCCTTAACGAACACTTAGGGACGGGAAATAAATACCTGAAATTTTACATGGACAGGGTCCCTGGTTTTGACATATGCCTATTTTTCCGGTACACATATATAACACATCCGGTAAACTTCCGTTAAGTCCGTCTTGCAATACAGAGGAAGAGGACCGGAGGTGGAACCTGATTACTCGTCATTGTAAATCACGGAGTGTCACGCCCAACTCGCAATACAAACGCCCTCTGTGAATACATTTGTCAACCCCTCTAAAGTTACACACTTGATATTCTGTAAACACGATTTTATACAAAACTCGGTTTCAATACATGCTGACATAGATAATTAACCAGAAACATCAGAGGTAATAAGATATACACTGTTGCCACATTGTACACCGATAAACTTACAAAATGTCCTATAAAAATGTAATACAAGAAGTAGCAATAAACTACCGCAACCTAAGCCTCATGCGCCGAAACGTTTATATTACAACATGCTATTTATAAATCTCTTAAAATCAAGACTTTTGTGAATAATTTTATTCTTAAATTATACAGCTCAGGTTATGTAGGCTGTCAAAAAAGAGATTACAATAAATATATTGAAAAGAACCCCAATACCACAAAAATAATCAAAAATAACAAATAAAACAAGCTACATAAGATTAAACCCTTATGTACATTTCGATGACCATGTCATCATCATCCGAGGGTCTTATTACAAAATACAATCTAGCACACAAGAAGTTGCAAATTAGAATCCTTAAGTAACTTGTTTTATTTGTTATTTTTGATTATTTTTGTGGTATTGGGGTTCTTTCCAATATTTTCATTGTAACAATACTAATTGTTTATATTTTAAAAGTAATACGACAAACAAAATTATTTCTAGATAAACTAAAATATTTATTTATTTTCTCATTATTTTGTTTGTCGTATTACTTTTAAAATATAAACAATTAGTATTGTTACAATGAAAATATTGGAAAGAACCCCAATACCACAAAAATAATCAAAAATAACAAATAAAACAAGTTACTTAAGGATTCTAATTTGCAACTTCTTGTGTGCTAGATTGTATTTTGTAATAAGACCCTCTGATGATGATGACATGGTCATCGAAATGTACATAAGGGTTTAATCTTAAGTAACTTGTTTTATTTGTTATTTTTGATTATTTTCGTGGTATTGGGGTTCTTTTCAATATTTTCATTGTAACAATACTAATTGTTTATATTTTAAAAGTAATACGACAAACAAAATAATGAGAAAATAAATAAATATTTTAGTTTATCTAGAAATAATTAAAACTATTTATCTAAGTTGACTTAGCTCTAGGAAAAATACTACAACTTAAAATATGATATTTATGTGATAGGAAATAATTGCTTTATCTAATAAAAAAAGATATCAAATTGTGTGTTGTGAGACAATATAATAATTATTACAAGGTAATATTAAACATGTAAAACGCTACAAAACCTAAACAAGACAATATCATCAATTAAATATAAATCACAAACAGTTAATAAGATAAAAGTAAAACCGTGGTAAGTCAAGGTTTAAACACGAGGTAGTGAACTACCACTGAGAGATAAGAGTGGGGCAGTAGTCCGGGAACTGCTGACACTCGTTTGTGTCTCTAAGGAAATAGTGGTTCAAGTTGTAAATATGCTTCAAGAATAATTATAAACAAAAATAACAAGCTACTAATATTTAATTTCATTCTTTTTCAAAACGACGGTAGAAAAAAAAGTTACTTTGTCGCGAGAACCGACATCAGTAGCTGGCAACAGAATATTTTGACTAGCCAGGACACACTTAATATAACCTCAGCAAAGTTTAAAGTTATTAGTTCCAATAAAAAACACACACTCATTAAAAACGTGTAATTTTATAAGTTTATGCATTTTATGAAATTAAATAAAAGCCAGAAAGTAACACAATCTTATACCAGCCTTAGGTTAAATTTTCCACTAACCTATATTGTTCATTCTAGTTGCACATAGAAGGAAATTAACTCATATAATACAAAACTTAGCAATATTATAATTAATAATATGCCTTTATATGCATAACTTTTTAACATGCCTTAAAAATTTTTAAAAGTAGTCTATTTAATTTTAAAGTTAAAAATATTTTTGATTATATATTTAGGTAATCCCTATTATGAAGATAATTAATAATAAAAAGTCCACTCTGCTAGAAAGTAACATGATGCTATGACAACGTAATTGAAATATTTGTAGCTTATTTGAGATAAAGGTATTTATTGTTAAGTATAAGAGCGATATTTATAAATTATTCTTGTAAATTTTTCAAACATAACCTCTAAACAACAGTTACATGAAAACAGATGTTAGAGTAGACATTTTATGCCTGACGCATGTGTTATTGTTCCAACCGTTTTAACCCACAACGCAAATGAGCCGGATAATCTTCGGTCATGCGCACTGTATAACATGTGATAGCTTACATCTTAAATATCCACTTATGAGAAAGTAAATAGAATATTAACTTTGCATTTGTTAAAATTTTATTGAATTTCATTTTAATATATACCTAATTTTTGCGTGTTCAAAATGTAGTTTTTTATCTATTTATCCAACTGTAACTGAAAATAAAGTCAACCATATTACAAATTATTTTTTTTTAAAATTGTTTTTGCATTTATGTTTTCCTTTATCAAGTGACACAGGTAGATAACTTCTCTGCCAACCATTTGTTTGCTTCACAATTCTCCACTCCACAACACGTGTCGGCTCCAGAAGTAATCAACTTCCATAAAGACGTTATTATATATTGTGCTGAAGGAAACGAGAGCACACGAGCGATACAAAATATCTCTCTGCAAAGAGAGAGAAACATTTTATGAGAGCTTTCTTAATGAAGGCGACATCATTTCTGTTCCTGAAACCTTCACCATTCTCCCAGTTATACAAAATTATTGAAATAAATGAAAGATGTGTATTATTATTTGTAAAAAAACTGACAAAAAAATGATAATATAAGAGAAAAATATAGTAAACTATTGAAAGCAACAGTTTCAAATTTTAGTTCATAAATAATTCGTGGAATTCATTTTCAAAATCTAAAAATAAAATCAGATCATAAATGTGATGTCAAAAATAACAGTAATTCAGAAAATTTGAAACAAACCTAATAATTTAAATAAAAGTACTTTTTGGCCAAGAGGTTTCATTTACTTTATATAAGAATTACCACACACACATACACACAACAGACACATACACAGACACATACATACAAACACACACACACACACACACACACACACACACACACATACACACACACACACACACACACACACACACACACACACACACACACACACACACACACCCACCCACACACACACACACACACACACCTACACACACATACACATACATGCACACACACACACAATATATATATATATATATATATATATATATATATATATATATATATATATAATCTTATAACAAGAAAATAGTACATTTTTGTTCAACGCCAAAAGACGAAAAAGCCAGTTGACTGAAACAAAACAATAATAGTTAAATCACTTGAAATATTGTCATGAAATTAATTAGATGACTAATGATTTTCCCTTCCTTTACACAACATTATAATACTGTCAATATTTAATACCATTTTATTCCAATACGTTAAATTTAATTCTAGATGTCAAATGCTCTGAATGATACAACTACTACAGCTGTGCATTAATTTGTGTCACCTAAAATTTGAAATTATTCGATGCTGGAGTTCATAATAGAAAATGGATGATGAGATAACAGTAGGACAGTGTTAATGTTTATATTGCACTGTCATGCATCAATCTCTGACGCACAGGTCTCGTATATCCTTTATATTCCGTTCTGCACGAAATATATTGCCCTATAAACACAAATATGTACAGTTTTATTTGCAATGTTATATTCACTTCAATCAAAGTCTTGTTTACGAATTTTTACTGTTGTTTAATACTTGGTTTTTTACTATTTGATTTTTATATACGTGGGTGTAATATTGTTACATTTGATTAAACATTTGTCGCTGAATGAAATTAAAATTAAATATTTAAAGTTTTTTCTATTAGAATAATTAGACATTTGATTAGCTTATTTTCCAAAAAATATAAAATCCATTAAACTCTATATTTATTCTCTATAGAGATTGTCGTCTTTAGAGTTATAATAAACTAAAAAATACTTTTAAATCAAAATGTGACTATTACATCTCTCTTATTTTAAATGAAAAACCGCCCTATTCGAAAAAAGTTTATTATATTCCTCTAATTGGTTTGTATCATTTCGATTGCAAAGCAATCATCTTTAGAGGAAATTATTATAAGAATAATTTAATGTTCTTTTGTTTGATTACAATATTGGTTTACAAGTATTCAATGGATAAATACGGATTCTTGAAGTAATATCTTCTGAAGATGAATTCTTCGCAATCGAAATAAACATAAGGATTTTAATAAAAAGTTTTTGTCGTTAAGAGGTTTTGCTTGTTTCAAATAAATAATCGCGCAACAGGTAATATAAGTTGTTTTTATATTTCATACTGACATTAATTACTGACTGATAATTAAAAATATATATTAGAAATTATATATATATATATAATTTCACACAATGAAAACTCCTGCAAGTGATTTACAAGTAATTCTCAATGTAAATTACGACTTTCCACCTGCAACACATCCTCAGCCCTCTTGTAACGGACACTGGTTTCTCTGTCAAAACAACTATGTAAATACGTAGCCTACATGTAATGCTGTTATACCCATGTAAAATAATAACAATAATTTCTAGTTATAACTAATGAAATCGTATATTTTTTAAAGTAGATTTTTATTATAAAAAGGTGTAAGCGAATGTAATAAAGTGGGACAGACACGTTTCAACGTTACGTTTGGTACAGTGTATCGAATTCGTGCCAAAGCTGCCATTCACTTTTCCTAATGTACCATAATACTATCAAAGGTTTATTGATGAAAAAGCAGATATATTTTGTGAACTAAAAGCATACAAACTCCTAATCCCCGCTTTGAAAACATTTTCACTCTACTGTATCACATGAAAAAACATTAAAAAAATTCTACCCAACTAACCAAAAAATCAACGCATCTATCATCGATACAAAATTAGTTAATTTAGAAATATATAGCTGTTTAGGAATTATTAGAAAAATGCAATAAAAATATATATTTTTACAAACAAATTATATTTGTAAAGTTTAAATAATTGATGGATGAGAAATGGTGAGTTTTTTACTTTATAGAATTCCATTATTTAAATTGCTTAAGAATAAAACAATAGAATTCTATTTTTACTAGTATTTGAAGAAATTATTATTAGATTGTATGATATTTTTATACAAAAAAATGTAATATTTATGTTGAAATTTTCATTTTTGGGATATATTAAATATTTTTAAAATGTATTTGTTTTATATCATAAAGGAACGCGTTTCTCTTTGTTTAAAGTTTCTTTTTGTATTTTTAGAAAACAATTTTGTTCTCCTGTTTTCCAGTATTTAAAGCTTTATTTGTTTATATTGAGAAAAATAAGCAGTTTATTGAAAACAAAACCGGAGTTAAAATTACTTTTGGATTTAATAAAAAAAAAAATGATAAATATTTTAAAAGGAAAACTAATCTTAGAAACAGCTTTTAATTCTTCAGTAAGTTTAAAACATTTCTTGTATAAATCATTATCCATTTTATATCGGACAAATATATTGTACATCTATTTTGACCATATATTTCTTGTGCTGTTATTTACAGAAGGTAGAATGAGACAAAGTATTTCCTGTAGAAATGAATTATATTTGCTGCACATTGGATTGAATTAATCATAGTTTTACTAACTTAACAAACATGAATGAAAAAAAAATATATAAAGGTTTATAAATTAAAATTTACTAATTTTCGGCTATTTAAAACATTAAGGTACAGAAGAATTAATCAACCAACAGATTGAAGTGAAAGAATATTACTATATACAGTGTTTGATGATATAATGGTGTTATGTGATGTATTAAACTGTAGTTATTGTGGGTGTAGAATAACATTTGAACATTTTTGCAGTTGCTGTTTTAGATTTATTACTGTATTGTACGGTCACTTGACAGATTAACAGCTCTTGAAAATGCTGCCAATAAATATCGATGAAAAGCTTAAAACAAATAGTTAATATTATTCCCGTATTAGGATGAAAAAATATACGACAAAACAATCCCTTTAAAAGAATCATTTAAAATGATTTCCTTAAACACATTTCGAAGCATTTGAATATAAAAAGATAGGATTTATTTAGTGTTAGTAGAAGACATTAAACTGTTTCTTGATTTATGGAATTTATTGATTTATTCTAATGTTTAAAATATTTTCAGTCTAGAATCTTTTCACAAATAAGTAACCATTCTGATTTGTAAAATCTGAGTTTATAGTTAAAAATGTGCTTTTCTTTGTAAAGCAAACATATTATAAAGTTTCTATTAAAATGTTTGTATACTTTTTCAAAACTTTATATCGACCGTATTTTAAACCAACTGCATCTGTTTATTAAGTACATTTTTCAAGAGGTTTATTAACGCAAATTACTTTCTCGCCAAGTAACGCACTACATGCAAAATCCATTACGGAGAAATGTAATTATGCAAATTTAGCATACTCTACATCTTTTACATACTGCTGTTGGTGGAGGAAATATTGCTTGTACAAATTAGCTAAATTCTATAAAATGTTTTGTAACGTTAATAAAAATAATATTTAACAATTTGATCAGGGCATTACAACTTAAATACTCAAACAAATTTACCGGTTGACAATAAGTCTGTGTTTTTTATTAAATTAGCAAAAAAGCTGCAAAAGTTGTAACTTATAATTTTTGATCATGATTTTAGTAGAAAGTTATTTCTCGAAAAGAGATATAGCTGTAAGAAGCTATATGAGTTAAAGCTATGTGAAGATCAATTTTACTTGCTCTCTTTTTTTCCAGATATAAGTATAATAAATCGCTGGTACTGATACAGTTATTGCGCTCCGTGGCCAAGGATTAATTCCTTCCCGTATTCCTTGAGTCGGTCTGGATCAGCTGTCAGCCTTCGGTGCTTGGATTTTAGCATGCCAACTTCTATGGAGCCACTTCTTTATATACACAATTGTTACTAGTCTATTTCTTAAGTACTTTACTATAGTATTTAAAACATATAGGTTAGGTATTCGCAATTAATAATTGATTTAAATAAAAGCTCTTATATGCTGTATTTATCGAATTATGGAATCCAGTTCCGGATTCCACTTCGCAATCGTACGACCTACCCCCCTTAACGTTCACTTCATTTCATGTTTTTCCTCTACAGTCTCAAAATTCTCTTACTTTCCTTTTGCCCTTATTTGGTAATAATTTGGAAATACGGACCAATCAGTTCTTCCTTTTATGATTTCCATTCAATTCCATACTCCCGTATACACTTCGCCCTTTAAGTTACTCGCTTTTCTTGTACGCTCAATCGTGGTGGCAGTTGTTGTTTCAAAATATTTACTTCCAAATAAATCTGTAAAGTATATAGTAATGTTCCTTTTCAATCATTACAAAAAGCATTTCCTTGTCGTTAGGACTTATCATAAGTAAAGAGGTAAGGCGTGTGTAATCTGACCCTACACGTATTGCAGTGGTTATTTGTGGTACAGGGATAGAGCCTAAACACTTGTTACTTGAAATAATATTTTTAAAGGTAGGTATATATTTCATTATAAATACATACACACATATATACATACATATATATATATATATATATATATATATATATATATATATGAATATATATATATATATATATATATATATATATATATATATATATAACGTGTGTTAATTTACAGTAAAAATAAAAGAATGTAATACGTTAGATCGACATGCAAGTGCTAGTCCTTGGAAGATGGAGGACTATGCGTGATACAAGAGGCGGATTAATCCGATAATGCGCGGGTTTAGCACCAGACTGCATCGTATTGTTCAGCAAGGCAGTGCAATCAGGGCATTACAACTTTGTACATTATAAAGTCATATGTTGTCAGTAATTCGAGTTGCTACACAGTAAGTTAGTTTACCGATAATATAAGGAATTAGGTTATTGGGGCAGAGAATATTACGCGGTTGTAGGTGAAGGCAAATCCCCATATATTATTGCTTATTCTCTTAAGCATAATAATGTGATTTTTAGGAAGTAAAATTGTGATGAAATGTTATTTAATATAGGTTTTATAATACAAACTAATTTAAAGGATGTTTTCAATAAAGACAATCTTAATTCACAGAACAGAATGCAATTTATGGGGAAAACAACTGTTTCAATAGGATTACAAAGGTAGTCTATGGGGAAAAATATATTATAAAAATATTTTATAAAATAAATTTTTAAGAGATATTTCTGTATTTGTTTATTGAAACATAATAATTATACAAAAATATTTCATTAAAAAAATGTTTCGTCCAATTTTTATATAGATTCAAACGCAAAAAGGTCATAAGAATTGAATTGCGGGTACTTCTTTATAAAGTCTTGTCAAAACAGAAATTAATTAAATTATGCTTTTCTTGTATTAATTTTGGTAAAAATCACTACTTGCTGATTTATTAAGCAGACGCGTTTCACACTAGGTCAGCGCATTATTCAATGCTGTGAATTACTGACAAGACTGTTGCTCATGTGTGTTGTGTTGGTGTGAGTCTGTGGTTAATTTTTGTTCTGTGGTGTGTTATTGTTTATATAGTAGTTGTTAATTATGTGCTCAAATATAGTATTTGATTGGGAGTGTGTTTTGTCATTTAAATTGTGTTTTGGATGGTAGTTATGGTGTTTGCATATCTCGTAGTTATCTACTGGGTTAAGTTAGTTAATTGGACAAACGTAGACCCTAACAGCTGATTTTGTGTTATAGGTTATGTTGTAGAATAGTCGTTTGACAATTAGATTATTATTAAAGAATTTTGACCAGTTAATAAACATATTATTTATTTAAATTTCGATAAATCTCAATACAAATAATTCAATACAATGATAATATTAAGTTTTGTATTTTTATCAAATATTTTGAAAGGAAATTATTTCCAAGCCCGTCTTATACTTTTTAAAGAACTGATTTGAATTGAATTTTTTAACAAAATTTTGTATTCAGTAAAAATGTAATAAATATTTTTGATATTCACATTGTTTTATTATAACTACAATGAATATTAGTGTTTAATAGCTATATTCATTAATTAAAGATGTAAACATTTATAAAAGATGTAAAAATTTAAATTTTGGGCTAATTTCGTTAAACATTTGGTGAAACTGTTTGTTTTATATTTTGTAATCACGTGTGTTAGGACTTCTACAAGTGCCAGAAACAATTGTTATTTTATTAATCATAAAATTATTGAAGGTTATCTCATTTATAGCAACGTCTACCACCCGTGAGGATTATTGTTCAAAATTAAATTTAGAAAGGGGATTTTTGAATTATTGTTTTGGCATCACTACTGGTAGTTAACCCTCCTACTGAAGGCCGTATTCATTGCCTGCAACTCAATTTCGGATGACTTATATTATTAGAAATTAAAAATAAATTGAATACAATTAATAAATTTATTTAATAAATTAGAAATCAGCTAAGCAAATGAGTAAGTATGGCGATATTTTTACTAATAACTATTAGTATTTTCAATAGTACACTACGGATGTGTTGTTTATATAAATCCTAAGCAAATGAATAGTTCTTACTGGCTTAAACAAAAGTGAGGTATACGTTTGCATTTATATCGGGTTAAGAATAAAAAAAATAAAGGCGAACTCTCATTCTGAGAACATAGTTTACAAAATAAAGGATGAAGAATTCTAGAAGTAAATAATAAATACGATTAAAATCTTTTTGTGTTTCTAAACCACTTGTGATGTAAAATACGGACGAGTATTGTTTACAATCGGATTCCTAGAAATTGTACAAAGCGATTAAAATAAAGTAATCCCTAAGTTGTAAACTTATAATGGATTATCTTCTTAAAGACAAAAGATAAAATAGAAATCAGCTTTTAAAAATAGAACGTTGCTACGCAGTTTTATTATTAATTCTCATATATAATCTATTCTGATATTGGATAATGCGAAAAAGTGTATAAGGGAGAAGTAAATCCGAGCTAGGTTTGCAAAATGACTGTAGACATTATATAATTATTACCAATCTGTTACTATTGTTCCCATATTTAAAGAAATATTTTATTTATAGGTACAATACATTCCTTTCTATTGTGAGTTACAATATTTAAATTGTTTTATTACTTTCTTAAACTGAACGCAATGATTTTCCTTCAGAATTTAAATAGTATAGAATTAGTCATTTTACAGTATATAATGGAACATCGCTAGCGTTGAAAAAAGGATAGACTTTTACGTTGTAAAACTTTATGTGTGCAAGGAAATACCGAATAATTATAAATGATACACTACTAAATAGTGAGAGTAAATATTGTGTAATGGGTAAAATATGCTTCAATATTTACAATCATACTAATATATACAAATCTAATGGAGTGTGTGTTACTCAATCGCTTCAAAACTACTAGACCTATTAGGCTGAAACTTTACATTGACATTCTTATGATCCTTGGTTAACACATAGGCCTATTTGTATTTAGAAATTCCATCAGGGCACTGCCCTACTTGCCTTCAAAGCTTCCTTATTACTCAACTATCTATACTCCGTTATTATTTAAAGTTCCACGTAAAAGTTGCCTTTTTTATGAAGATCAATATATATCAAGGACAGACCATTACGGTTGCAAACCTCTGTTAGGAATCTCAGTTTTGCTGCCACGGGCAATTCAAGTGTTCCAAGAAGAAGGGACCTACATATCTTCACACTAAAAACCGTAAATATTGTTAATACGTCTGTTCTATAAAAAAATTAGTTGTGTAAACATGTTCAAATTGAAAATCGTTTCAATAACCTAGATTTAACTTATTTCAACACGGTTTTGTATTTCTGAATGCAATAAGCACAATACAGATGGACGGGTACTCTGCTAGTACTCAATAAAGAAAAGCGCCTAGTTGTTATACAACGCGCGTTTCGGCGGGATAGTAACAAGTGGGCTAACTGTTCTCCTCTAGTGAGGCTTAGGCAAACATACATTAAAGTACAATACAGTAACTTATAATACAGAATGTCTGTCTTGTAATAGAGGTGAGGAATAGGTGTGTGGAACGGGAATTCTAAGAATAATAAACTAAATCCCGTTTCAGGATTGCACATTAGGGTCGCGAAATGGGGATGTTGCCAGTCTAATTGAAAATATTTTAAATCTACTTGCGTAGATTTATTTAAAGAGGGTTTATTAAGAGAGAGAGAGAGAGAGAGAGAGAGAGAGAGCGAGAGAGAGAGAGATTTTAAACAACAAGAATTGGAATCGCCACGAATCCACGATCCCTCGATATTATTAGAAGCCACCGTACCTGGATTCGAGAAAGCTCGTACATTATAAGAGCTACAAATAAATGAGCATACTGCAGATACAAAACATTTATTTTAATTATTTCAGGTGTTACCTGAACGAATCGTTTAGAAATTTAGACCACATTCCACATGAATAGATAATTAATAAGTAAAGAATTCCTTTTATCTAGATATAATATTTATATGCAACATACTAATCAATAATAATTACATTTTGCAATATTTATTATTCCTAAGGCAAGACATAAATTAACATTGTCGTTTACCCGTGTACTGTATATTGGGGACTAAGAGATGGTTCAAGGTCTACATGTTTCAAGAAGGGCTTAAATGGATTAGGATGTGTAAGGGAATTAGGACTACTGATAACGATTCTGGGGATAAAAGGAAAGTGTACACGGAAAATGATGAATAAGCAAATCTATAACATTAACAAGTAATATAAAACCTTTTAGTTTAGACCCAATTCCTACTTAAACCAAAAAAGAAAAATTGTATTTTAGTTATTTTTTATTTTATAATTAATTAATTATATATATATATATATATGTCACTTTCACCCTAACATACAATTCACCATGGAGGTAGAACTAAACAACAAAATAAACTATCTAGACCTAACAATAACCAGAAATACAAGTAACAATGAATACTCTATTTATAGGAAACCAACACAAACTATTAATACAATACAGAACCACTCCAACCATCCCCCACAATATAAAATGGCCGCTTACAACTCACTTTTATACAGGATGCTAAAATTGCCTCTAAATAATAAAGAAAAAAACCAAAGAAAAACAAATAATATATCAAATAGCTCAAAAAAATTTATACAATATAAAAACTATATATATATATATATATATATATATATATATATATATATATTTTAATTAACTTGGGAGTGGGTTTAAACTGCCCGAAGCACCACTACCTTAGGTATATTGTACTTACGTCCCTGATCTAGTCAAAGAGCCCCTTCCCTCTTAACAGGTTTAGAAGCTTCCTGACTAGTGTTTTACCTTCAGCATCCTCTTCCAGAGCTGTGCTATCACCAAAGAGGTTGAAGCGCCTCTCGGCAAGTGCTTCACAATTATAAATGATGTGTGTGGCGGTCTCCAGTTCTTGCCCGCATAATCTTCACACTGGTTCATCTTTGAAGATACCCGTATTATGAAGATGTTTCCTTAGTCTACAGTGTCCCGTGAGTAGACCTGTGGCTATCCTCAATTCCTGCCTAGACAGATAGATGAGACTCTCTTGCAGCCCCAAGGAAGGTTTCCTAAGAGTTAGCTTACTGTGTCTCATTCCTTCAGCCCTGACCCAGTGCTCACAGTGTCTTTCAGCCATCCACCTTCGCACTGCAATCTTGACCATGGATTTGGAAATACCTACCACCGGCTCCGGTCCAATTAGGGGTGTTGAAGACACCTCTCTGGCCAGTGCATCTGCGGCTTCATTTCCAAATATTCCCCTTGCCCTGGCACCCAACCTATCTTGATTTGATTGAGCCTTGCCAGGGCTTCTAGGTTATTTAGGCACTCCCTGACTATGGCCGAGGTGACCACATGTCCGTTTAGTGCTTTATTTGCTGCCTGGCTGTCAGAGAAAATAGCAATCCGGGTCCTGTGTATTCTCGCTATCTCTCCCAGACAGACATTTATAGCATATATTTCGACCTGAAAGACAGAGGTATGCCTCCCCAAGGAAAAAAACTAAATTTACCCTTGGGGTTTTACAATACACCCTGACCATTCCATCATAGTTTGGTGGGCCTGGTCAGGTGCAAACGTACGAGTAAGGTGCCCACTGCCCACCTCCAAGACAGGTTCTTTGACCACGCACTCGATACTCATATGTCCCGAAACATCTTGGAAATTAGCCCAGTTGTTCGAGTATGCAATCTCCATGGTTGGTGCTTTTCCGTTTGGTGCTTGTGGTTAATTGCTTCCCACCTGTTGCACCTCACCCCTCACAACATCCAAGCCCTGGTTAACATGCTCGGCTCGGTTTTGGCCTCCCCTGCGTTGTGTGCTCAGGATTATTGGGCCTCCCGCTGCTCTTGCCTGATCTCTTCGGAGCAGCCTTTTGGCCGCTCCACTCGTACGCTTTCTCCATAGTGAAAGCGTGCTCAACTCTACAACCATTTCACTGGTTTTTACAGTCGGCAGCTTGGTAGCCGCCCCCGCACCCCCAGTGGTGGTTGCCGTTGACACATCTGCTACAGACTCACGGTTTGCCGTCTCATTGGCTGTGCAGACTCAACATCAATTTGTGTACTTACTTGGTCCATTAGCTTCCCAAGTATGGGGGAAAGAACGGTCAACCAGATCAGAACCCCCACTGCCCTGGCAAGACAACATACAATGAGGTTTTGTCTGGTTCCTGAAGGGGATCGTGTGCTACTGAATTTTATACTCTGCAGCCATTCATCCATCGGCACGATGCCTTTCACCTTGGATTGGGTATTCAGTCACTGACCTTGAAGCTCACCCCAAGTTCAGGACATTATTAACAGCCTGCTTTACTCTCTTTTGTTACAACTGTGTTGTTAGGGTAGTTTCCCGCCCATACTTCACAGCCGCATTGCCCTTGGTTCACCTGGGAGGTGAGAGTAGCATTGTGAGGACTTAATTCCCAACTACCCCAGTCCCCAGTCAGAGCGGGTAAAAAAAAACTATAGATAAATTAGAATTACAAATATTAAATAAATTAAAACAACCTAAAATCGAACCACAAACAACAAAATGGGCTACATTCACATACACAGGATACAACATAAAAGGAATAACTAAAACACTAAAAAATAATAATATTAACATAGCCTACAAAAACAAAGGAAACATAATCAACAAAGTAAACCAACCAGAAAAAATATGTCCCAAACTTAATAACGGAATATACAAAATCGAATGCCCAGACTGTAATAAAATATACATAGGCCAAACAAAAAAGAAATTAAAAGACAGATATCAAGAGCACCTCAATGCATACATCAAACCTGAAATTTATAACTCAAACTTAGCCACACACGCCATCAAAAACAAACACACATTCCCCACATTAAAAAACGTACACCTAATAAAAAAAAGTTCAAAAAGGCCTCAAAATAACAATCTGGGAACAGTTAGAAATTTATAAAAATAAAAATAATATCACTAACGAACAAATAGAAATAAAATTAAAAAAACGATAAATTATTCTATCTAATAGACAATATTAACCCCAAAACAAACTTTAAAAACTCGGCATAGTGCAGTGAATCTAAAAATAGAACATAACGATACACCAAGGTCAACGGGAAATCCACTCAGCTCGCAGTCTACAACAACCCTGTTCAGTATGACCGATGATAATGACAAGGCCAGTCATTGAAAGTTAACTCGCATAAATAATAAGTAAGATTCTTGTTTAAGTACATAAGGAAAGTGATAAGTGCATACAAGAAAACAGTTTTGCATAATTACAAATATATATATATATATATATATATATATATATATATACGTATATATATATATATATATATATATATATATATATATATATATATATATATACGTATATATATATATATATATATATATATATATATATATATATATACGTATATATATATATATATATATATATATATATATACGTATATATATATATATATATATATATATATATATATATATATATATATAAAGAACTAAGGCAAAATACAAATACAAGAATTATAATTGAATTTATATATACATAAATCAGAATAACGATATTAAGCAGCAAAATAGATAATTTCCTTGCAATTTTCCATTTTCCTTTCTATGTATGATGTTGTTGTTACTATTTATACGCTTTCTTATTTTTCGTTGCTTCTATTGTGTTGTAGTTTCTTTTCGCACTGTCCGTTTGTTAATTGATGTTTGATAACGTTAATCCAGTTTTTTTGTTTATTTTATTCTTTTTTAATCCTAAAGCATTATGGCATTGTGGGGGAACCATAGCAACAACGTAAGGTGATACAAAGGATATTTTTGATATAGATCTTTGAGAAGTTCATTTCTAGCAATTTCTCAATTCCAAAAGGCGCTAGATTTCTAACATGAAGATAGTCAGTTTGAACTGTACTTAAAGCCCCAAATTTTTATAATTTAATTATTGAATAACTATTTGAAAAAAACTGTAATAAAAACAATTGTTAGGTTCACTTTAGGTTAAGAAATTTAATTAAACTCGATTGGATGAATAAAAACGTATTTTAATAACGATTGAAAATTTGTACAAGATATATATCAGTAGAGTGTGATTTAATAGAAGGAATATAAAAAAAGTAAAACACTTTTAAATACATTGACTTTCATGTACTCTTAACTTACAGACTCGCTCAAAAGTTTGCAAGTGTTTCTGCATATACTATATAAAGTAATAATTATGTTTTATTTATAACTAATGAAAACGTACAGTCTTGACACGTACAAAACTGTCGTTACATTTACAAAGCATACTTGCAACTTGAACCTATTACGAAGTAACAATTAAATGGATCTATGGTTTTGAATTCGTTATAATACAAATATAGTCAGTCAAATAATAATGATTACAACAACCAACTTTAATTGTGTGCTTGCAAGTGATGTTGAAAACATATATTTTACGTTGTAGCACTATTATAGTTATTATTGTTTGAGGATAGCCTACTCCTGATGTTTACCTTTATTAGGCTTACTATATTGTATCTCGATAATCGATAAAGTTCAAGGTACATCTGTCTAATGTGTCAATTGTTGCTTCTTGATGTTGAATTCCGTCTTGATATCTTACATAACTGTTTAACTTAAAGTTTTCCTAATATAGGGCTTACTCATCTTCATTTCTGTTAGGAATATTTCTATATATTTGAGTACATTTTCTGCCTTTCCTAACAGTACAATATGTCAATATGTACCTCTGTTGACGTATTTTGGAATGATTCCATTTCCAAAACTTAAATGGTACGTCGTATTTGAAGTACGATTAAAGTTTTGAAAATGGTGTCATTTAGGAAAAGCGTCAACAGTGAAAAAATTTTAATGTTAAGAAAGGCAGAAAAATGTACTCAAATATATATATATATATATATATATATATATATATATATAAAAGGTTCACTTATTCACACAAATGATACAAATATATATATAATTTTCTCAATAATGAATAACAATAATGAATACAACGCAAAATTCACTATCTATTTTCGCTTTAGATATTTCTCGTGTAGTTTCTCTGTCTAATAACACATACCTTAATATTATGAATAATTGCTATGCATGTATATTCTACATCGAACTTCAGCAGAGTTTAATATAAATTGAGTAATATGGTGCAATTTGTAAAGACTAATTCATTAAAACGGTTCGTTGCGAAAGCCTGGAACTAAATGAAACCATTTATAACCCGCTGAACGTGCAACACACATTAGTCATGAGTACACAACACAATGAAAGCCAATCGCTTTGAAGTTGTAAAGGTAGAATATTAACATTAATATTAACAGGGTTGGGTTTGCTAACGAAGAAAGCAAGAATGTCACGAAAATAAAAAGGTAAAGAATGAGTATGAAATTACTGTAATTTTGCTAACAAGAGTTGTAAACAATCCTGTTTTCTAGAGGAATATAGTTACTTTTCTTTGATTAGAAATTTAAATAAAATCAGAATTTAAAATTTTAATGACTTTAAAGGTTTTTCTCATTTTAGAGGCAGATTACACTGATATAAAATAAGTGTGTTATAGTTATTATATAGTATTTAATGTAATTAAATAAATATAAATAAATTTTAAATACATATTTTTAGATAAATATAAAACCAAATCCGAAAGCATATTTCACAATCTCTGGACAATATATAATTCAAAAAATCGAACAATCTGTCTTCCCTCAGGCAGTGATTTTGTCCTTGAAAATATTTCCGGAGTTATCCTACACGCAAGTAAACAAATTTGAAACCTGCCATCAATATATCAAAGCCTCTTGTGATAAGAAACACAATTTATAAAACGTTTACAAATTGTCTTTTCCTGTTCCTACAAAATAAAAGGCTATTTTTTCAACAAGTAAATTGTAACGAGATAGGAATGGTTAATTTTTGTATCACCTGTCTAAAATAATTTTTACTCCAGAACTAATAAAGTTTTGTTTCAAATCTTACAACATATAATTTGTGCAAAACTTTTAAAAAAGTTAAAAAGTATAAATTCAATTATAATTGAATAAAAGTATATATCAGTATTAATGTTTTTATGTGATGAGTTTTATGTGACTAAGCGAAAGTTATTTTTATCACTAGCAGTATATTATTCGTGTTTAGCGGAATATATTCTCTTTTGTCTATAAAAAAGGCAACGGTCAACGACTAAAGTAATACAGAAATCAAAGACCTGTATAATGTTACAAAAATAGGCAAAAAAGTCCAACTTCATGCTATGTGATACTTTTGTTATATTTAAATATATATATTTTCACCATATATATATATATATATATATATATATATATATATATATATATATATATATATATATATATATATATATATATATATATATATATACATACACATATATATATATATATATATATATATATATATATATATATATATATATATATATGTATACACTTTCACTATATGAACTCAAATAAGAATCTTTCTTTGTATTTATGTGAGTTAACTTTTGAAAATTGATGGTTTCTTCATGGTCTAGCATCAACTGAATCTGGCTGTTGTAGTAGATTGCCAGGTGTGTGGAATTTCCGTAGTCACGTGGTATAATAGTACAGTCTATTTTCAGATTCACTGCATTGTGGGAAAATTTTTAGTTTTTCTTGGGGTCAATTTTGTCTATTAGGTTAAATAATTTATCGTTTTTTGATGTTATTTGTATTTGTTCGTTTGTGATATTAATTTTATGTTTATAAATTTGTAGCTGTTCCCAGTTTGTTATTTTAAGGCTTTTTTGTGCTTTTTTAAAATTAGATTTACGTTTTATAATGTGGGGAATGCATGTTTGTTTTTGATGGCGTGTGAAGCTAAGTTTAGGTTGTAAATGTTAGGTTAGGTCTATGCATTGAAAGGTCTTTGTATCTGTCTTTTAATTTCTTTTTTTTGGTCGATGTATAATTTGTTACAGTCTGGGCATTCGATATTATATATTCCGTTATTAAGTGTGAGACAAATATTTTCGTGTTGGTTTATTCTATTGACTATGTTTCCTGTATTTTTGTAGGTTATGTTGACATTAATATTTTATAGTATTTTAGTTATTCCGTAAAAAAAATTTAAAAGTATTTTTAGTCAAAGTACATATCTTTTAAACACGAATAATTACTGCTAGTGATAAAAATAACTTTTTCTCAATTACATATAAACTTCGGTGTAGTGGAGATTTATGTGTAATTAAAAATTTACATTTTTAAATAAATGGTGTAATAAATATTTGAAGGTTTTATGTGTCTTTAAAATATAATGTAATGACTATAGCAGTTTTTGTATTAATAAATATGTTTAATAAAATGTGTCATAAATAATAAAGGTAAAATGAGCCTTGAAAATAAAAAAAATATGGCGTACTAAATTAGTGACAATAGTTATAAACTCAGTAATAAATATTTGGAGGTTGTAATTAAATATTTTTTAAAGAAAGGTGTAGTAAATATTGGAGAGTTTATCTTTTATTAATAAAAAAAAATAATAAAGTATAGTAAATATTGGAATTTATATTTCTTCCTAAAGTAAAGTACTTGAAACAATAATTAGGTATGGTTTGATATATATTTAAGTTTCACTAAGAATCTTTAATCATTTTGAGCAAAGTGTTCGTAATCATTGTTCGTAAAGTGTTATGCACGTTGTTGTATATAACACATGTATATATATATATATATATATATATATATATATATATATATATATTAAATATGGTGATATGTTTTCTTGTAATATAGTTAATAAATTAGACATATTTCAAACACTAGAGTACTGTTAATGAATATATTTATTCTATGAATAAATATATTCATTAAAAGTATTCTTGTGTTTGAAATATTTTTAATTTATTATTTAATATATATATATATATATATATATATATATATATATATATATATATATATAATTTTATAATAAATAAAATCAATATATATGGTTTATAATTAGGAAACTACTTACATACTACTACCTTACATAAGCGAAACATCATCGATTAAGTCTTTATTAGGGTATGTTTATTGCAAATTTTTAAAATATGCTAGCAAATATATTTTAACAATATATAAATATGAGGTTGAAGAATAACATTTAATACTTCGTTATTTTTTGTGTGCCTGTTACAGTATTTTTTTATATAAAATTACCAAACTCTTGCATTTAAACGACCGCTCCATATCTAACGCATGTATAGGATATTACTTCCGTTTATTTATTCCATTCACGCAGTGCCTTTTAAAGGAAAGTAAATGTTATCTTTCGGTAAACAGCCTTTAGAATTTCCTCTCAATACTTTCTTAATGAAACTCCCTCTATTGTGTACAAACTAAGTGCCAAACCCCAATGGCCCTTGGACAATCTTGTTGTTCCGATGATATATATATATATATATATATATATATATAATAAATGCATTATAAAAAATAATATATGCATTAAAAGTATTCTTGTTTTTGAAATGTTTTAAATTTATTAACTATATTACAAGAAAACATATCACCAAATTTAATATATAAATATATATATGAAGTTAATATATTACTATGTAAGTAATTTTGTCCACCATTAAGTGCAATTAACATATATATGTTAACTATATATGTTAACTATATATAAATTTTTGAAAATTTAATTTTAGAGCTGACAAAGTGAATTCGAACAAGTTTAAACTAAATTTATAAAGTACAAACCATAACACAATAACATTACGCCTACAATTAAATTAAATTTAACATGAGTTATAAGATAATACATTTATGGACACAAGCTGTTATGTTTTGTAAAAACATTTTTCTGTTTGTCTTACGCCGAAACCAACTGGCCATTAAAGAAATTTACAGTACTCAAATGTAAATTCTAAGTGATTTTTTTGTAGTAAATTCAAGTTAAATTTAATAAGTAATAAGTGAGTATTGTTTTATCCCTTATTATTTTAATCTGTTCAATAATAATCAATTTTAAATGAAGTGTTTCTAAAAAAACTATGTCTCGTAACATAAGAAAGCAGAGGTATGGTACAGTTGGCTGCAATATGTGAGCTAAGCTCTCTCTCTCTCTCTCTCTCTCTCTCTCTCTCTCTATATATATATATATATATATATATATATATATATATATATATATATACATATAACTTTCTTCTCTTTTATTCCCCTATCATTTACACTTAATTATTGCTTTAATCAAGAACACTTCTTGTTGTTACAACAAGAGTTTTGCGAACAATTGTGCTACAGTTTCTCATTTTCCAGAATTAGAAGACGGTCGGTTTGAGTACAATTTTTTATCATGGCAAATTTCTTGAACATAGAAGAACTAGATATTTTCTTAGATTGATATAGATGCTATAATATTCCATTGCCTTTATAAATAACAAACAAGGTTCTAGATAAATTTTATTGCACGTGTATAAAGACATTTCTGTCCTATCACGTCTAGGAAATATATTTAAAGTGACAAATGTAAGCAACTGTATTTGTATTGTTGTTGATACAGAGCGCCAGGTTTCCCGTCGACCTACATTGCTTGCGGGTAAATAGGGGCTATGTATTCATTATGTCTAGCGAAGAAGTGTTTGAAGGTTCAAACGAAGATACATATTTTCCATCTTGATGATACAAGTTATCATCTGGTGGTTGTGAAGTCGTTAATATCTAACATACACCATTTTTGAAGTGTGGTGTGAATTTATGTCTGAACAAGTAATAAAAATGGTCGATTTAACATATTTCATTACCGTCATTAAAATATGAATGACTATTTTATGTTTATAATTACGAGAAAACTGTTGAATATGTTTTTGATTTTATTAGAGATATGACTAATGGAGTATTTTGTAAAGGCAAGGAATAATTTATTAAAAAACAATATTTGATAACATAAAATATGTCCATAAAGATTTTACAGATGATTTAAGAAATCACGCTTTACGCAAGAGGAAACGTTTTCCATTTACGTTTACGGCTTTTCTTATACATTCAAACACAATTACTGATTAACAGTTTGTTATATGTCTAGATAAATATTTTCACACCACCATGCGCGCGCGCCACACATGTGAAGGTATATTTTTAGAGGTTTTGTTTACAAGAATGGAGTGGGAACTTCTTTGAATGTTGATTCTAAAGCTTCTCTGAATTATTTTTCAATTTCTTCTTGGTTCGTTCTTCTAGGAAAAAAATAATTAGAATTTAAAGCATATCTAAAGGAAACCTAGTCTTCAGACGCGTTCCACAACAATTTTGTGCTCATGAATGACAGAATAGTAATACTAGAAGGTTTACAATCTTATACTGTGAACATTAACGCTACACAGTATAACAATGTGTAATAGGTACTCATGAAGCCAGCTTTATTGGGGAAAAGCGTTTGCACTTTAGTGATGTTTTTTCTGTTTTGCGTCAGTAACATTACACAGATCGGCCATGGTTTTTGAGGAGGTTCGGTATTAAAATTATTTGTATGTATCATTTTATAAATATACAAATTGTATATTACCTGGTTTGTGGAAATCACATTTATTTCCTTTATTTTTCTTAGCATTTATTCCCAACGTTGATTCAGGTTATTCTATAACATAAAGTTAAATATAGTTTTAACGTTTGTCAAATGCTAGAATACTCTCGAAATAGTGTAGAACTATGGTAATTTTTGTTCCTTTTAATTTTAGAGTGTTATAAAGGCAAATATTACGTAATAATTGTATGAAATAATTTTAGTAATATTTAAAATAATGTAATTAATTATTTATGTCTAGTTAAATCCTGCCTCACTTATAAAGCGTGACATTAGCTCTGCATAATTCTTAGCGTGTTGGAGCTCTATAATTCTATAAACACTTCGTTGTTCCCGTCAATAATGTTCTCTGTAAGAGAAAGTCCCAATTACTGTCGTACCGAAGTAATTCTACTTTATTGGGAAAAAAAAGTTAGTTACATGTCAATGATAATGTTTTAAAAAACATTTTAAATTTAATAATGGTTTTTGCAAGTACGTTTACACATCATTTACACACTTTACGTCTGGTAATCTACCATGGTTTTGTTTTACTTACAATAAGGGCCGTACAATAACTTAGAAATATTTCTCGCCCTGGTATAAAATCTTCCGTCATCTGAAAGTACAAAAACTTGGTGTTAGGTTTATTTAAAAATATACTAGTAATATAAACTATAAAATACAGATGTAAAATCTGTAATGAATTCGTAATTTCTGAGTAAAGTCACAATATATGTTTTTCCTGCGGACTTTCTTGTAATTTTGAAGTGTTGTGAAAGAAATATGATTTATTTATAGAACGTTATGTGTTTTACATATAACGTTTATTTATTAATAAAGAGAAGAAGGCAACTAACGATATGATTAGTGGTTAATTCTATTCACATAGTTTATAAATTACTTTGAATGATAAGCAATATATATATATATATATATAAGTTTATTTTGTCGGAAAATTGAGATAAATTAATTAAAACATTTTAAAACATGTTGTTAGATCATCCCCTTTCGATCTAAGTGGCCAAGTGTTAGGCACGTGTAGGCCTATTTTCATTTATTTATTTTGTATACACACATACCATAAACATACATACGAATACACAGTGCCTGGGTTATATGATATGAATCGGAAAGCAATCGAGTTGGCCTCAACATTTACAACGCAATACAAAAGTAGGAGGCTAGTCACACATAAAGCCTTGTGTAGGGTAAGTAATCCTGTGAAGAATAAGTAAATGTATAGGCCTACCAAATAAGCGAGTCACCTGTTCAGGGCTTGCGGTGAATAGATTTATGGGATCAGTTGGAAATTAGAGGAGTGAGTTTCTAGAAAGTTTTTGGAGATTTGACAGACCACTACGGGCTACATACTATGGTATGCGCCTGTAGTTTTACCAATAGTTTGAAATTTGTGTATATATATTCTTAGGAAATAAACTTACTATATGCAAAATAAAAATGTCCAACGCTGGCTGTTGTAAGCAGTAACTTTTCAGCAGTTTTAAACTTGTTTAGTGCAATTAAAGTTACTTTTTATTTTATATTTAAAATATTTTGATGCACTCATTACCTTTTATATTTTAATTTTAAATCGAAGCGGCTTCTTGCAGTTTTTATACCTTATAATAAAACTTTTAGAATGGATATTAAGTCATTTTGGCATTATTTATCTTCATATACCAATATAGGAAAATAAAATTCCTAATGTGTTTGTTTTCACTGCTCTTAGGAACATTTGTATATATTCGATTACATTTTTCTCCTTTTTCTAACATTACCATACTTTCCTTTTCTGATGCTTTTCGGAATGGCTTTAGATGACTCCAATAGTACTCTATTTGAGTACTATTTAAGATTTTAAAATGGAACCAAAGGAAACAAAGGAAAATATTGTAATGTTAGGAAAAGTAGAAATATGTAATCGAATACACATCAGAAAATATATTTTACTACCATACGAGTTTAAAGAGAATTAAAATACTGCGTCTGTTAACGAGTGATTGAACAAAATGATTAATTTCTGTTACTATGGTTTCATTTTTTAATTTTATAATATTTAATTGTTGTTTAAAACGCATATTTTCTATTGTTTTCTGTTTTGGCTAAATTTTAATTTTGAATGTGCATATAATAACAGTTATATTGGTAGAGACTGCTCAGGTAAGCGCCCAGTTAATTACCGTGAACTTTCTATTATGTGCTTCTACTGAGCATGCGCTGCAGATCAAAGTATCGGTGACAGTAGCTATGGATAGCACAGTTACTTGTATAAGAGTACGCTTGGAGTGTTTGCTCAAAACATTTTTACATATAAGAAATACTTATTTAGAAAGAATATGAAAAATGCAATTTTTTTTGAATACATGAAAAACACATTTTACTAGGGAGGCTGCTTCAGCTTCTTTCCGTCGTCGCATTCGCCATGCCCGCTGCTTGTTGCGCCACCGGCGTTTAGTCCTGTGCCCTTTTCCACATTATCTCTCATAAGGTCTTCGTAGAGTTGGATGTGGTCTTCAACGAAACCTTTGTCCTGGACGCAGACCCCCGGAGCAAGAACGAGCTCAGTAATTTCCTTAAACGTTGTCGTGAGCTCGTCGTCCGGGATCAGCTCAGTGCAGGTGTCGTTGGCTTCCTCGGAGTCCCAGAGGAAAAACTCCTAATATATACTAATATAGACTGTAGTTCAAATTATTTATAAATTAATACTTGTAATCTAAAAACTCATTAGACATTATGGTTTTAATCTTTATGAAGAATGAAATGATCGTCGCGAAATGCGACACTTGAAAACTTTTGAAGCAGTCATGGACTATGGCCAAGGTACTAGAAGTATCAACAGATAGAAAGTATTAGCGGTATCCCTTTATTATCAAAAAAGCTTTTTTAACCGGAGAAATAAAACATAGGGGGTCAAAGTGGATCGTGAGTTGGCTAAGCATGTAACAAGAGACAAGTGATTGTTATACCTGAATGTGAGCATATTTGTGGGTAAAGAATCAAAACTTAAAACGAACGGTAACGCTGAAGGAAAATATTATTTTCTGGTTCGCATTTCAATGAAAAAGTCATTATCATCATCAGTAAATAAAGTAAACACATTGAAAACTATAAATATTTCTAGTTCACAGCAAACATAGTTTGTAATTCAAATTTTTATATCTATACGTCTTGTAAAATACGGCTTTGACATCAAATTGCGTGTGAAATTATAAAGTATTGATTATGGGCTGTACTATTACTACTTAATTTTGAAAACAAAAATGTTTGCAGGGAATCGAAAGGCAGGGGATCGAATAAAACCAAGAATAAAAAGGGAATTGGTTAACAGGGATTGGAAAAGGAAAAACCTGTGGGTCGAATAGAGTAAAGAGTAAAAAGTGATTTGGCTAACAATCATAATGTTTTATTCTTGTAAACCCTGAGAGACGCGAAGGCGGAGTTGCTTCGTTTTGTTCTCCAGCTTGGTATAATTTAGGCAGATAACCGCTCCCCTAATAAAGCGATTAATTACAAGCAATGAAGCTGTAATTTGAGATAGGATCATTCTAAAATAGGAGTTTACAAAACTTATGGGGAAATTATTTAAAATAAACATTTTGTACCGACTCTAATAAAAAATACGGCCCTTTAAATATGAAAGTGTACAAACCAATGTAATTTGTACAAGTTATAGGTTTAATGTGTAGCACGAATATATATATATATATATATATATATATATATATATATATATATATATATATATATATATATATATATATATATATATAAATATATATATACATATATATATATATATATATATATATATATATATATATATATATATATATATATATACATATACACACACACACACACATATATATATATATATATATATATATATATATATATATATATATTAAAAACAACATAGGTTATTCAAATACAAGAATATTCTTGTATTTGAATTACCTATGTTGTTTTAAATTATTAAACGAGAACACGTATTTTATATTTATATATATATATTTTTTGAATAAAATTATTCTAATTGTAATAACATATAGTGTTCAAGCTACCTAATAATATATCTTTATTTGCTACAGTGAACTCATAAACTAATTTACTAGGGATTTGTGTGAACGTTGAAGTTTTAAAGTAGTTAGATAAAAAAAGATTGTTAAAAGTATTCGTATCTAAAGAAAACATTCACTAAAATATTTTAAATGTTAAGTAATTATCTTCATGCACAAAAGTGATTTAAACAAGATTTGTGGTGTTTATGTCCATTATTAATTTCTATATATATATTTACGGGTACAATCGCTTTAATACAGGAGACCTGGTCATGATTTCTAATTACATATTTATCGTGAACACGAAATATTTAAACATATTGAGTTTCGCGTCACGAAGGACTAACAACGAACATTATTATTGAGTTTATCTCCGATGGTAAATTTTATTGTTGATGTTAAACAACTTTTAATTTGAGTTTCAAATTAGAGGTTTTAACTATAAAAGTTAAAGGCCTCTAAAATTTCTAAAACAAACCTAGATCGTTAATAAATTGCTGCATATTTACACAGATTAATATCAGTTCATGGCCTATCTTAAGGTTATATATTTGTGTGGGAGTTTACGCTTATGCGTTTAGGAGATGCGATTTTGAAAGGTTATTCAATTCTTTCTATTAGTTCACGCTCCCCCTATATACATGTATATCTTAATCTAATTTTCAGTAGTTAATAAAATACTTATTTATTCATCCACTCAAGTTCAACTGCATTTCTTTTAAATCTGTATTAGATGACAATTAACGTTAATACAGTTTTTTCAAATATTTATTCATTAATTTAATTTTAAAAAGTTGATGTCTTTAGGTTGGATTCGGACTAAATGACCACATATTTAAAATACAGCTGATTTAAGTTACAGGTTATGTGGTAGAACAACGGTTTTAGCAAATAGATTATGTTAAATTATTTGTAATTATTTCATAAAAAAACTAAAACAATTTAGCTTTAATGACATAGGTAGGAATTGAATTTATTTTGTTTTGTTTATATTACTCGTTTTTCTAATTTGGTATTTTAAAAATATAATAATAATTTAAGTTTTGAGTTAATTGTTATCACTGAACTTTGTTTATAAAAATAAAAGTACTTTGTCTAAAAGTATTTCCATTGATATTCTACTTACTTTACTTTATCCAACGCCCATCCGAGGCTGTTCTGCTATTCGACGTCGAGCCTCCCAATATAGACTGACTATATTCTGCGGTGTTGACTGTAGTTGGGGACATAGGAAGAGATGTTCTCCGTCCATTCTTCCTACTTGGCACAGGGGGCAGGTGTCTTCATCTGCTAGGCCGATTCTATGTAGATGGGCTTGTAGGTAGTCGTGCCCCGTCAAAGTGCGGAAAAGTTGTCTTTCAATGTTACGTGGTATTCCGTCAGTTGCCAGGCTCGCCCACTTCCTTCTTTCCCTTTTGTTCTTTAATTTCCCGATAGTTTGGTGTGAAACGGTGATATCTAAAATCAAACCATTGATGTTCTAAAACAAGTCTATCGTATTTGGTATTTGAATTGCGAAAATTATTTCGATTCAAATAAATATTTTTTGATGTATAAGAATAATAAAAATAGACGGTTTATATCGCATACAGAATTTTTTATTAATCACTTAAACAATAGTTTATGACTATCCAAACTTTTTTTTAATTTGTTGTTTGATGGTTTTGTGATATTATTCTGTTGGGTCTGTATCTAGTTGTATTATGTTATTATTTATTATGTAGTCATTTATTTTGTCATTTAGGCAGTTTGTATTAATGATTACTGTAGTGTTGCTTTTGTCTGCTGTAGTGAGTGTGATGTTCTTTAGTTGTGCTTTTTTCTTATGTTTTCAGCGATTTTAATTTCATTGCTCATGTTTTGTGGGTTATGTTTTTTTGTTTGGTTAGGTTTTTTATGTCATGTCGAAGTGAGTCTTGGTCTTTGGTGTCGGTTTTTTGTATGGCTGTTTCTGTTTGTAATATAATGTTTCTGTTTGTTATGTTATTTGGTTTATAATGTAGGTTGTATTTTTTTACTAAGAAATTTTTGTACTAAGAAAAATGGACAATAATTTTACTGTTAAGGAATCAGTGCCTAGCTTTATTTTGCTCTAAAAAACAACTTCGAAGAAGCAACATTTTAAAATGTTAAAATGGGGAGGAAGAAAATTAAGTGGCAAAGAATTAAAGGTTGGAACAAGAAATTGAGGTGATGTTTTTTTTAGAAATATCGTTTTCGTGTTAGGCATATCGTCTTTCATTATGCCTAAGCATAGGGATATATAAAATAGATACATCCTAGAATACTGTGTAACAAACAAATGTAGGGGATAAAGTATTTAACTTAAACCTAAAACACTCCTTACCATAAAACCATAAAGATATTTATAAACCTATCATAGAAGCTTTTTGGGTGTTCTCTGCAGTAAAGGGATTACGGCAGAGACGCAACTACTATATACGCTATGAATGTAGTGAAATCATAACTGAATAAGCAACTATTAATACATTGTATTCCAAAGCAACTCATTTGAATGAAAGCATCCCTTACTCAGACATGTCCTCAGAAACCGAGAGATTTATTTAATAGCATGATTAGAACAAACAGAGAGGGTTGCTGCGTTTTAAAAATCACCTCCCTCCTCAGAAGAGACGTGGATGGATTGAAGGGAGGGTTTAAATTTGTTTACTTGAGACAAGGTAATACGCCATATTTGTTTCCAAGGATAACGAGACCGGAAGAAGACAAATACATTACATGCAACTTGACGCAATGTTTCAGCAGAAAGCTAGGAATAACAACAAGTAAAGTAGATTGCATATTATAAAAGTTTTGATTTTATATAAGTTTGATATTAAACAGTTATTCTATGAGTAAGAAAACTTTTGTGAATTTCATAATATTAATATACTAAGGATCACAATATAAACTAAGAACTGTCTTTTAAATCTGTTGTAGTCTAAACTTGGATAGGATTACTGTGTTTTATTAATTGGATAAGAATTTACTTCAATTGGTAAATGTCAATAAAAATGATTTAACAAATTGTTTAGTAGGTCTGTAAACGTTTTAAGATTTTTTTGTAACAATTATTTGAATTGAATTAATGTAATCCTTAGCTTCTAGAAAACTGTTCCATCTATAACTGCATAACCGGAGACATTCCTAGCGAACAGAATCCATCGTCTTAATAGCATTAACTTAAGCAATAAAGTTTCTGTTTTATTTACTTCTAAACTCTAAACTTTGTACCTCGATAATAAAAGGTAGCATTAACTTTATTATAAAACTATAGCACTCGTAACTACACAAAATGTTTACTCAAATTATCATGAATATTTCGGTAAAAAAACAATCATTCAGACGAGCTTGTAGTAATTTCCTTTGAAGATGATTGTTTTACAATCGAAATACACAGCAGGGTTTAAATAAAACTTTAATGTGGTTACGAGGTTTCACTTATTTGTAATTATCAATTAAGTATAAATATTAATGTGTATATAGCGATAGAATTTGTAGAGAAAGATCACTAACGTACACGCTGTAGTCTGGGCAAGCTGCCAAAATGGCGAAACGAAAGAGAAACACATATTTCCCACATGAGAGTATAGTAGCAGACGGTGTTCCTGCATTGTTCTGTATTTAAATTCGACGCCGCTTGTATTAAAATATTTTGTGGTGATTATTTTTTACGTGATAAAATCTTTTAACAATGGCGTAGTTAAAAATATAATAACCTTTCTCTAAAACCAGGGATTCTCAGAATAATAATTCAAAGATGAGGAATATACGAAGGTATAAGACCCCTCCAGGGCAGGCTCAAGGATCCAACAAATTAATTACGCAATTTATTACTACCTGGATTCAACGAGACCAAAGGAAGGTTTTCAAACGACATAGAGCAGTCTTTGTATTCAAAAGTGTGCATTCCCAATCATACAAAATCTCTACTGAATGAGAAAATTTACAATTAGAAAAATATGAATAACGCCTCACTTTTAAAACTACTACCAATTTATATATTCAACCAATGCAAAGTAATTTGCTTCAATAATAACCTTCTTATAAGAATTTTATTGTATTTAACGCAATTTTTATATATTTTACAATATTGTGTCCCACCTTCTGTGCTGTATTTTAAACATTAGGAATCATTTTATTTTTATTGTGCAAGTTTATAAATATTATCATTATGTTTTTTGTAATTTTAAAGAAAAATTTAAGATAAAAAATATATGTAATACATAAGAGTGAATATTTTTAATTTTAGCTGATTAAAGTTTGCGATTTATTAGGATTTTGTGTTTTTAAAATCGCTTTAGTTGGTTTTAAAATATTATTGTAATAATTATTATAGATGACAGTGAACTCAAGCAAATAAATATTGCTAAATGGAAATTTTGTATAACATTAGATAACTGCAACTGCTAAGACAAGGATCAAGATATCAACAACTATCCATCATTTATTTAGGAACAAACAACATGTTTAAGAACAAGGACAGGGGCAAGTTCCCAGAAGAAAAAAAATGAAATCAACCAACTAGAATTTATTTTTAAAGCTATTCTTTTTTTCGAATATTAAAACACACAAGTTTTCCGAAATAGTTTCTTAGACATGTCCTTCAGTAAACCAATAAAAAAAAGGAAAAATATATTTTTTTAAATACAAAATAATTATATTGAAAAAAACAAAAATATTTCTGTGTATTTAGCGTATAGTTAACACATTTTGTTTACCCATAATTCGTTTCTACTCTTACAAGGCTTTCAACACGATTTTAAGAATCGTGGAACTGTATTGGTCTAGTAAACTGTATCAGACGCTGCTGATTTGGAGCCGAGTGGATTTACGACGCAATAACTTAAGAGATGTTGTTAGACTTTATATCTGATGAAATCTACTTCCAATCTACTTTTTATTAACAACTAAAAGCAAGACAACTAACGACATTTGAAGCAATTGAATATTGTGCGTATTCTTAATTAACTCCTAAGGATTATTAACAGAGTTGAATTTTATTAAATAATGGTTTTTAATTTAGCGTAAGAAAACATATTACGAAATTCTTGGCTAAGTAAAAAAAAACCCTTGCTACAATATTCAAAACCTTTTCATAGTATGGTGCCACACAAGGGTTACTGGATTGACTGTATGTTATTTTGCCCAAATGGTCAAATTTATGCATACAAATTTCATTTCTTGACAAATCAACGTATTCTTTAAATATATATTAAAAATATAATATAAACAATATATAATTAAATATTATTTCAAGATTATTTTTTCAGTATTCCCACACAGTAAATAACCTACACTCATGGAGATAATCATGGCGTGTTTGCCTCTAAAAGGCCTATGCTAGGTGCAAAACATTACGCTTCATAGAAAATATTTATTTCTCCCGTGTAGAAATGGATCTGTCTCGTTATACTAAAAATACATAATTAAAATTTGTTTCTCGTTTTCACAAATAAAAAGTGTAGAATAGACAGATTAACCTCCTCTTAAACCTTTAGGGATATGAAAATGAATACTAAAGTAACGAAATTGAACCAAGATCCAGCTACCAACACACATGAGTTAAGTATATTTAAATCAACAAATTGCAACTGCCTTTGCTTAGGCATTTTAATTGTTGTAAGTCTCTACTTTTTTCATGTCTCGAAACCAAATACATGATATACATAATTTAAAATCATATAGCTTGATATAATCTATAGCTCGTACATACTATGATATAATCATATTATATAATCATAATAGCTCGTATATTGACCTTTACGTTTTATTATTTTAAAAGTTACATATTGTTTGGACAAGTAAAAATATAGGTATTTTTGGTAATTGTAAAGTAATCTTAATACGAAGCAGATAGCACACAATAATAACAATACCATTTTATGAGTATTTATAATAACCTATTGAACATTAGATACATTGGACACATAAAATAAGCTTAAACTTTTGAATATATAATATGTCAGTCTTGCCTAAAGAACCACGTACATTATGTACAGGTAAACGTAACCTTAAGCTGAAGTAAATTTAACCATCTAAATACATGAGTAGTGTGAACATAACTATCTAGACACATGAGCCAAGTAAATACAACCACCTAGATATATAAGTCAAGGAAATACAACCACCTAGATACATGAGTCAAGCAAATACAAAAAAATAGATACATGAGTCAAGTAAATACAATCATCTAGATACATGAGTCAAGTAAATACAACCACGTAGATATATGAGTCAAGTAAATAAAATCATCTAGATACATGAGTCAAGTAAATACATCCACCTAGATACATGAGTCAAGTAAAACATCCATCTAGATACATGAGTTAAGTAAATACCACCATCTAGATACATGATTAAAATAAATACAACCATCTAGATACAGGTGTCACGTAAATACAACCATTTAAATACATGAGCCAAGTAAATACAACCATCTAGATACATGAGTCAAGTAAATACAACCCCCTAGATACATGAGTCAAGGAAATACAACCACCTAGATACATGAGTCAAGTAAATATCACACCTAGATACATGAGTGAAGTAAATAGAACCACCTAGATACATGAGTCAAGTAAATACAACCATCTAGATACAGGAGTCAAGGAAATACAACCCCTTAGATACATAGGTCAAGTAAATACAACCATATCGATTCATGAGTCAAGTAAAAGCATCCATCTACTTACATGAGTCAAGTAAATACAACCATCTAAATACAGGAGTCAAGTAGATAGAACTACTTAGATGCATGAGCTAAGTAAATACAACCACCTATATACAGGAGTCAAGTAAATACAACCATCTAGATACAGGAGTGAAGTAAATACAACCACTTAGATACAGGAGCCAAGTAAATACAACCACCTAGATACATGAGTCAAGTACATACAACCTATCTAGATACATGAGCCAAGTAAATAGAAACACCTAGATACAAGAGTCAAGTAAAAACTTCCATTTAAATACATGAGTTAAGTAAATACAACCATCTAGATACATGAGTCATGTAAAAACAACCATGTAGATACATGAGTCAAGTAAATACAATGATTTAGATACAAGAGTCAAGTAAATACCACCACCTAGATACATGATTCAATTAAATACAACCATGTAGATACATGAGTCAAGTAAATACAACCATCTAGATGCAAAAATGAAGTAAATACAACCACTTAGATACAGGATCCAAGTAAATACAACTACCTAGATACATGAGTCAAGTAAATACATCCACCTAGATACATGAGTCAAGTAAAACATCCATCTATATACATGAGTTAAGTAAATACCACCATCTAGATACATGATTAAAATAAATACAACCATCTAGATACAGGTGTCACGTGAATACAATCATCTAGATACATGAGTCAAGTAAATACCACCACCTAGATACATGAATCAAGTAAATACCACCACCTAGATACATGAGTCAAGTAAATACAACCATCTAGATACAGGAGTCAAGGAAATCCAACCATTTAAATACATGAGTCAAGTAAATACAACCATCTAGATACATGAGTCAAGTAAATACAACCACCTAGATACATGAGTCAAGGAAATACAACCACCTAGATACATGAGTCAAGTAAATATCACACCTAGATACATGAGTGAAGTAAATAGAACCACCTAGATACATGAGTCAAGTAAATACAACCATCTAGATACAGGAGTCAAGGAAATACAACCATTTAAATACATGAGTCAAGTAAATACAACCATCTAGATACATGAGTCAAGTAAATACAACCACCTAGATACATGAGTCAAGGAAATACAACCATCTAAATACAGGAGTCAAGTAGATAGAACTACTTAGATGCATGAGCTAAGTAAATACAACCACCTATATACAGGAGTCAAGTAAATACAACCATCTAGATACAGGAGTGAAGTAAATACAACCATTTAGATACAGGAGCCAAGTAAATACAACCACCTAGATACATGAGTCAAGTACATACAACCTATCTAGATACATGAGCCAAGTAAATAGAAACACCTAGATACAAGAGTCAAGTAAAAACTTCCATTTAAATACATGAGTTAAGTAAATACAACCATCTAGATACATGAGTCATGTAAAAACAACCATGTAGATACATGAGTCAAGTAAATACAATGATTTAGATACAAGAGTCAAGTAAATACCACCACCTAGATACATGATTCAATTAAATACAACCATGTAGATACATGAGTCAAGTAAATACAACCATCTAGATGCAAAAATGAAGTAAATACAACCACTTAGATACAGGATCCAAGTAAATACAACTACCTAGATACATGAGTCAAGTAAGTACAACCACCTAGATACATGAGTCAAGTACATGCAACCATCTACATACATGAGCCAAGTAAATACAAACATCTAGATACATGAGCAAAATAAATACAACCCCCTAGATACTGAGGCCAGTAAATACAACCATCTAGATGCATGAGTCAAGTAAATACAACCATCTAGATACAGGAGTCAAGGAAATACAACCACTTAGATACATGAGTCAAGTAAATACAACCATCTCGATACACGAGTCAAGTAAATGCAATCATCTAGATACATGGGTCAAGTAAAAGCCTCCTCCTAGTTACATGAGTCAAGTAAATACAATCATCTTGATACATGAGCTAAGTAAAAACATCCATCTAGATACAGGAGCCAAGTAAATACAAGCATCTAGATACATGAGCCAAATAAATACAACCTCCTAGATACTGAGTCAAGTAAATACAACCACTTAGATACATGAGTCAAGTAAATGCAATCATCTTGATACATGGGTCAAGTAAAAGCCTCCTCCTAGTTACATGAGTCAAGTAAATACAATCATCTTGATACATGAGCTAAGTAAAAACATCCATCTAGATACAGGAGCCAAGTAAATACAAGCATCTAGATACATGAGCCAAATAAATACAACCTCCTAGATACTGAGTCAAGTAAATACAACCACTTAGATACATGAGTCAAGTAAATACAACCATCTCGATACACGAGTCAAGTAAATGCAATCATCTTGATACATGGGTCAAGTAAAAGCCTCCTCCTAGTTACATGAGTCAAGTAAATACAATCATCTTGATACATGAGCTAAGTAAAAACATCCATCTAGATACAGGAGCCAAGTAAATACAAGCATCTAGATACATGAGCCAAATAAATACAACCTCCTAGATACTGAGTCAAGTAAATACAACCATTTAGATACATGAGTCAAGTAAATACAACCACTTAGATACATGAGTCAAGTAAATACAACCATCTCGATACACGAGTCAAGTAAATGCAATCATCTTGATACATGGGTCAAGTAAAAGCCTCCTCCTAGTTACATGAGTCAAGTAAATACAATCATCTTGATACATGAGCTAAGTAAAAACATCCATCTAGATACAGGAGCCAAGTAAATACAAGCATGTAGATACATGAGCCAAATAAATACAACCTCCTAGATACTGAGTCAAGTAAATACAACCATTTAGATACATGAGTCAAGTAAATACAACCACTTAGATACATGAGTCAAGTAAATACAACCACCTAGATACATGAGTCAAGTAAATGCAATCATCTTGATACATGAGCCAAATAAATACAACCTCCTAGATACTGAGTCAAGTAAATACAAGCATCTAGATACATGAGCCAAATAAATACAACCTCCTACATACTGAGTCAAGTAAATACAACCATTTAGATACATGAGTCAAGTAAATACAACCACTTAGATACATGAGTCAAGTAAATACAACCATCTCGATACACGAGTCAAGTAAATGCAATCATCTTGATACATGGGTCAAGTAAAACCCTCCTCCTAGTTACATGAGTCAAGTAAATACAATCATCTTGATACATGAGCTAAGTAAAAACATCCATCTAGATACAGGAGCCAAGTAAATACAACCTCCTAGATACTGAGTCAAGTAAATACAACCACTTAGATACATGAGTCAAGTAAATACAACCATCTCGATAGACGAGTCAAGTAAATGCAATCATCTTGATACATGGGTCAAGTAAAAGCCTCCTCCTAGTTACATGAGTCAAGTAAATACAATCATCTTGATACATGAGCTAAGTAAAAACATCCATCTAGATACAGGAGCCAAGTAAATACAAGCATCTAGATACATGAGCCAAATAAATACAACCTCCTAGATACTGAGTCAAGTAAATACAACCATTTAGATACATGAGTCAAGTAAATACAACCACTTAGATACATGAGTCAAGTAAATACAACCATCTCGATACACGAGTCAAGTAAATGCAATCATCTTGATACATGGGTCAAGTAAAAGCCTCCTCCTAGTTACATGAGTCAAGTAAATACAATCATCTTGATACATGAGCTAAGTAAAAACATCCATCTAGATACAGGAGCCAAGTAAATACAAGCATCTAGATACATGAGCCAAATAAATACAACCTCCTAGATACTGAGTCAAGTAAATACAACCATTTAGATACATGAGTCAAGTAAATACAACCACTTAGATACATGAGTCAAGTAAATACAACCATCTCGATACACGAGTCAAGTAAATGCAATCATCTTGATACATGGGTCAAGTAAAAGCCTCCTCCTAGTTACATGAGTCAAGTAAATACAATCATCTTGATACATGAGCTAAGTAAAAACATCCATCTAGATACAGGAGCCAAGTAAATACAAGCATCTAGATACATGAGCCAAATAAATACAACCTCCTAGATACTGAGTCAAATAAATACAACCTCCTAGATACTGAGTCAAGTAAATACAATCATCTTGATACATGAGTCAAGTAAATACAACCACTTAGATACATGAGTCAAGTAAATACAACCATCTCGATACACGAGTCAAGTAAATGCAATCATCTTGATACATGGGTCAAGTAAAAGCCTCCTCCTAGTTACATGAGTCAAGTAAATACAATCATCTTGATACATGAGCTAAGTAAAAACATCCATCTAGATACAGGAGCCAAGTAAATACAAGCATCTAGATACATGAGCCAAATAAATACAACCTCCTAGATACTGAGTCAAGAAAATACAACCATTTAGATACATGAGTCAAGTAAATACAACCACTTAGATACATGAGTCAAGTAAATACAATCATCTTGATACATGAGCTAAGTAAAAACATCCATCTAGATACAGGAGCCAAGTAAATACAAGCATCTAGATACATGAGCCAAATAAATACAACCTCCTAGATACTGAGTCAAGTAAATACAACCATTTAGATACATGAGTCAAGTAAATACAACCACTTAGATACAGGAGTCAAGTAAATACAACCACTTAGATACATGAGTCAAGTAAATGCAATCATCTTGATACATGGGTCAAGTAAAAGCCTCCTCCTAGTTACATGAGTCAAGTAAATACAATCATCTTGATACATGAGCTAAGTAAAAACATCCATCTAGATACAGGAGCCAAGTAAATACAAGCATCTAGATACATGAGCCAAATAAATACAACCTCCTAGATACTGAGTCAAGTAAATACAACCATTTAGATACATGAGTCAAGTAAATACAACCACTTAGATACATGAGTCAAGTAAATACAACCATCTCGATACACGAGTCAAGTAAATGCAATCATCTTGATACATGGGTCAAGTGAAAGCCTCCTCCTAGTTACATGAGTCAAGTAAATACAATCATCTTGATACATGAGCTAAGTAAAAACATCCATCTAGATACAGGATCCAAGTAAATACAAGCATCTAGATACATGAGCCAAATAAATACAACCTCCTAGATACTGAGTCAAGTAAATACAACCATTTAGATACATGAGTCAAGTAAATACAACCACTTAGATACATGAGTCAAGTAAATACAACCATCTCGATACACGAGTCAAGTAAATGCAATCATCTTGATACATGGGTCAAGTAAAAGCCTCCTCCTAGTTACATGAGTGAAGTAAATACAATCATCTTGATACATGAGCTAAGTAAAAACATCCATCTAGATACAGGAGCCAAGTAAATACAAGCATCTAGATACATGAGCCAAATAAATACAACCTCCTAGATACTGAGTCAAGTAAATACAACCACTTAGATACATGAGTCAAGTAAATAGAACCATCTCGATACACGAGTCAAGTAAATGCAATCATCTTGATACATGGGTCAAGTAAAAGCCTCCTCCTAGTTACATGAGTCAAGTAAATGCAATCATCTTGATACATGAGCTAAGTAAAAACATCCATCTAGATACAGGAGCCAAGTAAATACAAGCATCTAGATACATGAGCCAAATAAATACAACCTCCTAGATACTGAGTCAAGTAAATACAACCACTTAGATACATGAGTCAAGTAAATACAACCATCTCGATACACGAGTCAAGTAAATGCAATCATCTTGATACATGGGTCAAGTAAAAGCCTCCTCCTAGTTACATGAGTCAAGTAAATACAATCATCTTGATACATGAGCTAAGTAAAAACATCCATCTAGATACAGGAGCCAAGTAAATACAAGCATCTAGATACATGAGCCAAATAAATACAACCTCCTAGATACTGAGTCAAGTAAATACAACCATTTAGATACATGAGTCAAGTAAATACAACCACTTAGATACATGAGTCAAGTAAATACAACCATCTCGATACACGAGTCAAGTAAATGCAATCATCTTGATACATGGGTCAAGTAAAAGCCTCCTCCTAGTTACATGAGTCAAGTAAATACAATCATCTTGATACATGAGCTAAGTAAAAACATCTATCTAGATACAGGAGCCAAGTAAATACAAGCATCTAGATACATGAGCCAAATAAATACAACCTCCTAGATACTGAGTCAAGTAAATACAACCACTTAGATACATGAGTCAAGTAAATACAACCATCTCGATACACGAGTCAAGTAAATGCAATCATCTTGATACATGGGTCAAGTAAAAGCCTCCTCCTAGTTACATGAGTCAAGTAAATACAATCATCTTGATACATGAGCTAAGTAAAAACATCCATCTAGATACAGGAGCCAAGTAAATACAAGCATCTAGATACATGAGCCAAATAAATACAACCTCCTAGATACTGAGTCAAGTAAATACAACCATTTAGATACATGAGTCAAGTAAATACAAGCATGAACATACAAGAGCCAATTAAATACAACTATCTAGATACAGGAGTCAAGTACATAGAACCATCTGAATGCATGAGTAAAGTAAATACAACTATATACAAACAGCATGAGCTTTACACAAGTAAATAATTTTTGATAACATTAGCAATTCTATTGTTTATAAACTTTTTTTTGACGTGTAAAACAAAAAAAAGTTAACGTTAAATCTAAATTGAAACTAAAATATAGAAATCTTTTTTATTATAATAACACATTTTCTTTTTGCATAATGTTTCGTATAGCCTACTATGCTCTACTTTGTATTGCACTGCCCCATGCCTGTATTAAAAGTATAAAAAAAATATGTATTTCGATTAATGGTTTGAAAGTAAGAACATAATTGTAATTTTTAATAATTGGTGCCATTTTCTACCTGAGGCGTTAGTTCACATTTGAGTGCTTGATATATTAGTTGATACTTCGTTGATACTTTGTTGATCACACTTGTCTTTAGAAACTTTTTGTTTAATTTGGGCGGGCGTTTTTCGAGATTCGCACCCACTAAGCCAATCCGAACGTAACTAATTGTTTAAATTAAAACTCACTACACCTCAGTTACAATGAGTTGACAACGGGATGCATCTTTCGAAATGTTACCCCCTATTCTAAACAAAGTATGTACGTGGTTCTTTAGGCAAGAGTGAAATATTATATATTCAAAGGTTTAAGCTTATTTTATGTGACCAATGTATTTAGAGTTCACTGGATTATTATAAATACTCATAAAATGGTATTGTTGTTATTGTGTGTTATCTGTTTTGTATTAAAATAACTTTACAATTACCAAAAATACCTATATTTTCACTTGTCCAAACATTATGTAACATTTAAAATATTAAAAAGTAAAGGTCGATATACAAGCTATTATGATATAAAATTATGTATATCATGTATTTGATATCGATACATGGTAAAAGTAGAGACACAATAAATAAAATGCCTAAGCAAATGCAGTTGCAATTTGTCATAATTAAAGCCTAATGTATTAAAGGAATACCAGTTTGCAAAACTTAACGACGGCTATTGAGTCCAAGGCTTAACCCGCTGGACGTTAAAGTGCAATCTATCTTTATATGTGTCTATTTGTAAGGACTTTAAATTGAATAGTGTATACGAAAGATAATACTCCATTGTAAATACCCGAGATTGATTTATTGGTTCAATTCAATCGGAGCTGCAGCGCTACATTTTGATTTATTTCACTTTAAACTTCTATATTCTATAGAATATTATTATTAATAATAAGAAAACAGAAACTCGAAAATAACTTTGTACATAATAAGTGAGAAAATATTTGTACAAATTTTACATTCACTGGTAACGAAATAAATAAAATTACAAGATTATTTAAAGAAATAAATTTACAAATTACATATAAAACTGAAAATAAAATTAAAAATTTAATAAACAATAACAAAAATCAAAATAATATGCACGAAAGAAATGAAGTATATAATATAAAATGTCAATCTTGTAATAAACTATATGTAGAACAAACAAAAAAGAAATTGAAAGAAAGATACAAAGAACATTTAAACGCTTATATCAAACCAAACATATACAAATCAAATTTAGCTACGCATTGTATTAATAATGGACACGTGTTTCCGGAAATAGAAAATATGAAATTAATAAAAGAATTAAATAAAGGATTAAAAATGAATATATTTGAAACATTGGAAATTTATAAACATAAAGTTATAGACAAATTAATTGATGAACAAATTCAAGTGAGATTAAAGGACCAAACTATTTATAAAGTCATTGATGTTATAGAAAAATTTACATAAAGTGCAATACTTATAAACGTATGGTTCTTTGTAGCACATATGATTTAATTTTGTAAAAATATGTTATTAGCTAATTATTTTCCTGAAGATGCTGGTACTATTTTATCGGCGAAAATCTTTGAATAAATATATTCGTTAAAAGTATTCTTGTTTTTGAAATATTTTTTTTTATTATATATATATATATATATATATATATATATATATATATATGTATATATTCCTAAATACAAACATATTCTCGTCCAATGAGAACAACGAGATAGAACCGGAAGGGTTCATTTACGAATAAAAACACCCCGGTTCCGGAAGTATTTCCGGCACGAAACACTTCCTTTATAGGAAGGTCAGATTTAATAATTTGAGTTTCGGGTTAAATTTTTATTTACGATGCCAATGGAAGTTTTTTTCTAGGGTTGCCCGTTATCTTTTTGCACTGATATGTTTGCGCTACATAACTCATTTTCTAACATTTTAACTTATATAATAGCCTGAATCAGATATTACGTTTCGTAAAACCAATTTTTAGTATTTTACATGTTTGTAATAACCAAAATAATTGTAAATTTAGCTAAATATTAACTCACTCGTCGTTTTAATTTCAGACAAAATATTAGGGTATTGACTGCATAAACACTTTAGTCATAAAAATATTCAACGGCAAATGTTTACGTCGGCATGTTTAAGAGTGTAAAATTATGAAACTCAGTTACAATGCGCGTTTCGTATCAGAAAGGACTTTGATAAACTGATGCAGTTAGGCTGACTTAGACGGAAATTTGTTTACCGGCGTGCAGGATATTGCAGCACATTAATTTTCTAGGTAAAAAGTAAAATACGAAAAGTAGTATTTCATCCTCATGGCGAATGCTTAGGTGTTCTCTTATCTTCTTTAGAATTTACTCAGAAATTCTAATGTTTTATTAATTTTTAAATGTTTTAAAACAATTGTAATTGCGTCTTCCTCTACACACCATACACTTAATGATAATTATACCATAGGTGTCTTTTATTTTCTCTTTACATATTTTAAAAAGGGTAAAGTTTAAATTGATACTTTGTCAGTATTTTTGGATTTTCCAGGCTTAATCAGTTTTATCAAGTGAATTCTTACGTCAGGATAAAGTCAAGATAAAAAATACATAACATTGTACTTATGTTACTTACAACGCCGTACGTATTGTATTTAATCTGTTTCTTATTAAAATTATTTTTCTTTCATAAATACGTAGGTATATATTTTCAAGATAATTTCCTACACTTCATATTGAACTTATTAAAAATTTCCTATCGTTTGAAAGCTACTATTGAGTGATACACTCGGTGCTACAGTTCTTTTGTTATGATCCCTTCTAATCTTTTATTCGTCGATTTCTATCCCCGTTTTTACTTTTTCGTCAGTAAATATTCTTGTACCTGAAATATCCTCGTCAAATCTTTCTGTTCCCGTTGTCGGACTCTCTAACTCGTTCCTTTTACTATCTGGTTTCTTTAAATTATTCAACCCACTGGTCCCAGGTTTTACTACAGTTTTTTTACAACCTACTACCGCTCTTCTAAATAATAATTACCCTTAATTTCAAGTTGATCTCATTAGATGTGTAGGTTAAACTGTTTCCTGCTTGCGATTACTGAACGCATATTACTATTGGTATAATTGGAAGCAGCATCTGGACATTTGTAGGGATTTAAAAAATATTTAACTCTTGGAAATTTGTGCAATAACACAAAGTAAATCTTTGTCTAAAGATTTACAATTTTGCCAATTTAAATGCTTGCGGACAGCTGGTTATCAAGTGAATTCAAATATCCTATATTCATACAACTTGTCATGGTAATTATATATATATATTCACACACAATAAATAATATCTGGAAAATAATCCAAATAAGTGAAACTCGTTTTATTTTATAATGGATCATTCCCTGGGTAATTATCTCTCGCTTTCGACTAAATTCAGTAATACCTTCCTCACACAGTCATTAGCTGTAACACCTCGGTCAACTTATAAGAATTATCTAATCACATTTAATAAACCTAATAATTCCTAGACAATTAAGAAATAGGTGTTTCGTGCTAATGTTTGTCTGCCAAATGAAATAAATTTACTTGTATTTATGTCAAATGTATTTCAATTTGTTCAATTTCTTTTAACACTTAGCTATAGACATAAATCGTGTATTCTATCAATAATGATGTGCCTTCATTTAATGTAAATGATTATTGCCATATTTAAAAAAAAAATGTTTTTACATTCAAATATTTTTTTGCATAATAATTGTGTAATAATCCCACACTTTAGTTATAACATCACAAGTTTGCAAACGATCTTTAAATAAGCTAATATAAATGTTTTCAGGGTTGTTAATAAAGTAAAATAACTCATTTATGAGTCACATAGTTAATTTCACAGATAAATAATCTACAACCAATTTATTAGCGTTTATACAATATAGAAGTTTAAACATTCTTCATTTTTCAATTTTGCGAAAACCTGGACATAGTTAGGCATTATATTATTCAGTCTGGGTTTGGAATCTAAAAATCCAGCCTGGTAGAACTTTTTCTTAATAAGTACACAAGCATAAAACCGTACTTAGATTAAATTTTAGTTATTCGCTATTATAATTAGTTTTAATAACTATTTCAGGGATTTGGAGATATCTTATAAAGTTTTTTTTTGAGCAGAAATCTTAGTTCCTTACAACACTAAAAACTTTTAAATGTTTATAAATTTGCCTATAGTAGCACTTACGTTGTTTGTTGAGGAAGGCCGTTTCGGGAGATGTGTCCCATTGTCAACTCACACCGACTCTGGCGGTCTGAGTTGACAATGGGACACATTCTCCCGAAACGGCCGTCATCAACTAACAAACTAAGTACTACTATAGGCAAGTTTATAAACATTTAAAAGTGTTTAGTGATAAATAGTAGCTCACGTGAAGATGGAATCAACAAATATTCCTTAAAACAATCACAAATACAGTTTTAAATATATTTCTTCAATTTTTTATGAATTATTTTTTTAATTTAAATAGTTGAAGATATTTGTTACATGTACATTGAAGATATTTACAATTCGTAAAGTAATAATGGTCTAAATAAACAAATTTATAAAATCTGGATTTGTACCATGAAGAACTTTTGATGAAATGTGAAACTCGAATAGTGATTCTCTAAGGAACTGATTCATTCCCATAAGCAATGCAAACAAAGAAGTGAAGGAAAGGGCTTCAATATAGAGCCGAGACAGATCCTTTCAGTCATTGTCAGTCAGTCGACTGATTTATTTCCCCAGCAGAAGCAATTCATTCATTGCAGTTAAAGGCTTATTGGACTGAAAGGTATAAACTTTGACTGCTTCAGTTTAGTATTATCGTCACATTTTTGTAAATCTGCATAGACTTTTATTATAATTACGTGTAAGGTTCATTCTGGTACAAATTATTTTGTTTCTGGACTTGCTAAATGTGTAGTAATTACTAAATAAAGCGCCGGCATTTTAAAGTCTATGCAGGCTAATAAATTAGGCAGGGAAGCGAGATACTTACTGAGCAGGGACAATTTTGAGGAGTTTTATAAACGTTAGTTAAAAGCGTAACAAATTGTACATTTTATATAAAAATTTAAATATAGTGATATTGGGATTCAGGTTGCTTGGATTAAAAACCAATATAATTATCACTGGAAATTATTGCAAGTTGTAGATGTAAATAAAACAATAAACCATAAGAATTTTTTAAATTGTATCAACTTGTTTAAAAATACATTGTTGAACGCCAAAAACTAATATAAGTATTGGAATCAGACGAATATTTTTATAATAAAAACACTACTTAGTAGATGAATAGTTCCATTAACGTTTATATTTTAAAAATATTATATGAAGTTATATTAGGATATGTTTTAAAAATATTATATGAAGTTATATTAGGATATGTTTTAAAAATATTATATGAAGTTATATTAGGATATGTTTTAAAAATATTATATGAAGTTATATTAGGATATGTTTTAAAAATATTATATGAAGTTATATTAGGATATGTTTTAAAAATATTATGTGAAGTTATATTAGGATATGTTTTAAAAATATTATTAAATCCAAATTCTACTGAGAAGAAATACAGGTGTATCTCGCCAATATCTTAAACGTTCAATTTTAAATATACAAATTTCCACAAACCTTTTCAGTAAACTTGAGGCACACATTTCTATAGAATTGTATACTTATATACTTGTAAACTTATATAACAAGTTTTTAATAGAAGATAAAGTACTGGAGATATTTACTGGTGTTATATAGGCCTGTTTACAATTAAACGTATATAAACTACAAAATAAATAAAACCTCTAAACGACAAAAACGATTTATTTAAACCCTAATGTACATTTCTATTATAAAGGGGGAGTTATTATTGTAATAATTTCCTCTTAAGATAATTGCAATCGAAATGTACATGGTTTTATTTTAGATAAAACGTTTTTGTGATTAAAAGAATTGGTTTATTTAAATTGAATAATACACGACAGTTGCTCCAAGCTGTTTAACTCATACACCGTGAAGATAAGGTATTAAAAACAAAATGGAGCCAACATTATTAGTAATCTCTCACCAGGGCAGAGCATTTATCATGTAACGCTACAAAGAATGCGATAACTATATCAGAGATATATTATATATTATATTTTATATTATAATTATATATTCTATATATAATATTATATATATAATTATTATATTATATATTATATATATTCTTTATATATTATATATTATTATTATATTATATTATATTTATAAGTTAATTTAATTATCTAGACACTGAATGGTCCTATATAATTAAAGGATAATTTAACATACATTAAAGGAATAATTTATATTATTAACGAATAAATCAATACAGAATAAATAAAGTAACGAAATGAAAATTTCACACAACAGCCAGTTTAAAATATTATTTTAGTCCTAATGCGTTAAAAAATTACATGAATAAATAACCATTTAATCCGCCTGTCAGATATTTAAGCCTTGAAGTTCAAACCACTTTATGCTTTAGTGTAATCAATAGATGTAGAAACTCAGTCCTCCCAGTGTTTGACAAAGGCTCCGGGTTTTAGCAGTTACATTGAACAAACACTCGTCGCCGCTTCCGCCTAGGTCTTGTACTTTCGTCACATGTGTCAGATTGCTGTTTTAGTGACGAAATTTTCGTCCAGAGTTTTATAATATTTAGATACTCTTGTATGAAAGTATGAGTTTCAAGTGAAAATTATACAATATTATTTTATTCCACCCTCTCTTGAGCTACTAGTTTTCACTAAAAACAGTTGAGAATATATTAGTATGTTACAATTTCCTAACGTAGCACTTACTGTCTGATATGGCAATGGCTTATACCTCCCGAAATGGCCATTCTCAATAGTCAAAATGTTAGAGCTAATTACACAAGAGTAACATACTAATATTTGTTCAAGTGTTTTTAGAAAACAATTCACAATTAAATATAACAAAAATTAATGTTATATCGAGAAGGACAAGTATTTCTGACAACACTATTCAATTTTTAATAATTTTTTCCACTATTCTACTTCTTGTTTAATGTATGTCTTTTACACCGTCTACAAAACCGATAAACTAAATGCCACTTATACGGGACTTTAAATCTTGAGAATGATTTTATAAAATACAGTAAATCTTAGCATATTTTACAAGTAGGCGACTAGGTCATGCATTTCCCGCCTTTACACCTTCGCGCCAGTAACATCTTCACATCGTTAACTCCACGTTGTTAGTCCCTAAGAATCGTCAGTAGTCTATCTTACTGACAACAGTAGACTCTAATATTGGTCAGTAGCCTTAAGTTATTATACTTCTCATAATATTAGTTGTCTTTATTGTGAATTGTGGTTAAGTATTTGTATTGTACTATCCAGACCGAATATTCGGAAATATTTACTTCATAATGCTGTCATTTAAAAGATGCTAAATAAATATTACGTATATTATAAGTTAAAGATTGGCTTCCTAGATTTAACATATAAGAAATACACACTTCTGGACTCTTTCCTTACAACACAATTGTTAATCTGCACTTGTTTTCAGCAACAATGATGCCCTTATCAGTGATAAAACTACTCTTGCCACTGATGAGAGTAACAAGGTTGCCGAAGACATTTTCTAATTAAAGTTTGTGCTGTGAGAAAAGTCTTTAGAAGTGTGTATTTATTATATATTTACTTTTTAATAAACACTTCTAGGAAATAAATATCGATAAAAGCTTTGAAATACAGTGAAGACAAATAAATTTAAATGTATCAAAGTGTGTACAATTGCTATCAAGAAATGATAAAGTAGAAATCATCATAAGTCATTGAGTGGTAAAGAATATATTGCTTTAGTTGAAGAAATAAATCACCTCTCTGACAGTGACAAAAGTTATTTTCAAGTATCAAAGGCTAAACTTGTGTTCAAAAACTTTTCAAATCATTACTCACGAGTGAAACGCTTAATAAAATAAAGGTAAATAATTTTAAAGTTTTAAAGAAAGCAAAATGTTTGTAAAATATGTTATTGTTTCAGTTCTAGTAAACATTAGAAGAGCTTCATAAGGACATGAAAAATTATAAGCAATGTAAGTGAGAACGTCTTTTAAGAAATTAAATACAATTTTAATTTTAGTACTGTTTTGTTTATTATAGCACATTTTAGAAAAGTAATATTCTAGCACCATATCAGCTCACATATTTTATACGACAGTGATCTATTGATCATCAGTGTATATTTGAAACGCACATTGTGTACACGCGTGTGTGCGTCCCCGTACTGGTGTGGTTGGGGATGCCGTTAACTCTCTCACTGGACTTAGTTACTCCTTTTTTGCCAGTGAACCTACCACAAACAGACGGTGAGATCCCACGCTCTACGTTCTTACAGCTGACTACGTTTTTACAAAAATATTTTAAATATTTAATACGTTGTTACGTATTTTATCACTTCGTTTTACTGTACTTTTATCTAATATTATTAAGAAGTTTTAATTAGATCGGTTCCCGTCAATTCTGTCTGGGTGAATTTTTGCAGCCTTGTTAAAATTAAATTTGTGATGAGCTAGAAACCTGAAATTTTAAAAATAAGCCAGAATTAGATGACAATGCAATATTCACTTGGTTTCTTGTCTCTAAATTTTGTGTTTTAGTATTCCAACAGGCCCAATAACTAAATACCGTATGACCGATCAAGATTGGTGCTAACATATATTTCATTAAACTACATCGGTCTATTTGGGCTAAAAAGACTAGTTATAGGTGTTATTGATTAAAAGTTTTCAAAATAGTTTGTTTTGAGTTAAATCTAGTTTTTATAAAGTTATGTACATTTTAAAAATATTACTGAAACAAAATCACAGTTATTTTGCAAAATATTTAGTGTTTCATAATTGACTTTTTAGATATTAACCCAGAGCTAAAACTATGAGAACTAGACACTTAAAATTAACTTATGCTTTCAAACCGATTTCTTCCACTAACCACAATGAAATATCAATGGTGCTTCGACGTGAAAATTTGCGTTTGTCATTATTAAACACGGGCTTAGTTATTGAAAGTAACATCGCCTCACTTTCGAAGATAATTTTATTTTAGGCATTAGCCTGATAAAATGTTTCAAAATGTTTTTTTGAAATTATTCTACATTAAACGTTTTTTTTTAAATTTTTATTTTCTCAACTGTTATAGTGTGTGTGTGTGGTGTTTGTTTGTGTGTGTGTTTATATGTGTAAGTGGGTATGTGTGTGTGTGTGTTTGTGTGTGTGTATGAGCGTGCGCGCGCGCGTGTGTGTGTGTGTATGTGTGTGTGTGTTTGTGTGTGTGTGTGAGTGTAAGCGTGTGTAAGTGTGTGTGTGTGCGTTTCTGTCTGTGTGAGTGTGTATTACTGTGTTTGTGTGTGTGCTTGTGTGATTGTGTGTTTGTTTGTGTGTGTGTGTGTGTGTGTGTGTGCGTGTGTGCGTGTGTATGTGTGTGTGTGTGTGCGTGTGTGTGTGTGTGTGTGTGTCTGTGTCTATGTGTGTGTGCGTGTGTGTGTGTGAGTGTGTGTGTGTATGTATGTGTATGTGTGTGTGTGTGTGTGTGTGTGTGTGTGTGTGTGTGTGTGTGTGTGTGTGTGTGAGTGTGTGTGTGTGTGTGTGCACGCGCGCGCGCATGTGTGTGTGTGCGCGTGTGTGTGTATGTGTGTGAGTGTGTGTGTGTGTGTGTATGTGTGTGTGTGTGTGTGTGTGTGTGTGTGTGTGTGTGTGTGTGTGTGTGTGTGTGTGTGCGCGCGAGGGTGCGCGTGTGTGTGTGTGTGTGTACAAAGATTAAAGCAAGTGTTATTTGCAATATTAAGCATAGGCTATATATTATTTGTTGATGAAATCTTTTGTTACGTATTCACAACAAGAATATGTTTAAAATATAGGACTTTAAATATAATAGTGCGAAACTCATGATAAGGTTGACAATAATGTTTGGTGAAATGGTTAAATGTTCAAGTATTTACTACCTCATTACTTCCTTCGTATTTACAAAGTTTATATATATATATATATATATATATATATATATAATATATTTATAAAAAATATGTAACACAATATTCCTAGACTACTATTTATAAAGTTAGATACACACCTTCGTATTGATTGACCTATATATATTTAAAAAATTTTCATTTACCCCAAAACATTTATAGGCTAAATACCATACTAATAATAAACTCAGCTCATGATGAAAAATACAATTTTTTCCTTTGGAATGATGCGGTATAATTATCTTAATAATATCCTTCAGAAACAGCTTACTTTGATAAAAAATTTACAATTGGATCATTAATTTTGTTAAATAGCGTTTTCTTCCGCCAGTACTAAAGGGATTAATGTTGCGAAAGCCTCAAAGTAACTTCAAAGAAAGTCAATCCTTTCGTATTTTGTGTGAATGCTTCGGATATTGTCACTCGGTCGCTTGATTTATCTCTCTATGTGAAACAATTTATTCTTTACTCCTAAAGAAACATTCATTGAAATGCCTCTCGGTATATTCATGGTAGCAAGTTAGATTGAATTTTTAATGTTAGAACCTTTTGTTTGACTGGGAAATGTAAAAATACTTGATTTTAATATTTAATACATTTTATTAGTATACGTTTAATGATTGTAATAAAATGTTATATAGTTGTTCTGTAAAACATACATTGGGAGAAATAGAAATTGAGGGATAATTGGTGCAAACACCTGAATTGTCAACTAAATACTAATTTTTTTAAAAATTCGTAAACCAAATACTTTTAAAGATGGCCAGTGTATAGGTTTTAAGAAAACCAAGGGCAAAGCCCTCCTTTTGCGTTTTGATTTTTGAATTTTGACTAAATTTCACTAATCTACTAAATGATAGCTAGTTTCATTTTGAAGGTTGTTCGTCCCTAATACCGCCAGTACATTGAGAGAAATTCACAAAGTGCATTCTATTCCTTATTTATATTATATTTTAAGCACTAGAGATTTTTATTGGTAAAAACAGTTGTGTTCTAGCTCTTGGAGGGAGTCCCGACAGAAGTTATAACAAAATAGCTCCGGAAAAGTCATAGCGAAAATCGTCGAAAATATGAATCTGTAGATTTTTAATCAAACTTTTCATCTTTTTTGAACAATGTAGTTAATAAAGACTAATATTTACTGTAGTTAAAAGTATGGGGGTAACAAAAACATTTATTAGAAGCTTACTGAAGACAATTTTTTAAATAATTCAAATAAACCAGTTTTTAAAATTTAAAACAAGCCTAAAACGTTTTTATTAAAAAAATTGGATTGAAAATACATAACTTATTACTATCGTTATATTGAACTATTTGTATCAAAAAGTTTTACTAACATTCTATGTGTAAAACGGTTGTTCTATAACATAACCTATAACACAAAAAAAAACTGTTACATTAAATCGTGTATTCTGTAAAGTATGCGTTTCAGAAAAGGCGTGACGCGAAAGCAATGATTTAATATAAGGTTTGTTCACAGCGCTTTAAACATATATATTTTTGGACAGTATGAAAATTTGAAAAATAAATATTTTAACACAAATATTTAAAATTTTAAGTCGAGTTTAAATATCAAAATCAGGGTATATTTGACAATCAAAATTTTGATTCTAAAAGATGGACACCCATATGTTCTACACAAACTTTTCTTTGCATTAAAATTAATTATTTTTAAAATCAGAGTATATATATACACATACATACATATATATATATATATATATATATATATATATATATATATATATATATATTTCGTTCCTCTTTTAATTTTTATAAGGTGATAATTAGTTCAATTTTATATCATTTCTTCATAATATTGTATGTAATGTCATTTCTAAAAGACTTAACATAGTAGTTAATTTTTTTATCATTAGAACTTACCTAATATTGTTATAGTCATGTATGGAATTGTGAAGATAAAAGTAATGGTAATACTGTAATAATTTTGAAAAATATTTTCACTTTTTGATAGATTGTGAATTTGAGAGATAAAAACTGATGCTTAGGATTTTATATCTAGAGTTGTTTATTGCAAAAGGATTTTAAAACGAAATTACATATCGAAACAATCGTAAAGTTAAAGCTCTTTACAGCAAATACATCTTTCAAACAAAAACCTCATTACCTTTCTGTAAACACAGACACGATGCAAATATTTGCATATTTTTAACTTCTGCTTTACTTAACTCGTTTCTACTTCGCTGTATACAAATAGGTTTTAGAACGATGCTCTTGGAAGCTGTCAGGGAATATAAAAGACAATTAGAAGAATATAGGAGAAAGTAAAAATATTAATACTGTTTTTTGTTTTCAAATAAAATACATAATGAGGTAATAAAATAACACCATCAAACTCATCAATAAATTGTATCAAAAAACCATAGAAGATTTACAACAATTTTCTCAAAATTTGTATTTACAACAATTGAAAATTATGCAGCTATAACTATTATATTTTTTTTTTAACATTTGTATTATGTTTTCTCTAAAAATTTATTGTTGCTCGAAGAAGTTTTAATACCTTTATACCGCTCATTACACTGATGTAACTAGACAAAGTCAATTTACTTCAAACGGCCTACGTTTCCCGGGTGCAAGTTGGGCTTCGGTGTAGTGAAAAGGGTAAGGCATTAACAGGGACCTGAGGAAGTAGGCACAAGGTTTACGTCACACCAAACACTTTCATTAATTCCACTTTTTGGTGATTGGCATAGGTAATTGTAATTTTAGTTATACTGTGCCTTCACTCCCTGTATAGGTATTATCGTACGTCTTTAAAACACAGACACAAACACAAACACATACACACACACACACACACACACTTACATTCACTCACTCACATTCACACACACACACACACACACACACACACACACACACACACACATACATACATATATATATATATATATATATATATATATATATGTATGTATGTATGTGTGTGTGTGTGTGTGTGTGTGTGTGTGTGTGTGTGTGTGTGTGTGTGTGTGCGGGCGAGAAAAGTGAAGTGTGGTGTGTGTTGCGCTGTAATCAAAGAATTAAACTTATTCTCTAAATATCAACATTTCTTATACCTGTAAACATACGAGAACATACATAATATATATTGTTAAATTACAAAGTATGATACTCAGGCTCCAGTTTAGTAAAAGGTTTTATCTGGCTCTAAAAAATGTAAATAATTATTACTATTATTTATTTTGTGTGTCTTTGTGCTTAGCTTCTTTACATATTTGGATTTGTATATTATAATTAGCGTTGTTTATTATACCTAATAAGTGACCATATATTTTGTTATGACATGTTTAGGTGTGTGTTCTGCATAACATTTAATTGTATATAAAGTGCATATTTAGTGCAAACATTGAATAAGTCAAAATAAGTTCAACGTTTAGAAAATATAGATATGAAATGTATTTATTCTGGAGTAACGAGAGAGTGAGAGAGAGTGTGTGTGAGAGAGAGTGTGTGTGAGAGAGAGAGAGTATATTGCTGTAACGTTCCTAGTATTACATCATACGCGTTTGTATTAATCTCGTCGCGTCCCGTTTTATGTCAAAGGCAGGATTACAGGATTGCAGGAGACAAGAGAGTGTTGGCGTCCGTTCTACCTCCTGCTGCACTATACATTCCGAGTTTTACAGAATGTAGTTTTAATGAAACTTTACGCTCCAATTGACATTGCAGCGTTTTTACTATGCAGTCGATGATTCAAATAAAACACCATTTAAATGCGTATATATAAAGTATGTATTTAATATATATAATAGTATATGTCTAATTTATATATATATATATATATATATATATATATATATATATATATATATATATATATATATTGAATTAAATATTATTATAAATTAAATACATAAAGTTTATTATAAAAGTTTATAAGCTACAGCAATTGAAATTGTAACCTGCTATAATGTCTGCCTATTCTTTTCCTAAACAAAGGAATAGTTGAAAAAGCTACAAAAGAACATTGTCGAATATATTCCGATAAATACAAGCCTAGTTATCATAGGACTGATAAATATAAAACTAATTATTACAAGGTTGATTATTACAAGGCCGATAAATACAAGGATATGGAAAAGACGAACTATTCCAAGGCAAACTATTCCAAGGCTAACTATTCCAAGGCTAATTATTACAAGGCTGGTTATTACAAAGCTAATTATTAGAAGACTGATAAATATAAAACTAATTATAACATGGTTGATTATTACAAGGCCGATAAATACAAGGCTATAGTAAAAGGCGAATTATTCCAAGGCTGATTATTACAAGGCTGAATATTACAAGACTGGTTATTACAAAGATAATTATTAGAAGACTGATAAATAAAAAGGGATATATTTACAAGGCTGATTATTATTTGCTATTTCAACAGTAAATGAGTGTAAAGAAACTGTAAAACTTGTTTGAAACTTTAAATATTTTTGACATGTTTCCAGTCTTCTAGACTCTAAAAATTTGATTGAAACACGTTCATTACCTCCAGAAAAATACTACAAGCTATAATAATCAGGAAAAACTTATCGAGATGAAGAAGATCTTTCGATAAGTGATCACATCTTATTTTACAAGCTTCCCATAATTTTTCTTCAAAAACCTCACTCCCTGATTTGCAAAAAACCTACAAATAACTATCACTTGCAAAAAAACACATTTCAACAGCCTAAATGGTCGAAGGGTTGTAAATAACTTTATTTATCTGCAATTTACACATACAAATTTTAAATGTTTATCATTAAGTGGAATAAAATAATTTTTAATAACTAGATAGCAAAATGTACGACCACAATATATACAGTTCCGTCAAATATTTTATTATTTGTAAATGTTTATCTATATTGATCATTAGATTACAAATTTAAATACTTTGACAGGAGTATTGTTAATTGGCTCTAGCTTATATAATGTTAATGAATAATAAAATAAAAGATTAAATTATTTTTCAACATAAACATAGACAGTGAATAATACACACAACAAAAATCTAACCACAAATATTTTTATTGTATTAGTTGAGTATGTATTGACATGTCTCTGAGGATGGATACCTTGTAACCGAAATGTACATAAGCCTAGACTAAAGATTTTTATGGTTAGAGGTTTGTTGTGTTTATTATTTATTAATAATTAGCCACAGTAAATTATTACAATTAATTAGAGGTAAGCATGGACAGTTGTTATAGTAATATATTGCACATAATCTAAATAACGTACCACAGTAACTATCTTTTAGTAAAACAATCCAATTTCCTAGTTTTCAATAAATAAATATTTCTGGACGTTATTGTAATACAATATAATTGCAAAATAATCGATGAATCATGATCCAATTTTCGGTCAATATTAAGTCTTAATGCCAATGGATTTGTTTGAATTTTTTTAAAACATGATTTGGATGTTTACGATGGATTACACTGGATGCTTTATAGGTATATTCATGTCTAGACGCAGTGCAGTGCGCTGTTGCTACTGCTCGCCCAGTTCACACTATGCATGCTATTACAAACTCACAACTAAAATGTGAAAAAAAACTTTTCTTATTATCCACGGGAAAAGTTAATACGTGATCCAAACATTAAAAGAAGTAAAAAAAAAAAAAATTAAAGCGTGGGCAATAAGACTTAATATTTACCCAATTTTAGGTATTCAATTTTGTAAAAGATTTAAATAGAAATTCGTCAAACATTGTCTTAATAATTAGGTTGACTTTTGAAGTATCACTTGATGTTTATACATTCAATGAACAAATAAAACACAGCATGACTGTTTGATTCAGTGGAAGTAACAGTACTTTGGAGCCTCGAAAGCAGTGTAAGGTTCCGTTACAGAGGACTGTAAGAGGAATGCCTACTTGTGACATTTTCAAATTGTACAGAATAAATATGTCTATATAACTAAAAAGAATTTTGAAATCAGTAGCATACAGAACATGCATTTTGAAATATCTGAGAAGGGGTAGTTAAAATGTAATATCTATCATGACTAACGGAAAATAGCTTCACATGTGTTGAGATGTGTTGTAGAAATAAAACTTGAAGTTTCTAAAGACTTTAATTTGATAACGTTCCCATTGAATTTCCTATTTCTTGTATCTTTACAAAATATAAATTATATCACTATTTCTTGTCTCTTTACAAAATATAAATTATATCACTATTTCTTGTCTCTTTACAAAATATAAATTATATCACTATTTCTTGTCTCTTTACAAAATATAAATTATATCACTATTTCTTGTCTCTTTACAAAATATAAATTATATCACTATTTCTTGTCTCTTTACAAAATATAAATCATATCACTATTTCTTGTCTCTTTACAAAATATAAATTATATCACTATTTCTTGTCTCTTTACAAAATATAAATTATATCACTATTTCTTGTCTCTTTACAAAATATAAATTATATCACTATTTCTTGTCTCTTTACAAAATATAAATTATATCACTATTTCTTGTCTCTTTACAAAATATAAATTATATAAATATTTTTTTGTCTCTTTACAAAATATAAATTGTATCACTATTTCTTGTCTCTTTACAAAATATAAATTATATCACTATTTCTTGTCTCTTTACAAAATATAAATTATATAAATATTTTTTTGTCTCTAAATTGTATCACTATTTCTTGTCTCTTTACAAAATATAAATTATATCACTATTTTTTGTATATTATAAAAAATAAAATGTTTATTTAAATTTTAATAACAATATATCGATACTTGAATGTAAAACGGGTTTTGTAAAAGTGATAAAACCATATTTAAAGACTATTTAAATAATCGTAGTTTATTTCTTGTACGGGAATAATAAATATATGTTTTTAAAACATATAAAACCTATAAGTGAATTGAGAAATACGGTAAATGAAAAATTCCGTCTTTATCTGAAATATTTCGGATTTGGTACACTGCTCATCATTGTTGCTAATTTTACATTACAATTTTTCTCCCTATAAAGTTAACCCTGCAGTTTAAACAAGTAAACGTTATCGGATAATTGATAGCGAATTAGACCTGGAAATAGGTTACTAATGAAGGTACAAGTTTCACCGTTAAACTCTATACTATATATTTTTGCTATGTTCGTGTTTTCTATACTTCAAACGTTTAAAGTGGTCAAAGTGTTTAATATCCATACAATTATATTTCAGTGAAATAAGATTGTTTATTATTATTTTATATATTCCCTAAGTAAAAACACTATAAAGATCCATTTACGCCAAGGACTGGATGCGTGGAAACGGCTTAACTTAACTATATAGAATATGTCGTTAAAGTAATTAGTGTCTTCTAATAAATGTTTTCCTGCATGACATGTAAGGAATAGTATTTTTATGAGTTGATTTCTTAAACCATTTTTAAACAAAGACAAAATTATTTCACAAATTTGAATCATTGAGCTATTGGATGAAAAATAATTTATAGTCACAGACAATTTGTCCATTTGAATAACAATTAAACCTTTGCTGCAAAACAGTTGACACAACATTTATGTATGTTTTTCTACCATAATAAGCACGTTCAGACAGTTGTAAGTGCTTTTGAATTCTTCTGATTTTTCTACCGAAATGTACATTGTGTTGTAACGTTGTTAGTAAATTTAATTCTATTAGTTTAGGTTTTAGTTTTAAGTTCTAGCTTACAGTTTAGGCGTAATAATAACCGTCTGTCTGTAACGCTTTTGATGGTAGAACTCCGTTACATTAAAATACTTTAAAATACAAGGTTAAATCATTCAAACTAGCAGAGTCTCATTAAATTAAATCTTAAGGCTTATTAACTTGAAATGCAAGGAATTGAGTGCTGGTTAAATAATTACTCTTTTAAATTCAATTAAAGCAAATTATACTCTTTTTATTTAACAAAAAAATCAGATAAGTTATAATCATGATACAAATTTCTTGACATTCAGTTACGGAACATTTAATAATTTTACTTATGAATTTTTAAGGATAGCAATCTAACAATCAATTAATCAATCAATGGCTGAAAATGAATCTACACTCAAGTTTACTTGCTTTTTTCATAATCAAATTTTATAATTCAAGGTGAACACAATTGCACCAAAATATGCATAAATTACAGTTATGTAAATGAGTTGAAACGTTCAAGGTTCTTTAGTTTGAGTTATGCAGTATAACATTTTAAATTTTGAAATAAATCTTTAAAGTCTTAAATCGTCCACTTAGCTGTATTCACATGTCGTAACCTCGCATCCTCCTTGTGGAAAGTCTCAGGAAATGTCATCGGTAACTTCAGCGTCCCATTTTTGTACTCGATTACTTACGCTGTCTTCTATCCCATGATTATAACATGTTTTAAAAGGGAGTTTAAATTAAACTTTGAAAACAAAATAAAAATTTTCTTGCTCTCGGACACGTCCGTTGCCCATTATATCTTGGCTAAAAGAGGCCTTAAATAGTAGTTGCAAGCAACCTTCCTACCTACTGCGCATCCGGGCGGGCGCATCCCGACTTTTAATTACTTGTTTTAAAATTCTCCGTTAGATGTCACTATCAACCAGAGATCTCATTAAAATATTTCTCATACATTACAATTTTTTTTTATACAGTTGTACATTATTACAAATTTTTGAATACATTCTCGTTTGTTTTCTGAACCTTGACAATTTAATATGTAACATCATTTAAAGTGTGTTACAGTGTAGCAATTTTGTATCAAATGTTTAATAATTTTATTTAAGCTACTGTGCTTCTAATTGCTTCTAATATTTATCCCTATTTGTGACTATTCTAATTAGTTTACATAAAAAGATAGTAATATAATTAAAGCTTGTTTATATAAAAACAAAACATCAATGTAGAATGAATTAGTTATCAACAATGTTTGGTAGGCAACAGCTTGTTCCGTAGAAGGGTTATAAATAACTTTATTTGTCTTCAACCTACACACGTCAAGTTTTTACATTTTTAATATCAAAGAGGACAAAAGTAAACAGAATTTATATTTGAACAGCAATAATTACCTCTCATTTACAAAACTGTCAACCGTTTTATTATTAAAAATATTTATCAAAATTGATCAATTGAAATTAAAAAAAAATTAATTCAACAGGAATATTTTGAATTTAACTCTTTCTGAAATAATAATGAAAAATTCTATAAAAAATATTTTTAAAGTTTAAGAATTATTTTTCTATATTAACATAGCCAGTTGTCATAGAAATATATTACACATAATTCAAAAAACTTACCACATTAATTGAAAAGCTTTTATTTTTTTTGTAAATACAATCAAGTTTGTTAATTTTATATAAATAAAAATTCCTGGCCGTTATACAATTGGAATTCCTGTACAATACAAATACTATTGGTCGCCGAATCGTTATGCATTTTTTTAAATCAGGTTTTTGAAACATGTAAATTGAAATTTGTTAAACATTGTTTTATTATTTGGACTACTTTTGACCTTAAAAATATTTCTGCGAATTATGCTCTAAATAAACAATTAAATCTGTATGGCAGTGTGATTCTGTGAGAGTTGCTCGTAACAGCGTAGTGTTCCATTGAAGGCATTCGAGGAACGCACACTTTTGTCAGCTTTCTCTTTAATAAACTCAAGCCTCTTCTCAGTGATTCAGTGAGTGATTCGACAATGGTCAAATGACCGAAAGGCGCCTCATCACACAAGGTAAAATCATTGCACTTAATGGTGGATAAAATTACTTACAATAGTAATATATTAACTTCATATATATATATATATATATATATATATATATATATATATATATATATGATGAATAGTTATAATCTGGAGTACATCCGTTCATTCTGCAGTGCATAAAATTGCAGTTCCGACGTTTCCCTAGAATCTCATCCAGCATTGACGAAGTGAGCCCAACAACAGTTGAAGAGCGAGTTGTTTGGTTCACCTCGTCAATGCTGGATGAGATTCTATCGAAACGTCGGAACTGCGATTTTATGCACTGCAGAATGAACGGATGTACTCCATATTATAACTATTCATCATATTTTTCCATCCGTGAAGGAATACTTATCAGCATATATACATATACATACATACATATATATATATATATATATATATATATATATATAAATATATATATATATATATATATATATATATATATATATATATATATATATATATGACCTAAAATAACCAAAACAGAATCCATTTCAATCATTTTGAAATAGTTTAACTTGAATCTACATTATCTTTTATAAACATAAACAGATGACAGTTAAAGTTTGGGCATATATATGACTTCGTGTAAATTAATCATGCAATGTTTGCTCACAAATAAATTACCTACCTTCTGTTGTTCTCTAAACAAAAGCTTTAAACAAATTAAATGAAATACGTTTCGTAATGTTTCGAATTTACGGACTTACACCGTCTAATATTTATTAATGTAAACAAAGGTGGAAGCCGGGATTTAGGGTTAGGAAACGCTCATATTAATAAATTGTTCGAATGTTTGTATTGCACAACGTTTATGTAAAGACATTCCAGTTAAATGGGCGTATAAGTATGCACGGTAGGGAACTGCGTTGGAGTACGCTCGTTACGAAGTGCGCATCTAACTACTGCAATGTTTACAATAAATAATGTGAATAGGTTTATACTGAGGAACTTTTGGTTACTGCACATGTTATTATTTTTAAAAGTTAAACCTTATGGTTACATGATTTATCTAATCCTTTTCTTCATTTCAATAACAAATATTTAGGAGAAAATCAACCGCACTATGTGTATTGCTTTGTACATTGTCAGAACCAACGTAATAGTTTGAAAAGCAATATTTCTGGCATTGGAATAGTAAAATCACTCTGAATGGTTTCGACACACATTAAATAGGCTAGTTTTACAACTGTTGTAGAGAGCTACCAACTACGAGAGCTAGTTACAACGCCACTACGCAATTTCGTATAAAGTATCACGTGACCGTTGGACGTTTCATTGACCTCTTCACTACTCTTCCCACGATGTTTTAACACAGTCATTTGCTTTACTGTTCCTATTGACGAAAATTTAGATTTCCTTAGTAATAAAGTAGCCTCTCTATAATCCGGCACCTCACTACTCCGATAGTCCAGTAATCCGGCTTTATCCAGGGATTAGGACGACTAGCCAAATGATGTTTCTAAAACTCACAACATGAGAGAAAACAGTGGGATGAGTAGAATCTATCGAATAAATAATGAAATTTAAAAGTATACGTAAAACTATGTAACAATTGTGATATACATATATACACAATTAAAAATAATATATATGTAGAAATGAAATCTATGTAGTGTACTGCTGTTTGCTATTTTGTTAGACAGAGTTACATTCATGATTTTATTTTTCCCAACTTGTATTTATAACAAATATTTTATCAATTTATAAACACGTTATACTTCTTATAACTAATCGTCAACGGGACAACCACTGGAAGGGTAATTATATCAAGGTATATAATTCCCCTTAAGACGACATATGCAGTCCCTCCAAAAAATCATTCTTAATGTCTAAACTAGAAAATATGCTTTTAATAACATCATCATTATTACCTTCTCAAATATCATCGAATTGACTACAGTCCTCCATTTTATGTTAATATAGAAACATAATATACTAACAAAGACAATGCGATGACAATACTAACTTTTTTTTGTTACTTTAACCATTAACTCCTAATTCAGTGAAGATGATTTACTTACTGATAAGGTCTACGTTATCAGTACGTAAATAACTTATTAATATAATGTTTTAAGGTTCTATAAGCGTTCTAAGGTTCACCTCTCAGTAGTCCTGCAGAATGTTGCTCTCATATCGGCCAGATTATTGAGCGAATGATGTCAGTACTCAAGAGGTGCGCAACAGACACGGCACTAAAAATCACCAAGACTTTTGACTCTAAAATAATCCCCTCATAGATGAAATCCATCTAGATACACATATTCGTGTCACTCATCCGTTTTGACATCATAAACAGATAATTTTCATAATGCCCTCACTCATCCCCTCTGTAAGATTTAAATGCCTATGCTTCTGTTACTAGCAGTCTGCAGTTATTATTTTGGGTACCAAAAGTCGAAATTTGCAAAGTATAAATCGAAATTTCAATACAAATGTATTATTATATAACTCATAATACAAAAAAGCTTTGTGAATTATTTCAATCACCTCACTGTGTTTTTATAATCGAAGACGTGCTTCTATCAATCAGAATCTGGGAAGAATCGGGATCTTGGAAGCGATCCAATACAGCATAAACCCACCCAGTTAGTGCGCTCCGTAAGGCAATGCGCGCCTCCCTTCTGGGGCACTAGTAAAAGCCTTATTTTATGAGCTTTGTGGCGTTTTTGTGAAACCATCAAAATAATGCAGTTGTGTGTGCTTGTTATTTTTCTACAACGTGCCCTATGTTCATGATGACGTTTGTACAT